>CM076571.1:779234167-779361876 GCA_034641835.2 Pinus albicaulis
CTATTTTGATTCTTGCTGCTAATTTTCTGATACATCATCCTCTTCCATCAATGGTGCTTTTGCATTAACTATTTTGTCTACAGTCCCATTCCATGACTCTTGTTCTTTAAGCACAACATCTCTGCTGATTATGGTCTTCTTGGTGAAAGGATTATATAATTTTTAACCTTTTGATTGCTCACTATAACCAGTAAATATGAATTTTTTACTTTTATCATCCATTTTTCCTCTTATCTACTTAGGTATATGTCCAGAGGCTACACATCCAAAAACTCTGTGATGAGATACAATGCATGACATACCTGAACATGCTTCTTTTGGTACTCTATTCATCACACTCTTTGTAGGAGATCTGTTTATCACATAAATAGTACATGCAACTGCTTCTTCCCAATACTCATTAGACAAGTTTATTTCTTTCAACATGCCCCTTGTTATGTTCATAATTATTCTGTTCTTTCTCTTTGCTACACCATTTTGTTGTGGTGTGTATCTGGTTGTAAATTGTCTTCTGGTTCCATGTTGTTTGTAGTAATCATGGAATGAATTTGAATCATATTCTACACCACGATCTAACCCACCTTGATTGTTCGATCAATTTGGTTCTCTACTAAGGTTTTTAATTCTTTGAACTTTGAAAAAGTTTTAGACTTCTGCATCAAAAAGTAAACCCAATTTTTTCTGCTATAGTCATCAATAAAAGTGAGGAAGTAACAACTTCCACCCATTGAATATGTCCTCATAGGTCCATATAAGTTTGTATGCACCAACTCGAGTGGTTGATTTTCTCTGTATGAAGCTCCCTTCAGAAAACTTTCACGATGTTACTTTCCCAAGATTCAATGCTCACAAGTACTAGCAGGTTATTTGATGGGAGGTAGTCCTCTGACCATTTGTTTTTGATGCAACAATATTAAAACAGAAAAGTGCAAGTGTCCAATTTTAAAGTTCCATAACCAATAATCATTAGAACATGCAACTATAAAATAACTTACTTGATCATTGTAATTATGATAGAGGAGCATCACATGAGATGAATTTCACTGACCTGAGTGGTCAAATTATCTTTTAGTAGAGAGGGTTGGATCTCTTGAATTTACTTTTATTTTCATTTATTGTAATATTTAGTACATTTCTAAATTAGAAAAGGGAGATAAGATTGTTAGAATAGGTGTGCATCGGACCTATTGAATAGGGATTTAATTTGTTAAACAGATAAAAATAGTGAGCTTCATTTAGAATAGTAAGTAGAAAAAATGCATTTGTTTTGATTAAATAGAGAGATATAGAGAGATAGAGAGGGAAGAGAAAAAAAGGAAAAATGATCATCAAGCTATAAAGAATGAGAAAAGACTCTATTTTAGTCTGAGTAATTGATTTGAAGTTTGGATGTGCAAGTTATTGTTCCTGTGCATGTGAATTCTTTCAAAATTGTTAAGGATCGCTTGCGGTAGAATATATATAATCTGGGTAATAGTTCTCCTATTTTGCATTTTATTATCATATGTCCTAGAAATACAAGTTAAATCCTTTAAAAGGCTTCGTAGTATGCATATTCAAATTTCAAGACTTAAAGATATTTAGGGAAAAGCATTGTGTGCGTTGCAAATCCACTTTATTGCATTTCAATCAAAACTCAAGTTTCTTTGATCGCACCGCATATTCCAGACATAGCCGAAATATCGCATCGCATATTTTTAATATATTGCAATTTCACATCGGCATTGTTATTATTTATTGGTTAAATATTGCAAGTTATATGCTATAAGTTGCAACATGCAATATCGTATATATTGCGATATGTGATAAATTATTTGTTGTGATTTGCGAAATTTCAAAATCGTTGATTTACCATATATCAAAGTTGTTGATCCGTGAATTCTTAAATCTGCAAATTTGCGCTATAAATTAGGGATTGCGATATAGTGTTAAAGGGTCTCTTTGGTTTTTATTTGTGGTATAAGAGTTATACAGGGGTTTAAATTGAGTTTACACGAGAATAGTGACCAACTATATATTATTTTTGGTATCACAATGGTTGATTGAAATTGAGTTTAATTCAACAAGATGCCACCTAGAAGAGCAGTTGGCATAGGGAGAGGAAGGCCAGTAGCAAATGTGATTCTACTGGAAGAGTTTCAACGCCTTTGTGCATGGATGGAGGCAATGGAAGTTGCCCAAACGAGAGAGCTTGATGAAGGAGATGACATCACTACAGAAGAACCTTAAGAAGAAGAAGATGAATAGAATGAGACAACAAAAGTTCTCAAGATGTTGATGAAGGCGAGTAGAAGAACGAAGGTAGAGGTGCCTTTGTATGATGGAAATCTCATTGTGGAAGAATTAATGGATTGGATCAATTCATTAGACAAGTACTTTGACTTTGAAAAAGTTGAAGACAAAAATAAAGTGAAATTTGCAGCTACTAGATTGAAAGGCCACACAACCATTTGGTGGGAAGAGTTATACGTATCCAGATAAAGAAGCAGAAAGACAAAAATCAAACAATGAGATAAAATGGTAAGTAAATTGAAGAATAATTTTATGCCAAAGAATTATCAGTTAAATATTTTTAAGCAATTATAGAATTTGAAGAAAAAAGGGATGACAGTTAAAGAATATACAAAAGAGTTTTATAGGCTAAATATCAGAGCTAGACATGTGGAAGATGATGTTGAGAAAGTAGCCAGGTACATAAATGACTTGAGATATGATATCCAGGATGAGATCAGTTTATTAAATCTGAAAACAATTGAATATGCTTACCAAGAAGCCTTAAAAGCAGATAAGAGGATACATAGGAAGAAGAGCCAAAGAAATAGAGGGAAAAATGTAGTAAGAGGAAGAGGAGTATTCAAACCCAGATTTCAAAATTCGCAGAGTGAAGCAAGACGTTCTAGTAGTAGACCACAACAGAGAGGAGACTTTGGCTAAGCAAGATTCGTACCCAGAGGTAGAGGCTGAGGAAGAGATATTCAGTGCTTTACATGTGGTGAATGGGGACATTGGTCATGGGACTGTCCTCATAATAAATCAGCAACTCAGCGAAATGTGAATATTGCTAAAGCAAAGGAATAAATTCCTCATATTGCGAGAAAAAAAGAACCACCCAAAGTGGGGGAATCCTTGTTATTGGAAAGGGTATTGCTTAAAGAAGAAAAAGAAGTAGAAGATCTAGTTTAGAGGAAGAACATATTGAGGACTATATGCAAGTCCAAGGGGAAATGCTGCAAGGTTGTGATTGATAGTGGAAGCACTGATAACCTTGGTTCTACAGAGATGGTGGACAAAATTAGAATTGGTAAAGATGGTACACCCTACTCCATATAAGGTGTCATGGCTACAAAAAGGACAGCATCTTGTTGTGACCGAGCAATGCAAAGTAGAGATTCAAATTGGTACCTACAAAGATGTAATATTATGTGATGTAATTCAGATGGATGTATGCCACATATTTCGGGGAAGAACCTGGTAGTTTTATCAAAAATTTGTTCATGATGGTTGAAGAAATAATTATACCCTAGAGAAGGATGGGAATAAACACACACTGTTGCCCTTAAAGAACGAGGCAGACAAAGAAGCGTCTGGAAACAATGTTATGATGATGAGTCATAAAGAACTGCTGCAAGAAGTTGAGAAGGATGGAGAATTACAATTTGATGTCATGGGTAAACCAAAGGTAATTCATACTTGTAAAATTTAGATGATCTTCCTGAAAAAATTAAAAATCTACTAAATGGTTGTGTTGATATTATTGTTGATGAGTTTCCAAATGCAATACCACCAATCAAAAGTATTAGTCATCATATTGATCTAATACCTAGTGCGAGCTTGCCAAATAAAGAATAATATAGATTAATTCCTCAGAAAAATGCAGAAGTTGGGAGAAAAATGCAGGAATGGATGGATAAGGGGTTGATAAGGGAGAGCCTTAGTCCGTGTCTTGTACTAGCAGTACTCAACCCAAAGAAAAGTGAGGAATGGAAGATGTGTACAGATTCCAGAGGCATAAACAAAATCACCATCAGGTATCGTTTTCCTTTACCATGTATGGATGACTTAATGGATTGCTTGAGTGGTTCAAAATATTTTACTAAAATAGATCTGAAAAGTGGTTATCATCAAATAAGGATAAGAGAGGGGATGAATGGAAGACTCCATTCAAAAAAAACAGTGGTCTGTATGAATGGTTAGTGATGCCTTTTGGACTCACTAATGCACCCAGTACATTCATGAGATTAATGAATGAAGTCTTGAAGGAGTATGCAGGAAAGTTTGTAATTGTTTATATTGATGATATTCTCATTTTTAGTTGAAGTAGACAAGAGCATTTGGAGAACCTTAAATTAGTTCTAAAAACTTTGCAAAAAGAGAATATGCTAATAAATTTGAAGAAATGAAGTTTTATGAAGGAAGAGCTAATTTATTTGGGATTCGTAGTGGGTGAAAATGTGAAGTTGGGTTGCACTTTTTGCAAACTATAAAAAATTTTCTGTGTAGAATTTCATTTTGCGATAAAAATAAAAGTTGTCAGAAATTTTGTTAAATTTCTATTAATTATTTTTTGAAATTTTTTAATGTAAATTTGATATGTCAACTTAACGTTTCTTTGAGTGTGTTTTTCTTAACAATCAAAGGATTCATAAGAAGTCATGTTATGACGCAATGTTGTATTCATTGAAAATTTGTGTTTTTGAAAAAAAAAATGTATTACAACAATTTAGATAGAGTCTACTCTGGTTTCATCATATTTAAAAATCCAATGGATGCATATCATAATTACTAGAATTTTTTGAACTAGTCCAATACAAAAAACTGCATATTTTGGATATGTTTCGTGACACAACAAATTTCTTAACATATAAGTTATAAAATAAAAATCTAAAAGCTACCCATTAGAGACGATGGACCAATGTAATGCCCCATAATTTTTTCAATTTTTTTTATAATGTATTTTGGGAGATACAAAATTTTTATTTCACTAAATCACAATGACCCTCAGAAATTGTTTGCACCCATTTTATTAGAAAAATAATTAAAATTAGTAAACGTTTATGAAATTCCATAAAAGTTATATTTCCTGAAAGTAGATTCAATTCTGAAAATGATTGTCTTGGTTCCGACAGTTAATTAAAAACCTTTCATGGAGTTTAATCAGTCCAAAGTTGCAGAAACATATTCAAAGCCTGGTTTTTGCGTAACTAGTGACGTGTTAGTTTGGCCGAACTTTGATTAAAAGTTCGGTCGAACTATGTTTTGTGCTGACGGCTCATTAAGTCTAACGACTTAATAGTTCGGCCAAACTTTTTTTAACTTTCTGTCGGCCGGAAAATTTTGCGGAGCCCCTACTAAAACACATTTCGCGGAAATATAAATTGCCGCGAAATCATTCACAATTTTCGCACATTTCACATGTAGTATTAATCTCTTGACATGATTTCTAAATATTAACATCAATCTCCTTACATTTTGTGGCATCAGACTCTTCCACCTTCTCTGTCAATAATTTTTTCCTCATGTTTCCCTTCTCAGTTTGCTCATTTTCTCTGTCAAGAATAATTTCCTCATGATTCCCTTCTCACTTTTCTCATTTGTTCATTTGATCATGTTTCCCTTTTATTTCCATTTTCAAATTATTTTTCCTATTCACATAAACACTCAATGGAATTCCTTGAGTCAAGTGTCTCAATGTGGGAATCTCTCAATCTCTTTGATTTGGATCTTCCTCGAACTACATTTTTTTTTCTTTTCTGTTAAGCATATTCAATTTCTTCACCTAGTCTCTAAAGAAGGCTTAAAGATGGACCCAGAAAAATTACACGCAATTTTGAATTGCCTGACTCCAATGAACATATTTGAGGTAAGAAGCTTTCATGGTCTTGCAAGTTTCTATAGGAAATTTATCAAAAGTTTTAGTCAGATTTGTGCACCAATTATTGAAACAATCAAGGAGAATAATAAACCATTCAAGTGGATGGAAGCAGCAGATGAAAACTTTAGACTGTTGAAAAATAAAATCACAAAAAACCAGTTTTGGCCTTACCGAAATTTGAATTTTTTTTTCAAGTCGAAACTGATGCTAGTGGAGTTGCAATTGGAGCAATTTTAAGTCAATAACATAGAATAATAGCATATTTCAACAAGAAATTGAATTAAGCTAAGAAGAAATACTCATCCTATGACAAGGAGTTTTATGCTATTGTGCAGGCATTGAAAAAATGGAGGCATTATCTGTTACCAAAAGAATTTATTTTATATTTTGATAATCATGCATTATAGTTTATCGATAACCAACCAAAATTAAGCCAGAATCATGCCAATTGGGTGGAGTTTTTACAGATTTTTATTTTCATGATTAAGCATACAAGCGATAAGTTGAAAAAAGTAATTGATGCTTTGAGAAGATTGAATTTAATTGTGCAGGAATTAAAAATTGGTGTTGTGGGTTTTGAAGAGATGGTTGACATGTATAAGGAAGATGTAGAATTTAAAGACATTTATGCAACTGTACAAAATCCAACAATTCACAATAGAAGCCAGTGGTTGGATTATCTTATCCAAGGAGGTTTTCTATTTAAAAATAACAAGTTGTGTATTCCCAAATGTTCTATGAGGGAAAACTTAATTAAAGGAAAACACATCGGAGGTTTATTTGGACACTTTGGACAAGACAAGACATTTACTCAGGTAAATTATTTTTAATACTGACCAAAGATGCAAGCTGATGTTAAGAGATTTTTTGAGAAATGAAGGATTTGTCAGCGTGCTAAAGGGAGAAGACAAAATACCGGATTGTACCAACCATTTCCAATACCAAACTGGCCTTGGGATGTAGTTATTATAAATTTCATTTTGGGTTTGCCAAAAACTCAAAGGAAAAATGATTCTAACTATGTTGTTGTAGATAGATTTTCGAAAATGGCTCATTTTATTACATGCAAGAAGACTAGTGATGAAACTCATATTGTTAATCTATTTTTTTTCAGAAATTGTAACGTTGCATGTGGTACCTATAAGTGTTTTGTCTGACAGGGATACAAAGTTTGTTGGGAATTTCTAGAGAACTCTATGGAAGAAACTAGGTGAAAACCTTAGTTTCAACTCAGCCTATCATCCTCAAACGGATGGACAGACCGAAGTAGTAAATAGAAGCTTGGGAAATATATTGAGGAGCTTAGTTTATAAAAATCCTAAGCAGTGGGATTTAGCACTTTCTCAAGCTGAGTTTTGTTATAACGATACTCCTAACTAGAGTACTAAGATGAGTCCATTCTAGATTATTTTTGGAATGAATCCAAGAGGTGTGTATGAGCTCATAAATTTAGGCAAATAGGAGACAAGGAGCGCAAAGGCAGAATAATTTTCAGAACAGATGCAGAGGCTACAGGAAGATGTCAAAGAAATATTACAAGAAAGGAGTAGAAAATACAAACAAAGAGCTGATATGAGGAGGAAAGAAAAATAATTCCAAGTGGGGTATCTCATCATGGTGTACCTAAGTAAAGAAAGAATTCATGTTGGGACTTATAACAAATTGAAGGTGAAAAAGATAGGGCCGTGCAGAATTGTAAAAAAAAATTCAACCAATTCCTATGAAGTTGAGTTGCCAGAAGGAGTTGGTATATCTCCAATCTTCAATGTTGTAGATTTGTACCCATACAAGGAGCCAGAGGCAAAGCTACAGGATGAACCTGTAGAGGATGAAGTTGAGACTTTGAATTGGAAAGATCAAATGCTGAAGACAATTAAGAAAGAGGTGGAAGTTGTTCTGGAGAGGAGAGTAACTAAAAGAACCAGAGGACATATTTATTTTTGGTATCTAGTCAAATGGAAGGGACAACCAGTGGAGGATGCTAGTTGGTTGACAACAACAGAATTACAGAAGTATGGAGTAAATCCCGAAAGTTTGATGGATGACTCTTTTCTTCCCCGGGAGTCTGATGCAGGAGCATCACATAAGATTAATTTCACCGACCTGAGTGGTCAAATTATCTTTTAGTAAAGAGGGTTTGATCTCTTGAATTTACTTTTATTTTTATTTTAATGTAATATTTATTACATTTATAAATTAGAAAAAGGAGATAATATTGTTAGAAAAGGTGTGCATTGGACCTATTGAATAGGGATTTAATTTTTTAAATGGATAAAAAGAGTGAGCCACATTTAGAATAGTAACAAAAGAAAACACATTTGTTTTGATTAAATAGAGAGATATAGAGAGACAGAAAGGGTAGAGAAAAAAATGAAAAATTATAATCAAGTTGTAAAGATCCAGGAAATACTCGGTTTTAGTCTAAGTAATTGAATTGAAATGTGGATGTGCAAGTTATTGTTCTCGTGCATGTGAATTCATTCAAAACTGTTAAGGATCGCTTGCAATAGAATATATATAATCCGGGTAATAGTTCTTCTGTTTTGCATTTTATTATCATAAGTCCTAGAAATACAATTTAAATCCTTTAAAAGGCTTCATATTATGTATGTTCGAGTTTCAATACTTAAAGAGATTTAGGGAAAAACACTATGTGTGTCGCAAAACCGCTTTATTGAATTTCGGCTGAAACTCAAGTTTCTTTGATTGCATCGCATATTCCAAACATAGCCGAAATATTGCAATGCATATTTTTAATATATCGCAATTTTGCATCGGCATTGTTATTATTTATTGGTTAAATATTGCAAGTTATATGCTATAAGTTGCGACATGCGATATTGTATATATTGTGATATGTGATAAGTTATTTGTTGCGATATGCGATAAGTTATTTGTTGCGATTTGAAAAATTCGCAAAATCATCGATTTACCAATTATCAAAGTTGCCGATCCACAAATTCTTAAATCTGCAAAGTTGCACTATAAATTAGGGATTTCGATATAGTGTTAAAGGTTCATTTTGGGTTTTATTTGCAGCATAAGGGTTATACCAAGGTTTAAATTGAGTTTACATGGGAATAGTGACCGATTTTACATCAAATTCATAATTAGAGGAAAGAGTTTGTTCCTCATCATTTGCACCTTTTCTATTATCTGCTTGCCTGGGGACCTGTCATAAATAACACACTCTTCTCCCTGAAAGATAACTATGTATCCTTTATGTGTCAATTGATCAACACTTATCAAATTTTGTTTAAGACTAGGAAAATAATATACCTCTGAGATTGTCTTTGGCTCCCCCTACTTGGTCATAATGTTGACCACTCCTTTTCCATCTACATCCACAGTCTTGTCAGTTCCCAACTTTACACTTGTCTTGACAGATTGATCCAAATTTGCAACCAAATTCTTGTTTCTTGACATGTGGTTACTGAAACCAATATCTAATAGACACACATTATCCAAAGTTTCATGCATGGTATTGCATGCTAGGAACATGGAGTTAGTATTATTTGTACTAACATTATCTCTTTAGTTTCCTTGATCAACTATCTTCTCCCTACAATCACGAGCATAGTGACCAAATTTATTTCAATAACAACATCTCACCTTTGATTAGTCGAATCTTTGATTATTGTTGAAGCTTTTGCTACTGATTCTTCCAGTTTCATGTTCATGCTCTTATCGGCCATCTCTCTGACCACAATATCTTCTCCCTCATCCTCTGCCTCTCGATCTACCTTTGCCTCGACATATTGAAATAGAAACTTGAATTTTGAAATCATTTTCTAAAGTGGAATCCTTATTCTTGTCCATCCTTGCCTCATGCAATAGAAGTGATCCCATCAACTCATCAACTCTAAGTTTTTCCAAATCCTTGGCTTCTTCTATGGCTACTACCACAACATCAAACTTGGTAGACAAAGATCTAAGGACATTATCAATCACTATTCAATATTTAATATCTTCACCATAACTTTTTAACTGATTTAATGCAAACATGACCTGATTCATGAAAGAATCGATATCCTTTGTGTCCTTCATCTGCATACTTTCAAAATCTCTCCTAGTATTATGTAATTTAACAATATTGACTTTGGTCATACCCTGATATCTTGTCGCCAAATTTTCCCATGCTTCCTTTCCTGAAGACGTGATCATAATATTTTGGAACATTGCTCGGTCCACTCCCTATTGGATAAGAAGAAACACTTGTACATTCTTCCTTTTGTATTTCTTCCATTGTTCCCTCTATGCATTACTGAGAGCGTGTTATTCTGTGTCATTTTGAGGTTGTGAAAACCCAAACTTGACATGATCCCAAACATCATGCACTTTTAACATGCCTCCATTTTAATGATCCACACATCATAATACTTCCCTGTGAAAGAAGGAAGGATTATGATATAAAATAAACTTTTATATTAAGCCCTTTTTCAAAAAACTTAATATAATAATTTAACTTAAAAAAAAACCTTCTAAAATATCCTCACGTGCTTTATAAAGAAACTTTTAAAATATGACTCAACTCAAAATATTTTCAAAACCTAAAGGCATTCGTATATGATCAAAAATCGAATGGCCTTTGAAATTTCCAATGGTTTTCATTCACTAACACATTTTTGAGTTAGTAAGGTTGTGTGCTAACACTCCTATCAATGCGACTCTCCCGCGTTGGTCCACCAACGCAACTAATAACCGAGAATTCCTTTGTGCATAAATTGCAGTAATTCTGTTCCTTCTAATGCGATTTTTTTCTAAATTGGTCGGCGTTATGCTGCTCTAAATATAACGTAACAGATGCATTAGAGCTTCAAATAAGAGAAAAAAATTTATCTTCTCACACATGGATTATTGTTGATCCATCGTCCCTATCTCTTTGTAACCTCGCTCCGATACCAATTTGTTGGAAAGGAAAAAGAGTAAAGGCACAAATTACAGAAATAATTCACACATAAAACACATAAGAGTTGCGACTCTTATATTGATCACACAAACTTGATTGATCTTCAATCTCTGAATACAATGAACCTGATGAAGGGTATTTATCCTTTTCGACTAACAACTAGCTTGATATGCACACACTTACCAAACTCATCTATCAGATAATTCAACTTGACCATTACATAACCTGAGTTGATTCAACGCTCACTTATCTAACTCTGTAAATATAGTTAAATCTCCATGCGAGAGTTAATTACATATTTAAATTTTTTTTTTACCTTGTTTCTAATTTCACATAAGAATGACCTATAGCTAACTATCTTTCCTTGTTGTTGGCCATTCCATGTAATGTTGGAGCACTACACTATCCAGTTACAAGATGTTGGCGACTCCTTGGATGAGTTATGGCGATTTCCATCAGCCCAATTTTATTGCAGGTTTGAGAAAATGTAACTGATGCAACCTCTGGAGTTGGGGGAAGAACAATGAAAGGATTCCTTGCACACACAAGAACAGTGATGAGATGTGGTTTTTGCAATCCAATGAAGTTAGGAGATTGTCAATGCTGATCAGCCAGAGAGGATCTAATTCACACAGGTCAAAGCCCTATTCTCCCAAGAAATAGAGAGATGTATGTCATCTGATGGGTTTGACTGGAGTATAGTTCCAGGAAGATAAAACAATACCTTCGCCATGCAAATTTAATATCCCAAATGGGATATTTTATGAATTTTTACGGAAATTAAGTCAACCATAAATCATGAGAAGATTGCCATGTAAAAATACCTTCACAAATCCAAGCCGTCAAAATTATAAACAATCAACCAAAATATTTAAGGAAAATGTAAAATAGAACATGCAACTAAATAATTGACATTATAATCATACAAAATATCTCATCCTTATATTATTAATATAAACTGCTAGTACAAAAACTAGAGATGGCTGAAGCAATGATCGTAAATATATCTACAACAATGCCATAAATGGAGTCCAAAACAAACTGGAAATAACTGCAACCTGTGAATCCTGAATGGATCCACCAAGGGCAGAGATGGGTGCTCGACCACTCTCACTAAATCACCTGAGGGTTTTCGTCTTGGGGCTACTACTGAAGTAGAGAGTCCAAGTTCTCAAAACTCTCACACAAACAATGATCCAATCTGATATATCTCTAAATGAAATTCACTTTTCCTTTTATAGATATGATGGATAGATCTCCAATCCTCTAGAAGCATCTTATTTTATTATTTCATTATTATTCTAGAAGATCCTCCATTGACTCTATCAAAGTGACTTTAATTTAATTATTTCACTTAAGTCACTTTTGGCCCCTTTTCCTCTAAATATTATTTTTCCTTTAATTAAATGACTAATTAAAGTCAATTTTAATTAAGGAAAATATTATATCACCCATGGTACTATCTCTGGCCACTATAAGTCACTTCTCAGCATCCCATCCTGAAGATCTCCTCATTCTGGTTCCAACGAGCTATCAAACCATGGTGTTCTATCATGTATTCCTCCCGGAATGCCACCTTGAGTGTAATTAACTGAGTTAAGCCTAAAAATAACTCATTTTTCTGAAATTTTTCGGAATGTGCTGGAACGAAAGGCAAACCATGCGGATGATGGAATATATCAAGAAAATGCCATCGGTCCTCATAGAAACTCCTCAAAACTCCTCCAAAAAACCCCTAGCCCCGCTGATGAAAACAACCTGTATCTGTGACCTATTTGCTCCCAACTCTGTAAGTCCATCCTAACCCTATCATAGGTGATACCAAAAAAAGGAATATTACAGACCTTCCACCCCAATATTTCTTGCCCTCAAGCAATCCAAATATGTGGGCTACCCTGTTGGCCCGATGCAACTAAGACCCAATGTCTGGATCCCATACAAACCCCTAGGTGCTACTATGTATCAGTGTCAAGCCACCCGGAATAGACCCCTCAATGCCGAGATCCCAAAATTATCTCTCACTATACCTATCATCAAACAATCCTCATGGATCCTAACACCACCATGGCTAATCATCACCCATGTCCCATAGCTTGGACTGTGTACTGCCTCTAGCTATAGTTACTGCCCCATGAAGTGAAGTCTACCAGCGAGCATCAATGCTCCATGGGTCCTCTCTGTGTTGTACCTCTAACTATATAAGCTACGCCACCAGTTGGGTACCAAATCATCACCTCTCTCCAGCCTAAACCTTGGTCTAGGCTGAGGTCAATCCTGATCTGTGGATGTCGAGCTAGTGCTACTAAAATATTGATGGACTGTCCATTGACAATCCATGGACCAATGGAACATGTAACATATCTCCCGTCCAAGTGCTACTGCCGAAATTTACTCGAGATTAAGAATTATACTCTATCAATAGAATACCAACAAATCACCTCTCTCCAGTCCAAATCTAGACTTGATTTGATGCTAACCTTGCTCTCTTGAAGTCGGGATAGAATGTTGAAGAATTGTCAGCCTGTCCCCCACCACCAACGAGAATATGTAGAATCTGTCATGTCTAAGGGCCCCTGCTCCTCAATGCTCGCTATGAAGAATATCATACCATCAAGAGGGTAACAACTCATGATCTTCCTCCAATATAACCTGGAAGAAGAATCCAATGTAGTGACACCTGCATATGGAACACGTCTCGAGTGTTGTCACTAGCACATGCTCAACTCGCACTGCTCTGTCCCATCTGCCGACGAGATCTTCTTGTAGAGGAAGGCCCCTCTCTCTATAAAAGGCTAAAGTGCGTGAGATATGCTACAAGCCCCATTGATTTACTCCTGGAGAGTGCTACTCCTTGAAATCACTATTGCTCTCTTGACTCCACGTGCATCTACCTACACCTCATCTTTGTATCAACCCGATGATGGATGCTCCACCATCTCCAACAACTCATCCCTCTCTTGATCAGGAATTTCATGCTCCTGATGTATACTAGCCTCTCGTAGAACTATCCCATCAACCTCCAACATCTCATGACGATAAGCATCTACAACTGATGTCTCCCTACTAGATGTCTGTACATCCATATGCTCCTCACTCATGGATGACCCTAAGGGTAGTCATACATCCAGCATAGACTCAATGTGAGCCTCCATCTCGCTCTCCCCCAAAGGACTATCATGCGTGATGTGCATAGCCTCCTCCTATAGTAGCTCATGCTCCATCATATGCTTCTCCGGCTGAATCGTCACAAGTGACTCATCACCCATAGTATCTACCGTAGAGTCCCATGACTACTCACCCTACACATTGGAATACAATTCCAGCCTACTTTCATCAACTCCACATGACTGCTCTCTCTCCCCAAAAGAATCCTAATATGATCCCATGGACTCATCTAACAAAGAGTCCTCATCCTGGCATATAGAAGGAATGCTCTTTATATTCCTCTGCCACATCATCTGCATCACTCAAGCATGAGTGACCAAGCCCCCAAGGTTGTTTTCAGATGAAGAGAAGTCCCTTCCTCAACTCATTTATACTGCCTGATCCACCAAACTGGAGCAGCTCCTCCCTGGTCAATTTTCTCCTAAATCTCCCAATATTCTTCTTAACCATCCCTTGGGATAGCTCATAAGCAGCAAGTGAGACCAGCTTCTCTCTCCTCCAAATTCTAAACACCATAGTCTGAAGCTCTCGACAAAGGGCCTCATAGTCTCTCATACATGATGACATGGTGGACTGCATGTTTGCTATGACTGTGTTAGCATGATGTCTAATAAAACTGAAGAAGCATTGGAACATCTGCAGAATCAAGCCATCACATTGAAGATAAAACATGATGCAATATGTTCTGAATGTGGCCATACCTCGTAAAACCTCAAGCTTCCTCCCAAAGGTAGAGCCCGCACTGTTGTCCAAATCCTGAAAGGTCCCTACCATCTGTCTGAAAACTCTCCTCATAATGTCATCATTGTAAGGGATTGTAGGGGAGGTTAGTCTCATGATGTTGCTAAGACAAGATACAACTAGAAGTGTGACCCCTCCACATGTTTCCTCCAAGAAGTTTGGTTGTATGAGAGAAAGCATACATGCTTTTAAGGCCCAAATTAATTTTCTCCCATGTGACCATTTTACTTTGGAAATGAGTTCATCAAGTTCCTTACGTTTGTAAAGAATTCTCTATGTGATCTTCATGTGTTTCAAATCTGTCCAAAGCGCAAGGATTTTGTTCCCTATTTCTGGTTCTTTCTATAGGTCCCTGGATTACCCCTTTTGAAAAATGGCATAGACCCCATTTGAAAAAGGTCTATTGTTCTGCTTGGTTTCTCGGTCCATAGAAAAATTGTGGTTCAAGGCTTCAATGACTGTGCTGTCATGTGGGTTTAGGAGGTATTTTAAGAACCCCATGTTTATGGCAACAATAAAAAGTTATGATAACAATGAAAGGTACCACAAAAAAACCCTATTTAATACATTGTCCAACCATCAATCGGAAATGAAACTAATGACAGTAACAATGATGCATTATTGGCATGTTGTTACATTTATCATTTCAATACCTTACCCCAATAGATAAATCTAGCTCCATCAAATAATTTAGGCTCTGGAATTTTTTTTTTGGCTCTAGTAAAATCATTTTTGCACAACAAAATGAGTTCATCCTAGAAAAGTAAGATAAAAATGTTACCCCATATGCAAGGAAATGATCTCTCCTCAGCTATGCGCTGACTTTGTAAATTTGTAACTGTTGGAAATTTTGTTGTTCGGTGACTTCAGACTGTCGGTTGGGCTGCTTCTACTGCTCAGAAAATTATAGGAATTTGGGAAGGTGATCCTTGCCCAAAATCCAGAAAAATATAGAAATGGTTTCCTTGAATTCCAACCTTCAAAATCCGACCCTTTTTCTCCTAGCTCTTATAGTTTCTAGTTGAGTAGGGACTATGTAAATGATTTGATCTATTGCTCAGAAAGTCATGGGATTTTAACCATGGAATCTACTCACAAAACCCAAAAAATCCCGAAATTGTTTTCTCTAATTCCAAATTTAAAAAATTTCCCTTTTTGCCTAGCTCCTATAAATGTTGGTTGATTAGGGATTGCATAAATGGCTTGATCTGATGCTTAGAAAATTCCATAATTTTAACCACGGGCTCTGCTAAAAAAACCCAGAAAAACCTAGAAAATTATTGGGCAAATTCTGGCTGAATAATTTTGGCCCTCTAATATAAATTTGGCCCAGCAAAATGCTCTCCGGCAATAATTCTACACTAGTTGTTGCATGGATCGGCCAAACTACCTACATTCAGTGCTCAAAAAATTCTAAAAAGTTACTCTCAAACTCCTCAAGCCAATCCGACCAAAACCCATAAATGGTTTGGCCAAACCATGATCCTCCAAAATTGACCCCAATAAGCTCTACGCTCTCCCAGTAACTGTTGAATACATTGTCTACAAAATGATCAAAAAACTATTCAAAAACCATCCAAATTTGCAGCAATAATCCCTCCTATACTTCCTCAACAAAAAAATCTCAAATGGTTGAGACCTTTCTCCACAACTAGGCTCAACTCTCTTCCTCTGTGCTGGCCTAGAGACTGCCACACTGCTCCAGAAATAGAATATCAATCTCAGCCCTGGAGGTTTGCCTATAGCTCTTGTAAGCTAATGAAACTTTCAACCAAAAAAAAACACAAGAAATCAACTGCATCCTCCAATAATGTCTCAAAATAATAAACCATTGATCTTCCTCTAAAATTGAGTTGCAGCAAAACCCTTGAATTTCGATTTTCCGATAATTTGGAAATTAAACCCTCAGGCTGGCAAGATCTCTAGCTCTGATACCACTTTAATATCCCAAATGGGATATTTTATGTTTTTTTTCTGGAAATTAATTCAACCATAAATCACCAGAAGATTTCCATGTAAAAATACCTTCATAAATCCAAGCCATCAACATTATAAACAATCAACCACAATATTTACGGAAACTGGAAAATAGAACATGCCACTGAATAATAGACATTATAATCATAAAAAATATCTCAGCCTTATTTTTTTAATATAAACTACTAGTACAAAAAATAGAGATGGCTGAAGAAATGGCCACAAATAGATATACAACAATGTCACAACTGGCCTCCAAAACAAACTGGAAATAACCGAGACTTATGAATCCTGAATGGATGATCCAGGAGGATCTTGTTTAGTACAAATTGACAGAGAGATTCAGTCAGCTCCAGTTTTTCCGATGTCCGGCTCACTCTTCAGGTCACTAGGTCCTTTAGTGATTCCGAATGAATGTTGTTTCATCATGGTTCAGTGTGTTGTGGTTCAAATTTGGTGCATGG
The DNA here is from genome assembly GCA_034641835.2 of Pinus albicaulis. Lineage (NCBI taxonomy): Eukaryota > Viridiplantae > Streptophyta > Pinopsida > Pinales > Pinaceae > Pinus > Pinus albicaulis. The sequence continues at coordinate 779,251,296 of CM076571.1, forward strand.
TTTTTGTATTTGTCATAAGATGTGGCAAGGTGTAAGATGTGCTCAAGTGGGTCAAATGGTTATGGTGAAAAAAAAAAACTGTGTAAAGGGCCTAAGTCCTATTCCTAATGTTCTAAACACCTAAGCTAAGGTGGAAGATGGAATTATGAATGGTGCTAAGACCTAAAACCTAGCACTAATCCTAAGTTTCAAAAGCCCTAGCTCAAAACCCATGGTGTTAAAACCTAGCGCTAAAAACAAACTATGTAAAGACCCACTTTCGGACCTTATATTAAAAAATAAACAATACACAGTCCTAAACCACTAAAGCAGACCGCATCGAAGCTCCTTAACATGTGAGAAAGTAAGTAAACCACAGTGGAAACCGTAACTACGGAGTTTTGGATCAAGCCGCCAGCTCAAGCCTTTGATTGCCACCATAAGAGATTTTCATGTCAATGTTGCAGAGGAGATAAGCCGCAACCGTCTAGCTAACCACAATTACCGGATCCAACCACAGATGTAGCCGTCGGGAATTACTGTTCACATGCCGACAACTCATCCTCAGCACAATTATGCTGACCGTCAAGGATAATTTCTTATCCCAAAGTATCTTTTGGGTTTTAAATTTAATATGCGTTAAGGATCTAATCAACCACCTTATCCTTTAACACTAGGTGCCACAATGTGACAAGACCGAGAACCATAAACACATGATTTTCTCAATAAAATTCCTGATTTTTCTTTTAGTGGTTCAAGAAAAACATTATTTAAAGCCATGAAATTTTCCTTGATGGACAGACATGAGTGATTTTGAGTTCAGATTCTGAGGGTTAGAGGCAGTTTTGTTTTTAGCATTGTTTGACCGCCTGGAGGCGGAATTGAGCGCAGAGACAAGCGTTGGAAAGCTAATAGCGAGAGATTTACGTTGTCAGTAACTAGAAGTTCCTAAGAGCATGATCAGTTTGATGTTTTTTCTATGTAAATACTTCCTCGTATCAATCCTAATAAACTGGGCACCCATCTTTAAAGCGGGCCCAGAGATGTTGTCCACTAGGGATGAACTCCATAATCAATGTTTCTTGTTTCTTATCTCTGTTATTTGCTATATTTTCATTCTTAATATATTTCTGGTTTACGTCGTAAATGATGTCCATCAATCTTCCAACTTAAGCAGTTCAGTTAACAATAAGATTCACTAAAATGGAAAACTAATCAAAACTACCTCAACACTTAATCGATCACATTTAGATCATATATTTTAGTATCAGAGCAGGTTGTGCTTTTTATTCTTTTTCTAGTAGATGTTAACCAGGTTGGGATTGCAACGCAGAGAAGGAACGCTTGAGGAGTTCGATCTAGAAATTGGAAAGTGGAAATTCGTTCATCAATCAATGATGACAGGGATTGAATACATTAAAACTGAAATTCCTGAAGTGAAGCCCATGGACGATTATCAATTTCAGCAAATGTTTTTGAACATGCAGTAGATATTGGGAGAACTCTACGAAGATAAGAAGGAAAGAGATGCAGCTTCTTCTTCAAAGGCATCGAAGAAGGACAAAGGGAAATTAAAATCAGATAAAAATCCTTCTCCTCCCTCATCTCCATCATCATCATCATCATCTTCTTCTTGTTCTAGTTTAGATTCTGAAACAGAAAAGAAACCTTGGAAATATCTTTTGAAATGTGATGTAAATTTTGAGTTACCTGTTTATGATGGTGAAATGAACCCTGAGAAACTAGATAACTGGATAAATAAGTTAGAAGTGTAGTGTAGGATTCAAAACATTTCTAATGATAATAAAAAATAAATTTAGATACTCTTAGGATGGGCGGAACTACTTTAATCTGGTGGGAGAGTAAAACACAAATAGATTTAAAGCGTAAAGGTAGAGTCATCTCGTCATGGTCCAATTGTTTGAAAGCTCTGAAAAAACAATCCTATTCGTTGGGATACACACAACAAGTTGTATTGATTGGTAACGTTTGCAACAAGGTAAGGCACAAAATGTTTCAGAGTTCACTCTGGAGTTCAGGAAGAAAGTGTTGGAACTTGGTATTCCTTTGGATACACGAGAAACTTTGTTAAAGTACATTGGCAGTTTATATTCATATTTACATCATACATTATTTATGTTCAATCCTATTTACTTTGATGAAGTAAGTGTTCAAGCCATACATGTCGAATCAGGTGGTGGCCATGCAAGTTTTCACCGAAGACATCCAAATAGTTGGAAACCAAAGACAACAAGAAGAAGGGAATATTGAAATGAAATAAGACAACTACATCTCAGAAGGAGGATGGAATACCTACCTGTACTCACTACCAGAGGATCGAGCATGATGAAGCTAGATTTTGGAAACTTGACCTGGAACTGAAGCCAAAGAAGTTCTAAAAGAATAAAGGTGAAAAGAAGTCTTCGACAGCAGTCCAACAAGACTTGGGCTCCAATTTAGTTTATGAAAGGAAAATAATTGCAATAGTTACAACAGATAAAAATTATGATGCTAGTTTAAGTACAAGTACTTCTACTTCTTCAAGCATTAAACATCTAGATGAAGATAAAAGAGTTGAGTTATTTCATATAAGGGTAACTTCTAAGCACACAAAAATAGATACATTGTTTGACACTGGGTCACATGAAAATTTAATATCTGAATCATTAATTAAAAAATTGGGTTTGGAGACACAGAATCACCCAAGACCATACCCATTAGGTTGGCTAAAGGAAAAGACCCATATTAATGTCACAAAGCAGTGTCATTTAAAATTTTCCATCACAACTAATTACATTGATGAAGTGGATTTAGACGTGATACCGTTAGACATACGTGGAATAGTGCTAGGAAGTCCTTATCTCTATGATTTTGGTGTAGTATTTCATAGGAAAGAGTATAAATATCATCTTAAGAAAGATGGGATTGAATACATCGTACGGGCACATAAAATCAAAACTCACTTGGATTTAGTTAATGCTAATTAGATGAAGGGACTAATAAGTTGAAGTAAAAGATATGTAATCATGGTTGTGAAAGAAAAACATAAGGATCTTCATGATGCTTTTTCAGGTTGTGAATCTCAGTTTAAAGATAGTTTGGTTAAAGTGGTAGATTTATTTCAAAGTCTATTTAAAGAACCAAAACATCTGCTTCATAAACATGAAATACAACATGAGATACAATTTATGTCTGATTCCCTTCTTGATCCTAAGATCGGAATGTATTGCAAGTCAGTCATAGAGCACGAAGAAATAAACAAACAAATCCAAGGGATGGCTAGAAAAGAATTCAATCGACCCAATTCATCTCCATGTGGTTCACCCATAATTTTGGTTCCTATGAAAGATGGGACATGGGGAATGTGTGTCGATTTTAATGTTTTTCATTCACTTAAGCAGAAAATTTTCACAGCACAAATCTTAGCTTTATTATATCTTCAATAGCCATTTAAAATTGAAACAGGTGCTAGTGGTAATGCAATGGGTAAGGAAACAATGATTCACATAGATCATCAGCTGCTTCAATACCTTATGTCACATAATAAGTTTCAAAAATCTCATGACTACAGATGGATGGTATTTCTTCAACAATTTCACATAGTAATTAAGTACAAGAAAGGTGTAACAAATAAAGTAGTTGATATTTTTTCTAGACAATCTTTGAATGCTGCAATAGTACTGCAGAATAGTTCATTGAAACTTGAAATTTATGTAGAACACTGTAGTACTGATTTCAAAGATATTTATGAATCATGAACTCATGGCACTCAGGTGGAAGAATTCTATTTTCATATTCATGACAGGTTGTTAAATCATCTGGGTAAGTTGTGCATACCACAGATAGAAACGGGGCAGGTTATTCGAGAGGCTCATTCTTCTCGAATTACAGGACATTTTGGTGTAAGCAATATTATGGCACAAATTCAAAGGTATTTTTACTGGCCTCACATGTATGAAACAATTGCGAAGTACATTAAAGGATGTGTGATGTGTTCAACAAGCAAGCCAAGTAATCAAAATATTGGTTTGTACATGCTACTTCCAGTTCCTTTGCGACCATGGGACAACATTTCCATGGATTTTTTTGATGGACAGACATAAGTGGTGAACAAGATGATTATACATATTCTTCGAGGTTACTGCAGTAAATATCCTAAGTTGTGGGATGGATCTTTACCTTATGTGCAACATGCTTACAATCAAGCCTTACTTTCTTCTCTAACTGTGCCACAACAAGCATCGAGTCACGTCAATTACAAAATGCGCCATGAAAAGCATCGAGTCAATCATCATTTTTAGGTCGGCGATCAGGTATGGTTGTATATCAATAAAGACAAGTTGAAAGGAGAAGGTAAGAAACTGAAATCCATCAGGTATGGTCCTTTCAAGATTGTTGAAAAGGTTGGCAATAATGCATTCCGATTAGATTTACCGCCTTACATGCGTATTTATTCAGTTTTGAATGTAGAAAATTTGAAGTTGTATGAACATCCTATGATTATTGATCCCGAGGAAGATACAAAGGTTCCTACTATTGATGATATAACATTGGAGTATATGAATGAGTTGTAGGAATATACCATCTTGGACAGGAGAGTTCGTACTTCCAGACGAGGAGATGTTGAATATCTTCGAGTAGGACTCAAGGGCATGAATCCAAGCAAGGTGAGATGGATAGAGATCATAAAAGTGAGGGAGATGTACCCTCACCTGATGTCTTCTTAAAATCAAACTTTTGGTTGTCCAAAAGCTTTCAAGTGAAGAGGATTGATCCAAGAGGATCTTGTTCAGTACAAATCGACAGAGAGATCCGGTCAGCTCCAGTTTGTCCGAATGGCAGTTTTGTTTTCAACATTGTTTCACCATTTGGAGGTGGAATTGAGCACATAGACATGCGTTGGAAAGCTAAGAGCAATAGATTTATGTTTTTAGTGACAAAAAGTGCCTGCAATAATGATCATTTTGGTGTTTTTTCTGTGTAAATACTTCCTCAGATCAAACCTAATAAAGCAGACTGAGAGACATAGTTCACTAAAGACAAACTCTGTAATAAATGTTTGTTGTTTCTTCTATATGTTATTTGTTGTGTTTTCATACTTACTATGCTGGTGGTTTAAGTCATAAATTATTTCCTTCATTATTCGACATTAAGTAGTTCAGTTAACAATCAAATTCACTAAAATGGAAAACTAATCAAAACTACCTCAACACTTAATCGATCACATTCAGATTAATGGATCCACCAAGGGAAGAGATGGGTGCTCGCCCACTCTCAATAAATCATCCAAGGGTTTCTGTATTGGGGATACTATTGAAGTAGAGAATCCAAGTTCTCAAACCTCTCACACAAATAATGATCCAATCCAATATATCTCCAAATGACCTTCGCTTCTCCTTTTATATATCTGATGGATAGATCTCCAATCCTCTAGAAGCATCTTATTTTATTATTTTATTATTATTCTAGAAGATCCTCCATTGACTCTATCAAAGTGACTTTAATTTAATTATATTTCACTTAAGTCACTTTTGGCCCTTTTTCCTCTAAATATTATTTTTCCTTTAATTAAATGACTAATTAAAGTCAATTTTAATTAAGGAAACTAGTATATCGCCCATGGTACTATCTCTGGCCACTATAAGTCACTTCTCAGTATCACATCCTAAATATCTCCTCATTCCGATTCCATTGAGATATTACACTAAGGTGTTCTATCATATATTCCTCCCGGAATGCCACCTTAAGCGTAATTAATTGAGTTAAACCCAAAAATAACTCAGTTTTCTGAAATTTGTCAAAATGCACTGGAATAGAAGGAAAACTATGTGGATGATGGAATATATCAAGCAAATTCCATCGGTCCTCATAGAAACTCCTAAAAAATCCTCCAAAAATCCCCTAGGCCCGCTGATGACACCAACTTGTATCTATGACCAGTTTGCTCCCAACTCTGGAAGTCCATCCTAACCCTGTCATAGGTGATACCAAAAAAACAAATATAACAATGAAATACTTAGACCACCGTAGCAAAGGAAGAACATACCAGGGTTGGTGGTAAGAATAAAGATAAGGTATTTATCAACAACAAAGGGTAAATATTCAATATTCACAGTGCTTGCATTGATCACTTCGGTCAGGATTCAAGAAGAAGCTCCTGCCATCGCTATAAGTAGATTCCCTCCTTTGTGAATGGTTATATACTTGATCATATATATGACCTTTACTTTCTTTCTAACAACAACTCATGGGCTCGAAGTAGAGGGGCGCAATTACCCACCACACAATTTAATCATTCATTCCAAAAAGAAGGATTGAGTACTAACACATGAGACAAAGCTTTATTTACGCAACAATCGCATATGGTTTTCCTCTTGCTCGATCAAAGAGATTCAACTAGTTTCAGACTCTATTTTCCAAAGGAAAATAAATGGTTGATGGAAGAGTAAATGGTTTGAGATCCCTTGAAGATACAGGAGGGGGATCATGTTTGATGGACCACATTACTTTCAAGACATGCAATGAATGTGGGAGATCATGTCTAATCCCCATCAGATCAACCCACTAGCATCTCTACAACCTTTATGGGCTACAATCTAAATGGGATTCCCATAGTCGATGATTTTTATGATTGATCGATGACCCTCCACGACGGAATTCCGTGCTATAGTCGTCGTTATTGGTTACTATAAATTATGATGGTAAATTTAAATTTGTGAATGAAACCTTTACAGTTTTGAATCATTTTCAACATTTCTAATTATTAAAGAGCTTTCTGGATTATCCAGAGTGTTATAGATCATTTTTTGATGTTTCGAATCCCAATGGTGATCCATCTTCAAGACAGGTTTTTTAAACCTTCAAATATGTTTGAAAACCAAAACAACGTTCCAGGGAGCATCAATTTCCAGGACTGGGGGCATACCAACATAATTTGGTTGTCTTACCAAATTGGAACAACTAAAATTGTACTAGAATATTCTTCTGGGTGGAAGTATTCCAACTTCTCTCCACAACTCTACCTCTATCCGAAAATTTTCGTTATGAGGCAACAATTTCAGTGGTCCAATTGCTTTCGTGATAAGTTATATGAGAGGGCTATCATATCTCGACGTGAATTTGAATAATTTTAGTGGTATAGTGCTCCCTTTCATGTCGGGTTTGATGATGTATCTCGTGTTGACCTTTCAATCAACCATTTCAATTGTCCAATCCCTTCCTTTTTCTATTCTATGAAAATCCAGTCTTATCTTGACCGCTTGTGGAACAATTTCAAGGGTATTATCCCTCCTACTTTGGGACATTTTACGGAGTTAATGTATCTTGCATTGTCTCTGAATGATTTAACCGGGAGTATACCAGTGGAATTGGTTTTGTTGCAAAAATTACAATCCCTCGACTTATCTATGAACAATTTGAGTGGGAGAATACCATCTGCATTGTGATTGTTACAAAAGTTAGAGTCAATTGACCTATCTGATAACAAATTGGGGCACTTCATCCCTGTATCTTTGGGAAATTTTTCTTCCCTTGAGAAATTAGTTTTTGCAGATAATCAATTCTATGGGAGCTTACCAAATCAGGTGGCCAATTTGAGCAAGGTTTCGAGCATATCTCTCCATGAAAATATTCTCAGTGGCAACATACCTGAAGATATTATAAATTTGAATAAGCTTGGTCATATTTCCTTGTCTGACAACACTTTCACATGTACATTTCTCAAAGGCATAGTAAATTTGAAATTTCTCAAATATCTCATTGTTCTCGACATACATGATAACAATATTTCAGGGGGTATTCTAGATAGTGTCAGCAATTTGGATTCACTTTTCATTTTCGATCTATCCAATAATAATATGGGATTCACTTGCCATTTTAGATATATCCAATAATAGTATGGAGGGACAAATCCCTGAGGCTTTCAAAAATTGTATTTCTCTGATTTCTAATAACTTCTTTCGGACTTTGTGTAAATATTTCACCAATTGTACCAACATTCAGGTCCTTGATTCAAGTATGAATGGATTCTTGATTTTACTATGAATGGATTGATAGGGGAACTTCCTAGTGACGTGATGTTTATTTGAGTGTCTTAAACATTATTTATAAGAATCTCAGTGGTGGTATTCCTAAATCGATCACAAATTTCACAGAGTTGTAATGGTTGGATTTATCAAACAATAGATTAAGTTTAAGAATACCATTTGATCTTGAGAAACTTCAAGGATTTGCAGTGAATATATCTTCTCAAGAGGACATGGTATATGGTGAATATTATGATCCACTTTCAAATGACACAGTGGGTCTATTTATATCAATTGATTAGATACAAGAAAGTGAACATATTAGACTACCAGAGGTAATACCTACAAAAACTTTCTTTGATTTGTCTAACAATAATCTTGTAGGGGGAATACCTCTAAGTATAGGAAGTATGAATAAGTTGCGATGGTTGAATTTATCTGAGAACCAATTGGAAGGGCTAATACCCAAATCTCTTGGAAACATGTATGATTTAGAGGTGTTGGACTTGGCCAAAACTAATTTTAGAGGACCAATTCCTCAAGAACTCCCTAAGTTACATTGGTTGCACAAATTAGATGTTTCATCTAACAACCTTTGTGGGCCAATTCCAATAGGGACATAATTTTCAAAATTTAATGTAGCTTCATTTCAAAGGAGTTAATGCTTGTGCGGGTGTCCTTTAAATCGATGTAGCAATCAAAAGGAAAAATATTTTGGACAATGTGATGGTACTTGTAACATAACCATGTTAAAATGAAATGCCTAAGAAATATAAATGAAAAGCTATCATTGTTAGCATTGGGGATAGGAATTAGGATTGGATTTTGGGTGTAGTTGTTGTATTTATAGTGTGGGAGAGGGCTAGGAGTTGGATACTACTTCGCCCCCATAAAAGTTCTCGAGCTATTTATGGATTGTATAAACTCCCTAGATAATAGGGCATTGTATCTTATTATACCAAAATATAAGTAAATGAATCTTGTACTATGTGTTTTATGATATCTATACCTCAATATTCAAAAATGAAAGTTTGTTTAATAGAGAGAGAATCTATATTATAATTAGATATTCAAGATATCTTAAAATATATGATTATATATTTTCTAATTAATCTTTTTAAAAATCCACTGTTTATTTCCATTTTATATTTTTCAAAAAACTGAATATTGATTTTTTATGAGCTCAACATGTTCATCATAAGGATTGAATTTAGATGGAAAAGAAAATAATTATTTTTTCCAATTAGCTAAAATAGATGTAATTAAGCATATATTTAAATAATTACATTATTTAGAAGATTTAAGCGTAAATAAATAATATAAAAATAAAATTAATTATAAACAACAATACCACCATCATTATTATTTTAATTTTTTTTTTAATTGAATATTTATATATATAATTATTATTATTTTTTAATATATATTTTTTAAATTATTGGTTTTCAAACTTTTAATTAAATATTTATATATATAATTATTAAAACAAATTTGACCTATATTCCATATTCCATGGTTATTGATTTTTTACATAATTTTATTTTTAAATAACCCAACATAAATAATTTTTACCTAAATGAAATAAAAATTCTTATTTAAAATTTATAAAAAGTATATTCGCATTGTATATTCATTTATATTAATATTTGTTTATACGATGTAAAATACCTCACAATAAAGTATACATTAAAATTCATAAATTAGCCCAAAAAAAACATCTTACATTAACATCTTTTAAATTTTATATTTAATTTGTTAAAAATCAAAACTAATTTTACTATGATTTTTTATTTTTATTTTTTTTTAAATTGACTTTGCATAAAGTCTTTAAAAACCTTATTTTTAATTATTTTTTAAAAAGTCTTTAAAAGCCTTATTTTTAATTATTTTTTAGAATAAATTTGTAGAACATACTAGCCCACTCCTTTTAAAATGAACATTAATTTAGAGAATCTTTGTTACATAAAATTTGCATTTGATTAATAAAATCTTATAATCAAATATATATTTCAAATTATCTACGAAAATGACATTTTCCTAAATGTTAAGACCAAATTACCACAATCACATTAGTAAATGTAACTCATATACATTAAAAACATCATTTTCTATCATTTATATACCAATAGCTTTTTATAAATTAAACCAATCAACATAATTTAATATTATTTACTAATATTAATATTAATATCATTAATAAGAAAAATATCATTTATTAAATATCAAAATAAAAAAATACGAGTTTCACTTATAAACATGGAACCACATCATTATAAATTGCTTTGATATACATAAGAGTTTCACTTATGATTCAAGCAGTTATGATACATTTGACTATTTTTTGGGGACATCTATTATATTTCCCTAAGCATATTGTCCTCAAATTCAATCAATTGTTGGCTAAGTTTTTATGGGGTGGGACGGGGATGGAAAATAAAATTCATCTATGCAAGTTTGAATTATTATGTTTACCCAAAAATGTGGGGGGTGGGGTTTGCTCAATATTTGCCTTTTCAATACTGCCTTGCTTACCAAATCTTTATGTAGGGCTTTTACGGGGTATGATATTTGGAAAATTGTCATTCGCACAAAATATCTACATGGTGATCCACTCTTACAACTTTTTAATGGGTGTTTTGTTCTGCCCAAAAATATTTCGGAGATTTGGCGGGGTTTTAAGAAGATTATGCCTTGTTTTGCAAACAGACTTGTTTGGTGCTTTGGGAATGGTTTAAATATCCCTTTGGTCTCAGCCTATATTTTTGGTTTGGGTGATAAATCCACACCTCCTATGCGGATTGTACACAGGCTTTCACATCGAAGGATCTTTTATTTTCATCAAATTATTCAACAATGGGCTCACGGGGCTCCCATTCTGAAGTCGATTGAGTCTCCGAGGTTGTTTGGTAGGGATTCGGAGGATTGGAGACTATACTGTCATATCATCAGAGCGGTAGGTTTGTGTTACAGCAATGATGGTGATACGATCACATGGGATGGTATTATCAAGAAGGGAGCAATAAATGTTCATGACTCATATCTTTATTTAATTTCACATGCTGTGGGGGATGGCTTTTCTATGGATTTCTGGCCTTTTTGGGGGAAAAATATTCCTCCCAAGATTCTCCTTTTCAGATGGCTGGTTTGGAGAAATAGGATCCTCACATGGGATATCCTCACACATAGAGGTTTTCAGGTGTCGGGGGTTTGTGTCTTATGCTGCAGTGATGCTGAAACATCAAATCACCTCTTCTTTACATGTCCAGTTGTACTTCTCATATGGAGGCTCTTCAGTCAGCACATCATCGATCCCTCTTGGGTTCCTGTGGATTTCATGGAGGCTGTGAGTAAATGGGACAGCACGAAGGGAAAATTTCAAGCACTGCCTTTTTTTCTCATTTGGGAGGTATGGCTGGCTCGTAACAGGAAGATATTTGAAGGTAAGGCTCTCTCAAATGTATAGATTCATGCTGCTATTATGAAATGGATTGATTTTAGAATGCCTGTGAAGGGTATTGTTGTTGATGAATCTCGCAGAAATAGACCTCATTCTATTGCTCTTCCAGTGATCTTTTTTGATGGGGCATGTCAGGAGGGGATGATGGGATGCGGGGCATGGATAAAAATCTCTAACATGGAAAGAATCCAAATTTGTTAGAATGGAGGTCAGGGAAACAATATCCTTGTGGAACTCATGGCACTTTGGGGTGGATTACTTGCACGATGTAACAATGGTCTCAAGGAGTTTTTTATTTATGGTGATTCAAGCATTGTCATTGATGCAGTGACAGAAAGGTCTACCTTAACTCAACCTGCTTCTCAGGGTTGGTTGAAGAGGACTAAACGCTTATGGAGAAATATGGATAGGCTTTCTTTGACCCACATCTACAGAGAATTGAATACTAGGGCAGATGGTCTATCAAAGAAGGGGATTGGCATGGTTTTTGGCATCATGCAGGTTCATCATATTAAAAATGGTCATTGTATTTGGGGAGATGATATTCCTATTCCATAGCATGTTGGGACATATGGGACATAACTTGAATGTACAAGCGAGGCAATCTTTTTATGCTTTTCTATTTGTAGGTTTTATGTATTTTTGTGATGACTAATACGTTTGCATACAGGCTGCTATGTTCACACACTGGAGGGCTTTATTTTTTGTTTATTTTTTGAAAAAGGGATGGATAGTATAATATGGATGACTTTAAGGTATCCCTGTCTGTCATCATGTTTATTATGCTATATGTAATATCCATGTTTTTTTGTTATGGATGATATTATCTCTGAAAAGGCTGAGATCTTTATAGCTGGATTTGCCTCTGGTTTTGTAATGGGCTGTACTTTGGTATCAGATTTCAAATCTGGATGTATCTTGTTACTCTATGTACTGTTTTTTCTATTATGCAATATACAGCGTTTTTTCTTCTTCTGAAAAAAAAGAGATAATGATGTATATCAAGTTCCTTTGAGAATTTCAAAGCACAAAACCTCCATGGAACAATAAGCAACACAAAAACCTAGAATAAAACGCAAAATTGATTTAAGAGTTCAACAAAATGGTTAACCAATTTTATAATTGATATAATAAAACGTAGAGTTGATTTGAGAGTGTTATTTCGGTTTAGAAGCTCCTTATCACCCATGAGTTCACAATAAAAAAATCCTGAAAAAGACACTAGAAAATAATCAGCCGATAAGTTTCCCTTCTATTACAAGTTTTTTCCCCCTCGGCTCAAGCAATTTTTACTCCCTTAACTAAAGCACAAATAAACATGCTTTTGTAGCAATTAGAGATAAACATGATTTCATAGCAACTAGATGTTAAAAAGCAAAGGGAACCCTCCTCCCTCTCTGTCCTCCCATGGATCATCATGCTATGAATTACCTTGCAGTAGCACCAATAAATAGCACTGGAACCCTCACCAAATGCAAACTGTAAAAATTCCATGTAGAATCAATAAATGAGAGAAAACATAATGGGCCGAACCGAGAAATTTGATTTGGTAGACATGAGTGACCCTAATCTCAATATTCCACTCCAGCTGAATTTACAATTATCACTACTTAGTTTTTTCATGATTTCAGAGAGCGTCGACAGCACAATATCTCATGGCGAGAGTTTTTTAGGGATCGAAAAGTTATAATAGCGGGTAAATTGAATGGGAACTTGTCCAAATCGGAATTGAAATAAGTAGCAGAAGATAAATTCAATCAATTATTTATAATTATATTCTTATAAAATGATTCTTTTATTTCATAACATTCAAGGCATGCATTTTAATAGACATCTAGGATGGAAAACTTCATTGTAAGCAGAGAATTAGTTAGATTTTGATAGTGCACATTATGTATATATATTGTATTGATCAAATAATATTATATATAGAATAATATTGATTTGGGTTACCTACTGTAATAAGAAATAAGTCGAAGTTTGGAATCTCAATGGGTATCCACACAAATTTATGAATGAAAGTTTAAAGAGGCACAGATCAGGAATAAATAATAATCATTTTTAGTTTGTGATTTAAAAAGCCAACCAACAACTAAAATTTAAATCATTTTTATTTTTATAAATTACTAATAAAAATTATTAAATGATAATGTTGTAATTAATAATAATAATTATTAATAGTTATAATTAATAATATAAACAAATTTAATAATTGTTAATTATAAATTTATATTTACAATTTAATTAATAATTATTACTAAATAGAAGGGAAATTATTAATATTACTTAAAATAAAAATTTTAATATAACATATAAATAACTTTTAATATGATTAATAGTTATTGTAAATATTAATTAATAAGTAATTAATTAAAAAAAACTTATATTTATTAATAAGAAATAAAATTAAAATAAATAATGTATTTAGACATGGTTATTATTTTTAAATATTAATAAATATTATTTAATAATAATAGTATTACGGTTAGATCTAAGATTTTTGTAATCCATAATGTAGATAAATATCTTTCCGATTAATCACATAATTAGGGTTCCGTTAATGTTTCGAACCATCTAGTGTATTTCATCCTCAGGAACAGGTGAAGAAGGGAACCGATCTCATTGAATAAATAGTAAAGATGCATCGGTGATAGTTGCTAAAACTTGTCATTAAAAACTAGTTGTTAAGAACTAGCCGTTATTTGACTTGGTTAGTTAGAAAGTTATAACATTTAAAATTTTGAAGCAATATTGTTAAAGAATAATTCATAATTTAATAAAAAGATTAAATTATAGTTAATATAATAAGGGAGGGATAAATCATAATAGAGAGTAGAAAATTAAAATAAATAAAAATACAAAATAATAATAATAATAATTTTGCGATATTAAGAAATATTAATAAAAAGGGTTAAAAATAAATAAAAAGGGTATATATATATAATTAATAATTATAAAAATTATAAAAAGTTAAGAAAATAATTAAAGGGAATTAAACAAAAACAATAATAAAGAAAAAGAGAACAAAGGTAGTAAGATAAGAGAGGAAAATTATCAAAAAACCAAAGGGACGAGAATAAAACAAAGAGAGAAGAAAATAAAACTAAAAATTATTAGACCAAAAGGAAATCAACGTGACGGGGAGAAATCACCTGGAGAGGGCCAAAGTCCAAATCTTACTTAATTTCCACCCATCATCTCTATTGAGATTTTTAGGATGCCTCTCAATTTCAATAGCCTCCCTCAGCTTCCTATGATGGAAATGATCCACCTTAGCAATGACTTTGGAGTCTTCAATGCATACATGGTGACACAATTTCTCAGCATGTTCTACAAGAGAAGAAGTGCGGGATCGATTGTGCCTAATGTCTACAACATGCACAAGGATTCTTTGTCTAATAGATCGACCTGTTTCTCCAATATATGCAGTACCATAGGAACAATGAACTATATAAACCCCTTTTAAGTCCTTTGGGTCTATAGTATCCTTGACATATCTGAGAGAATTCTTGATAGTATAGAGATGTTTGAATGAAGAGGAGACATTATTTCTTCTAAGGACGTGGGCAATTATGTCTCTGGTCGCTTGGATAAACGGAAGATTAATCTTGGAGATAGGATCCAACTGGGTAGACTTGCCTCTCGAGCCTTTAAAGGATTTTTGAAAGGCCTTACAACGTAGAGATATACTATACCCATTCTTCTAAAACACGTAAATAAGATGGGATTTCTCCGAATCCAAGTGGCTATCATAAGATATTCTAAGAGCACGGGTAGCGAGAGTGCAAAGAACACCAAATTTTTGAGCCGAAAATTGGTGAGAATCAGCATGACGACACTGTTTAGTGTGAGTTTTCTTGCAAAAAACTCGGTGAGAGATAGAACCATCATCCCTTCTAGAGAGAAGAATATCTAGGAAGGGAAGGCAACCATCCACTTCCACTTCCATCGTGAATTTGATGTAATCAGACTGGGAATTCAGGTCATCAAGAAACAAATTCAACTTCTCGCGACCATGGGGCCAAATGACACATATATCATCCATGAACCTATTCCACTTCTTTGGGCAAAATTGAGCTGAGGCCAAGGCCTTCATTTCAAAATCCTCCATAAATAAGTTAGCCACAACAAGGGAAAGACAGGAACCCATGGAAACATCGTAGGTTTGCTCATAAAACTCACCTTGGAAACTGAAAAAAGTTGAGGTGACGCAAAGGCCAACCAATTTAATATTGTCTAAATAATAGTATTAATGAAAATAATGATTTAATAGTTACTTTTAATTTAAATAAACTAATTATTAATTTAATTTCAACTAAATAAATTAAAAAACCTTTAATTAATTTAGGGAACTTCTTAAAATAAAATTATTTTAATAATTATTAGTTAATAATAATAATTATTAATAATAATTAATAATAATAAAATGATTATTATTAATTAAAATATTATTATTTAATAAATATTATTAGTAATTTATAAAAAAAAAATGATTTAAATTCTAGTTCTTCATTGGCTTTTTAAAACAAAAATAAAAAATGATTATTTATCTCTGATCTGTGCCCCTTTCAAGATTCCATTCATAAATCTGTCCTGAAGATGGATCACCATTGGGATTCGAAACGCCAAATTATTTCTTATGAGAATTTGGATATTCTAGATCATTCTTCTTCAATTGATAACCACATGAGCTTAAAAACCAATATTACATATATACATGAAGTGTTGTCTCCAGATAGGGAAACTGTCCTGTACACACAATGAGTTGGTTGAGAGAATATCTCAACCAGACACTAATCTAGGAATATACTAGATCTAAACAACTCCTAGAGAATAGGAACAAACTCCTCTAGATAGAAAGAATCACGACTTAGACAAGTAGGAATTACATTTTCCAAGTCATCCACTTAATGACTATTTGTCTCGATGTGAATCTACAAAGTATAAGTGTGGTTGAATAATGAAAAAATTATATGTCGACGTCCATATAAAGGAAGAACCATCTACTGGAATGCATTGGTACCAACCGCTGCAACAACCAGTTTACTAGGATGTCCTTCCTAGACATCGTTCTATCAACCATTATCTTCATACTTGTATCTGTAAACTCCCCTCCAACATCATCATGCTAGGTTTTATCAGATTACCCATAACCATGCTCTGGGTTTTATGGAATTACCCTCAAACATGCCCACAAGGGCTATCAACTACCAAGGCTCAACAGAGCCACCAAGGCCACCAAGGCTCAACTCAGCCACCAAAGATCACAATCTAGCCACCAAGGCTAACTAGAGACCCAAATCAACCATGTCTAGGGTTTTCTCGGCTAACCCTAAACCATGCCTACAGGAATCCTTATCCACTTCACTCTCACACGTGGTTTCTGTCTAACCACAACCAATACTGCAATGTGGTTTTTGACTTACCACAAACCTACAATTACAAAGTGGTTTTAATATTACCTCGAACTTTATGGGGGTACACGTGCCTTACAAGGTTTACAACTCAACTCCAACTCTTGGAGTTTCTAGGTACACACTTTACAAAGACAAATACAAAACATCCTAGACTTGCTTACTAATAAATGTATGTGACACATTATACACCATCATCATGAGTCTATTTCACACACTTCACACAAACTTTAACTTAGCTGTCCATCATCCTGTAACTTAGCTGTTAATCTCTTTTGATACCATATTCATTGTCATGTCTTCATCATATCTGGTAATCAAATTTTCCTACAAATTTTTGTATTGTTGGAATGACCATTCCCAACACACACTCATAATTATGGCAATAGTTGTTCAGACCAATGTCACTAAAAAAAATAATCCAATTTCTTCAACCATATTTACATGAATTCATTTTTACATGAAATACATGCATAATTCATTTTTTACATGAAATATATGCATCTTGACAAAATCAAGGTCCGAGTCAAGGCACCATATTATTATGAGTAGAAACGATAAGATTAATACACAATCCACTATTCAAATAGTCAAAATACGATTTAACGCAACCTCATAGATCCATGCAGGATCATATCCCAACAGCCACAACACACAGCAAATATCTACGCTCACTGCACCACAATAAACTATCCATTTTTGTCAACCAACATCTGGTACCAGGATATGGGGCACGAGCTCTGCATGTTCAGAACTCTTACATGGCATCTGATGTGCCTCACTTCCTAGTTCAAACTCTTCCAAATAAACAACACATTGGGACAAGTTAGAGATGAGGTGCTCCTCGGAAATTTTCACTACAGACATGGCCTCAACGATAGATATGAAAGCATGTGGTATGCCATGATGATTTGCATCATTCTCTCTGGAGACTTGATTCGTGGCCACAGAAGCGTCCAGCGGTTACAGAACTTTGCAATCTAGGAGTTGCAAATTCTTTGTGAACGCTGCCTTGAAGATTGTGTGTGAACACTTTTTTTTTTGAGTCGCATCCATTGCCTGTCTAGGGTATTGAGCCACTGTCTGGAGGGAGAAAGAGAGCCGTGAGTCAAGTCAATTGATCAATGTTTGTAACCAGTGGGACTAGGCAGATGATGGTCTCCGGAAAGACCCACCCAGGTTGATTGGAATGACACCTCATTTCAAATGCAGACTCCCTGGTTGAAGTGGAAAGACATTCTATATTTTTTGGCCCACTGCTACCTTTGGTATTGACGTCTCACTTCACCACTCAAGGGAGGAGGCTGTTATGGACATAACTTTTTTATTATTCGATTCCAATACCATTCAAGGGAGGAGGGCATTATGGACAGAATTTTGCCACCATGGAAGTGAGCCAGAAGCCTCCTGCGTAGTAACCAAGCTGTCGAGGTTTAAGAAACCAAAAACATACCATTGTAAGAAAGTTATTGGTGGATGGTTGAGCAGAGTCACTGGTAGACATTTCCAAAAACCAGAGGTATTTCTTACTTGTTTTGAAAGTAAGAATAAAATTTTGATTTTTGTTTTTGGTTGTTGGGAAATCTCAGAAACTGCAATCTTAGAAAACTATTAAATTGGAGTAGGGAAATTATGAGCTGAGAATGAGTGGGGTTGGGTCTTATTTTTCTAAAATTTTGAATTGAAAAGGATACTGATTGGAATAGGGTTTGAAAAAAAATTCTGGAATTTTTTTATTTGAGCAATCTCAGATTTGTTTTCTTTTTTTTTTTAATTTGTTAGAATTTGTTTTTAAAATAAATTAATTATTAAGGAGAATAAATTGAAAGTAGAAAGAGAAACCCTAATTGAAAGAAGGGAAACCTCATATTTTTAAAGAAACCCTAGTTGAAGGAAAGAAACTCTAGAAATAATATTTGTAGGAAGAAATGGCGAAAACGACGAATTCACTGGTGGAGAAGTTCACTGGAAAGAACAATTTTTCCTTATTGAAATTGAAAGTTATGGATTAACTGGTGCAACAAGTGTTTCACAAAGCATTAGACGAGGTGAAGAATAAAGTTGTTGGCGTGCAAATTTGTACTGGGAGGACTTGGATGCCCTAGCTCTCAGTACCATCAGGTTATGCCTGGTGGATGAAGTTCTCTTTAATATTGTTGAAGAGAAAAAAATTGCAAGTTTGTGGGAAAAATTGGAAGTGTTGTATATGACCAAATCGTTAACCAATATATTTTATTTTAAAAGAAAATTGTACAGTCTTCGGATGAAGGAGGGTAAAAAAATTGCAGAAAATTTAAATGTTTTTAATACGCTTAATTGCCAATTGTCAGATATGGAAGTTAAAATTTAGGAAGAAGATAAAGATATTACCTTTTTTTTTTTCTATGCCCGAGTCATGGGACCACTTCATAACTTCAATCGGTTTGAGAACTTCTGAGCTTTTAAATTTGAATCAGTTGAGGGAGCTTTGTTATCTGAAGAAATATGGAGGAAATCCAGTATTGAAACAACTACACCAAAATCCATGGTAGCTAGAGGCCAGTCAAATGAAAGAGGGGAGAAAGCAAGGGGTTCTTCCAGATAAAAATCAAAGGGTAAGAAGTGTCAATCCAAATGGTGGTATTGCAACAAAATTGGACACCTCAAGAAGGGTTATTGGAAACAGAAGGAGTCTGAAAACCAGAAGAAGGAAGAAAATCAAGTTGATTCAGGTATGGTTGATGAAGTTTTATCTGCTAAATTAGGAATAGTGGATGAAGCCTTACCTGTTTGCAATGTCTCTCATAATTTTGAAAATTGGATATTAGAATTTGGTGCTTCTCATCACATGAGTCTGCATATAAATTGGTTTACTTCGTATGAAGTTGTGAAAGGTAGTTCTGTGTTTATTGGAAATAATGTATCTTGTCAGATGGTTGGGATGAGAAATGTAAAAATTAAGATGTATAATGATACAGTTAGAACCTTAAATGATGTTAGGAATGTACCTGAATTGTGGAAAAAATTGATTTCTTTGGGAGCGTTGGACTCTGATGGTTACAAGTTTACAGGTCAAAATGGAGTGCTGCAAGTCTCAAAAGGCACCCTGGTTGTTATGAAGGAAGAAAAGGTCGGAAATATTTACAAACTCAAAGGAAGCACTCAGGTCAGTGAGGCATTTACTGTATCAGAGAAATCAGAGGAGGGTACTCACTTATGGCATCAACGGTTGGGTCACATGAGTGAAAAAGGTCCTTAGGTACGGATGAATTGCAAATTGCTTCCTGATTTGAAATCCTTGAAGTTGGATTTTTGTAAACATTGTTTTTGTTGTTTAGAAACCTCACCTCTCAAAGAAAATAAGCAGCCAAGTAAAATAATGGTGAAGATAAGAAGGATGGTAGACTGTATAAATGGTGAAAATCATGGAGAGAGGGTCCTGGAAGAACTGGTGCTATGACCTCACACATCAGGGCTATTACATGATGAGAAGGGAGCACTCATGGTTCCGTGGCGGAAAAATGAACCAAAGAGCGCGTGGCTGATCCCTTTCCCTCGGCATCAAACACGTCTTGCAATGGCCGAAGTCGAGCCCCCAGAAAAAGTGAGTCACCTCCCTCCGAGCCAATCATAAGAGCTTCGTACGGTTAAGAAATGGGCAGGGAAACTCCTATGCACCCCGCCAAAACTCAATAGGGGCTCATCGAGAATGACAGTTGGCGTTGGTAAATAAAGAGGTAAGGTAAGTCTAGGAGGCTATACGAAGGCCAGTACCTGATTTGTTCAGCACGTGGCCCCTACTTACCCAGCTATTGCCAGCCAATCACCCATCGCCACGTGTCTCATTATCGACGTCCTTATGACGTCAACCCTACAAGTGTCACCTTGTCTCGTACTCCGTAAAATCTGGTTTGATATAAGCAGGTTTTACCCTTGACTGTGCAAAGTTACTGGTTATTAACTGAATTTTTGCGCAGAACAGGTTAAAACTCCAGTGCAAGGTCGCTTTCACTCTAGCTTCGTTTCCCCCTTGGCTACCTCATCGCTTTTAGGTATTTCACAGTTTTTCCTGTTTCACTATTTCCCTTCTGTTTTTATTTTCAAATTTTCATGGAGAAAATGAGAAGGTGTACGCCTGAAACCCCACAAACCCGCGAGGTCAGTACTGCTCTTGGACCCGAGCCTTTCACTGATGCTCATGCACGAATTTTTGACCTAGTCTACCCCTTTAGTGTAGTCCTCACCAGAATTGAGCTCTCTAATTACCAGCGAAGAGGCAAGGACATATTTATGGTCGTCGAGTTGGCTTTATATTACCAAATTGCTCGAACCACACACAATTTTCCTAAATTCCTTAGCAGGCTTGGGGAGGCCTATGATGAGCGTAGAGACATTTTCCTTTCTACCCAGGGAAACAAGATTTTTCGCATTACTCCTCAACTCATAATGAAAGCCCTTTGCTACCATCCTAGCCAGGATTATGTTTAATTCTCCAAGGTCTCCCTCTCTTGTCATTTTTCAAAGCTACCATGGGAGAAGCAAAGAGGTTTCCTCAGTCTCCTCTCTGATTCCCTCTTGTCATCTTTCCCGCTCACAGACTCTATCCCCCTGTCGACTTTCTGAACCAATGTACAACCCATCCTAGTGGTCATCTCGGGGCTGTTAGGGTCTAAGGAGGTTGATCAGGTGACTAAAATGGGCATAGAATTCTTATGGCTCATGATGCAGGCAGAGATCCTTTTGGATATCCCCTCTTTCTTAGCTTCAGCTATCAAGGCTCAATTTCAAGAAATTTCCTCTGCTGGTTCTTTTAAGTACTGTTCCCTTCTATTTTAAATTTGTAATGATCTCATAGCCAGACTTCACATATGATACTTGCATAGAAACATTTCACTTGTCACTTGTAAATTGTTGGTGTAATACTCGTAAATTTTTGGTGTAATATTCGTAAATGATTGGTGTATATGGAACTTGATGGCCAGGAAGGGCTTATGAAGCTTATTAGCGAGTGTAGGTAGTATCTAATGAAGGGTACATCAAATCTTCTCTATGAGGGCACACAAACCGAAGGGGCGACTCCTAAAGACGAGACATGTTTGTCATTTACGAACATATTGTGAGACCTCATTGCAGCCGTACCCTACAACTCCACATTGAAAGTGAATCGCTTCTATGTGCAGTAAACGCCAGGAACCTGCCAAGCAAGTAAGTGTCTCCTTACCGATAGACGAGAAAAGAGATCTGTCCCTAGTGTGCTTAGCTTAGCACGTGGGGCAGGGGAAATGGCTTGCTTACTCGGCTTGGTAGCCGCCGATAACACAGAGTTGGTCCTCCTTGACTTAAGATTAGTGTTGCTGATAGTTGCTAGTCGTTTATTGTTGATAGCCAATAGTTGCTAGGAGTACTTGCCAGGAGTCTTGATTGAAGGTCAGTGACACTCATAGTCAGTTAGCATTTACAATAGCCAATAGTTGAAGCTAGGTGTTGATGCGCTCTATGCTTATACTAAAATGCTTTCAATCCAAATATGATTCTGAAAGGAGGGGATTATTTAGTAAGATGCTATAAGGAAGGAAGGTGGGCGGTGCTTAGCTTCTTGTGTGTATATTCACTTATATAATGCTATCATGGCTTCATGCAGTGAGTGAGTGGCTTAACAACGAATCTTCAGTGAACGACTTAAGTGAATGAAGCTTCAGTTCATTGTGTGAACAATAGCTTCGTGTAGTTAGTGGCTTGTGCTCTTTTTACGGCTTGGATTCGGTGAGTGGCGTGTGCATGGGAACATGGCGGCTGGCTTTATAGGGAGGGATGAATGCAGAGGAAAGGATAGGGAATTGATAGGGAGAGCATAGACTCGCTCGACAGGGTTGTAATAGGTTAGCCGGCCGGTCCGTCTCACTCATTTGGCCAACCGCACTGAACGTCCATGGTGTGTGATCCAATGCAATGATGGCCATAAATTGATTTCGATGGTTCACTTCATTGGATGGGTTGGATGGTATGGATGGTTAGATGGGTAGAAGGGTAATTGACACGCGTGCAGTTCCGCCCAGGCATAGGAGAAAGAGGGGGCATGAGGCTGGGTAAAGCTTCATAATCTACCTTCTATTCTAAGCTGAACGGATGAGAAGTAGAAGCTTATCTTCCCTACCCTCTAAACTTCATCATCTTCCTTTGGATGAATGATTGATTGAAGGAGAGTCTGCCTGATTCCTCCTTATATAGTAGGCGAAGGATGCTAATGCAGGCTTGACCAAAGGCCCGGTAGGCCCGGTAGGGTCTCACTATTCATATGGTGAGGGACTCACTATTCATATGGTGAGGGATATGAAATGACTAGTTCCATTACTAGTATTTTCCCAGCCAGCCTAGGCATACCAGTTTCCTTCCCCGGGGGCTACTAACTATGGTTGGTACGGCAAGCGATGGATGCGTACTGAGTATTTGTAGCCCCTGCCTGGCACAACCAACATCAATAATAATAAGAATAGGGAGGGGCCAACCGCTACCCATGAACTCATTCCTTAGGCTGAGGAAATTGATCGGACTGGCCTATTGATCGTGTTCAGTTTAAGGGGTTCCGTGTGTTCGGGTGGGCATGGGAATGAATCGAAGTAGGAAAATGAATATTCCCACTCCTGTGTGTACCTTCCTTCTCAATCCAAGAAAGAAGCAATCCCGGCACCTGGGTTTACTTACTTGGCTTGGAGGGGGGTCTAGTTTGTGGGGAAATGCATTAAGTGACTCATCGGGAGGAGGCTGGCAGATGGATAGATCGTAGTTGCCGTAACAAATTAAGTAACAAATTCTTTCTGGTATAACCAACGGGATATCTTCCTTTGCTGCCATCGTCCCTCGTATCGCACAGAAAACCCAGACAGCCAGCAGGTTCGCTGTTCAATAAGGTGCGAGCCAGAGTCAGCCCCTATTCATTACGGGTGTTTCGATATCTAGCTAGATACTACGAGTCCTCCGTCCCAGATTCCCTGCAGCCACCTGGTTCACCGGTACTACCAAAAACTCTCATGCTTACGTTACTTATGTAAGATCTCGGACCAGTAGTGCCGGTTCGAGCGGAGACCCCAGTCGTGCTTTCGGCATCGACGACTGGCGCATTTTCATCATCATATTGAAGTTGGAAACTCCTCTTCTGCCTGCCATAGAAACTTGGAGTCCATATCATGGTGAGGATGACGCTGCGATACTATTTATTGCTATTGCTCAAAAAACTGACCGAACGCGTCCGAGTTATTGGCTCGTCCGACTCGGCAGCATTCATGAGTCACTCAACTGTCCTTTGGAGACACGAGGTCGCCTTCCCCCCGTCCTTTCCCTTTTCTGGGGGACTTTTGCAACGGGCTATGTCACCCATTGTTGATAAGGTAAGTTGCCTATTCCTCTTCGAGTATGCAGATATATTTGAAAGTCTAGGCCTGAACAGATTCTAGAGGAGAAATGCCCAACCCAGATCCATTTTTGAGTGGACTACGAAAAATCGCCATCAGCCAGAGGGGAAGGGGTATGCAAAGTTTGTTAATGAGTTCATGTCTATAACCTATGCCATTATACATGAAAACCCTCCGATTAGAATCTTTCCTGAGCAGAAGGACTGGCTACAGTTCAATGAGGCGGATTGCATAGGTGACTGGTATCTGTTTGATGATCATACCAATATTAGAGTCTACGGTGCAGAGGTGCCTCCCTCCCACCTGCCGATGTTTCCATATATGCGAGTTTTTTCCCTCAAATTCATCCGACAGGTCTTGAAGGCCGATCATGTCCACTTCATACCTGCGAAGAAGGGATACATCCTCAAACTCCAGCTTCAATTGGCCCTTTCACCATTAGTTGAAGAGATGCCCTCTCAACCGTGGAAAAAATGTTGTAAGAGATGAACCTCCCTCAGGGAGACATCTGGTACTATGACCCTAAGGGATTCCTCACCAGTAGGAAGAAGAAAATAAAATCAACAGCTTATACGCATGAGCTTAGGCCCTTCATTGAATGGAAATATAATCTTGATGCGTGGCCTATGGATGCATAGATGGAGGCAAAGTCATCAGCTGCCAAAGGGAAAGGAGATAATGTGTCAGCTGAGACAAAAGAAAAGGAATAGGAGGACCCCTCGGGAAGCTATGAGGTCATGGATGTTGACGAAGAAGCTCACCCTAATAAAAAACAAAAGACTCAAGGGCCAAATGACGTAGAGGTCGAGCTATCTGATGATGAGATTGCTGAGTTAAAGGGTCCTGACAAGGACAAGCCAGGTTTTCTAGTTTCCTTAGATGTTGCCTCCTCTTCAGCCCCCTCATAAATTTTGTAGGCAGTCACAGTGGACAAGCAGGAGGTAAGGGATTATATCAATACCAGAAACATGTTCAGTAGGGAAAAACTAAGGGCTGAACTGGTAGAGTTTGTGGATAAGCACCATTCTAGGATTTCTTTCATACTAGATATGGATAAGGAGCAACTCATATTAGCCATTCATCACTCAGCGTTGCAGCCCTCTGGTTCTGGATCCCAATTCAAAGCTTTGGAAATAATATTTAACCTAGGCAACATTCCCCTGATAGACAAGCTAGATTTACAGCAGTGTATTGGGGATATGCTACGGACCGAGGTGGTGAAGAATACAATTGCCTTAAAGAAGCTAAAATAGAAGGTGAAGGTAATAAAAGATAACCAACGAAGAGAGAATATTAGCACTAGGGTCACTGCTACCCAGCTGGAGAACCTTAATAAATTGATAAGAAGAAAGGGGGTTGATAATAACACAACACTGCAAAGTCTTCTTTCCAAGGCAGAATTGGAAAACCAGGAGATGAAATGAAATCTGAATATGTCTCATGAGGAACATATACAGATAGAGGAACTTGTCCAAGTAGAGAAGGAGAAAACAGTTCTCACTGACTCACTTGCTCAAGAATAGGAAGAGAATGTCCATAAGGAAAAGGAGATTGCTCGACTTAAAGAGAGGCTGTCAGAATGGCAAGTCAAATGGGATGGGCATACATGCATGGTTCCTATATCAGGTGATCCTGAGATAATCCCTGAATAGATCACCAACACCCTATCCGATTTAAGGGTGTTAGAAGATGAGACCCGCTCAATTCGCCGGCTCCTAGAAGGGTTTATGGCTGCCGAAGAAGCAAACCAGAAAATGATTGCATCCCTACAGAAAGAGGTTGAAAACCTCCGTAAGGAAGCCCAAAAGCAGGATAAGCCCATAAAAGACTTAAAAGGGCATATCAAAGGTAACATGTCAATCATGGAAGCAAGGAGACTTGTTTGGGAAGATATCATAGCAGAGGTTAAATGGCATTGGGACCTCCTTATACTGGTAAATGACAAGAAGATCGTAACTTATGAGTTCAAGACTCAATTGCAGGTTGGACATAGGGAAGGGGAATAAAAGGAAACAATAGCAAAGAAGTATATTAGGTATCTCAATGAACTCTCCCCTGAAGAATTGCGGGCACAGGGAGTGCTTGACCGTTTTAGGACAGTTATGGAGGTCGGCAGAGTAATTGAAAAAGGAAATGCATGCGTGACTATGTTGGGGTGTTTAGTGTCGGTATCAAAGGGAGTGGAGAAGTTCGACCAAGAGTGGGGCAAGATGGTATAAGTTGGCCTCCCACCATGCTGGGATCCACAGTTAGGCGCACTATCTACGCTAATGGCCTATGATCATAAAATGCTAGAAATCATGTGTAATGCAGACATATTTTTGGAGAAAACAGCCCGGATAAAGGCGGAGACCATAATAGCTGCACTACAGAAGGAAAATTTCCTTCTCTGTCAGGCTAATAAATTCTTGGCCATCCGCGTGGATTATACGGAGCTGACTCAGATGCAGTCTATGTTCGAGACCTATAATACAACGCCATCAATTGGGGAAACTTTGTGGCAAAAGTGTTGTGAGTATGTGAATCCTCTAGTCTCTTCTACTTCACAACAACTGCCACCTCCTCCGCCTCGTCCACATGGGTCCTCTTCATCTTGAGCCCACCCCCGTCGTCCAGAAGGCTCAGGCATTCCCTGATGTAACAAATGATGGATATTGTGACTTGGCCCACGATGACCTTTTTTTAACTTTTGTTTTTCTTATCTTTTGTGTAATGTAAAAATGGGTGAAATCTTGATCTCACTGTATGCACTCTCTATATTTCCTATGTTATGTTATGTTCTTGTTACATTTTGTGTAAGACCATACTACTTAAGATGATATGTCGCTATGCCTCGTCATTTTTTATTAGGATTGGAATCTGCAATAACACCAGAGAATATTTTGTCTCGAAAATATGTGGTCTCAATGTCCATGTAAAACACTATAAAAGACCAAACCGGAGACTAAGTAAAGGTTATGAGTTTTTTGGCAGTATAAGTGTGTATTTTGTGTATCATATTTTGTAGTTTTGGGGTTTTGCTCTCAATGTATATGTGAAGAGCCATTTTAAAGAATAATATAACGTCTATTTGTTGCGATAATGGATTCCTACTGAAATGGATGAACAATATGTCTCATTTCACTCACATTTTCTTTCTTGTTATCGTTGATTTCGAAATGTGCGTGTTCTATGAGTTATATATGAATTTATCTTCGAATGGTACTCATACCATAATTTACAGTAGCACCTTAAATATAGCTTGAGGCATGATTTCTGTTCCAAGTTCCCTTTTCCATATCGTTTTCCTCGAAGGTCTTTTAAAGGGTGGATTCTTATACTTGTTTAAGCCCACCTCATTTTGACTTTCCCTACTCATTCTACATGGTTTTTCATCTTGATTAAATTTTATAACTATTCATTAGTTTCACATTCGGCCCTGTTTGCAAAAAATTTATTTCATTACTTCTTTAGGCCCATTTTGAGCAGGTTTTTCTCTCTACAATAAAATCTCACAGCTACTACTCTTCTCTCTCTGAGATCCAAGACCACCTTTCATATATTTCAATCCATTTTTTATCAGGAGGTTCCCTTTACAAGCATGTAGAATATCTTGAACAACCTCCTATCCTAAGATGTCCTAGGCACTGGTCTTTGGCAACTTGAGGCTGTCTCTAGGAGTGACAACATATTTTTGGCATCGTTGACGAGGAACGAAGTTGAAAATCCTTTCCATGGAATACGACATTGTATCCACCCTTCAATTAGGTGAGCACGAAGGCTTGAGAGTTGCACAACCCTCACCTTGGTGAGTCCACTATTATCTAAATTTGAATCAATCGCAATCCTGGCTTACACTAAGCCACATCTTAGGTCAGACACCTCCCAATTGAGAACCCCGTCAGTATCTGACCCTAAAAAAATTATATTCAAAAGAATTTGGAAAGAAAAACAACCAGTTTAGACTGAAATACCCACATTATCGTTAGAATATTCCCCATCCTCATCTCAGAAGACTCAAGTCGACAGTCCTAGTTCCACAGCCTGAGTGCTTGAATATCCCCCCGATAACTATGTTCTAGATCATACTAAGATAAAAGACGAGACCGAATTAGTGAATACCTTTGGGCTCCCTTTGCACCCTACTCTAGAAGCCGAGGAAGTCAAACAAGTCACCATACTCAAGATCTCTTCATAGATTAACTTGAAAATTGCATCCCAGTATATACCTAATTTCATTCATCAGAAACCTCCTTAGAATCCACCACCTCCCATGGATATACCAGGTTTCCTACTTAACAAATATTCCCCATTGGCCCTGCCTCA
The DNA here is from genome assembly GCA_034641835.2 of Pinus albicaulis. Lineage (NCBI taxonomy): Eukaryota > Viridiplantae > Streptophyta > Pinopsida > Pinales > Pinaceae > Pinus > Pinus albicaulis. Next base: position 779,279,863 of record CM076571.1, read on the forward strand.
AGTTGTAAATGATATGCCTCTGGATTACCTAAAGCTCTTGCCTTGGTTTCATCCAGTATTTTGATGGAGAAGCTTGAAAGTGGTTCAAGTCATTGGCTGATAATTCAGTTACTTCTTGGGATGAGATGGAGATTGCCTTTAATAAAAAATGGGGAGAAAGGAGGGATCATGGTTACGCCCTCACAAATTTCAATGCCTTGAATAAAAAAGATAATAAAGATGTAATCGAGTTCATAAAAATATTCGACAAATTTTACAACAATCTACCCGCTGAAATAAAACCCCCTCTTGCAGTAGCTAAAGTATTTTATTTGGGAGCATTTGAGTCTGAGTTTGGATTCACTTTGAGGGAAACAAAGTCTGCTTCCCTGGATCAAATCTAGATAGATGCTCTAGAGGTAGAAGCTAATTTCGCCTGTACTGGAAAATCTAAAGGAAGGATAGATCATGATTATAAGAGAAGGGGTAAGGAGGAAGCCTCTTCCTCTAATCAAGAAAGAGAAGTATCAGAAAGCATGATCGAAGAGATGAAAAAGATGATAAAAAACCTTTCGAAAAAACTAGTGAAGTTGGAGTTCGAGACTAAAAATTATGCTGCTCAATCCAATCAGATGGCTCTTAACCGAGGTTTCAATCCACAGTACCGAAAACCTCCATTGAAAATATCGCAGCGAGATAGAAAGTAGCAGTAGGATCACATTCAACCTCCTTTATATTTGGAAGGAAAAATGGAAGGACAAGCTCAAGGAGTTTATGACTATCAGGAGGATCATTTTCTTGCTTATTCAGAGGATGAAGATAGAGAAATTATCTTGCAAGAAGAGCAAGAGGAGCAAGAGAAGAAAGAAGTGTTCCCAAAAGACCCAGATATTGATGACTATTTCAAGAAATTTTTAGACTTCATGAAAGCCCAGCTGCATAAGAAGTATGAACTTAGATCCTCTAGAAAGAGGACCCATGTCCAATAATAGGAGGGAGAATCCTCACCAAAAGAGCCTACTCAGTCAGATTCTATCAGCAAAGGGAAAAAGCCTATATAAGAGCCCTTGCACCAAAAAGCCACTGCCTCTTCCTTCTTAAGGTCATTCCCTGACCCCCATGTAAATTCAAAGGCTACCACTGCAGTCATAAAACCACCGGTCCCCCATAAAGAACAACCAAAGGAGGCCATTACAGAAAAGAACCCTGCCATTTTCAACCTTCAAAAATAATTAGAAAAGGTTATGATTCTAGTTCCCCTAGTCGAACTTTTGAAGAAGCCTTCTTATAAAGCCCATGTATCCAAATTCATGCTCCCTCATGGAGTCGTTCCTTTGCCTGACAACCTCAACCTCCAAGAAGAGAGGCCCATTGTAGTCTTTGGCCCTCATTTAGAAGAGTTGGACTCAGCAACCCCCCCCATTCTACGTATCTCTGGTCATCTAAGATCTGCTGCTACATAACTACATGCTAGATTCTGGAGCTTCACATAACCTACTGCCATTATCTGTTATGGAGCAATTAGGGTTGCAGATCACCCACCCATATAAATATTTCTATTCATTTGACTCCAAGATGGTTAAGTGCCTAGGGATGATTAAAGATTTAGTGGTAAATTTGGCCCAGATCCCAGCCAAAAGTGTTTTGATGGATATCGTGGTTGCTGATATCCTAGCTCGCTTCGGGATGTTGTTTTCTAGATCATGGGATTCAAATATTGGTAGGTTGATTAAACTCGAACTCACTTATGATACTATCCCAGTATTCGTAGGAGAGGAAAGTAGGTTGTACCGTGAGTCTAGATTTATAAAAATGGTTACTAAAGTTGACGGTTTAGTGAATTCCCCGGTATATGGCAAAGAAGGTGAGTTCACTTGCCTTATGTTTGAAGAGGATGAGAATTTCCTACAAGAGGCAACATTTTTCCCTCTAAAAGAGAAACAATCCATAAGCAAAGAAGATAAAGAGATATGGAATTTACACTTTGATGGGGCCAATTCGAGAGAAGGGAATGGAGTTGGGGTGCTTTTAATCTCACCCACAGGATAGTTGGTCCCTTTCTCATTCAAGTTCAAGTACGAAAGCAGCAACAACGTGGCCGAACACGAAGCGCTACTCCTAGGATTGCAGACAGCAAAAAGTATGAATATCCAAAGCCTAACAGTCTACGGGTACTTTGAGCTAGTAGTAAGACAAGTAAAAAATTAGTGCTAGGCTAACATCCATAGCTCAGAGCATATCGAAATGAAATATGGGACCTGGTCGAAAATTTCTTCTTAGCTTTTAACATACAGTTTATGCCAAGAGATAAAAGCTACATGGTTGATTCAGTCGCTTTTGCAGCTAGCAATTTCTTCTCGCCACATAACCCACTGCTCAGGTATGAAGTTTAGGTACGGTATCATCCTTCCATCCTAGATAATATGAAATACTGGCAGGTGTTTGAGGACAAAGAGAAAGTTAAATGTTTCATAGAGACGGTTGGTGAATTCTCCAATCTAGTGATAGATGCTGTGGGTGAAGAGCCCAATGCACAGCCCCAAACCAAGTGGGAAGAAACATTGGAAAGACAATGCATGCTGCAACTAAAGGGGAATATCATCCCTAGAGGCCTCATTCCCTTGGAGAGGTTGTTTGATAAAAATGATATCCCAATTAATCCCAGAAAGCTGGCACAAGATGATCAGGTGAACGTTATAAAAATCAGGACGAAGGGAGACCTGAAGTATTGAAGTTGTCCAGAGGAGTTCCGGAGGAATATCGAGAAAAATATATTCAGTTATTCCAGGCTTATAAATATTTTTTCGCTTGGTCATATCAAGATCTGAAAACTTTCGATGTGGAGGTCATACAACACAGGATCCCTTTGAAAGCAGACGCCAAGCCTCATAAACATAAACTGAGGCAAATCAATTCATTGTTGCTTCTGACAATTGAAAAGGAAATCAAAAAATTGTTGCAAGCTAAAATTATAGTCCCTCTAAGACACTCTGAGTGGGTGGCCAACCTGGTTTCGGTCAGGAAGAAGAATAGAGAAATAAAACTTTGTGTAGATTTACGAAATCTAAATAGAGCTTCCCTCAAAGATAATTACCCCCTTCCTAACATGGACCACATTCTACAGATGGTGGTGGGATCCTCCCAGATGTCCATGATGGACGTCTTCTCGAGATACAATCAAGTGGCAGTCCTCCCTAAGGATCATAATAAAACAACATTCACCACGCCATGGGGGACTTTCATGTACACCCGAATGCCCTTTGGCTTGATTAATGCAAGTGCCACCTTTCAACGAGCAATGGATATTTCTTTTGCAGGGAAACATGAAAAATTTGTGGTGATTTACCTGGACGATATCACAGTGTTTTCAAAAAGTGATGCTGAGCATATCGACCATCTTCGCCGAACTCTTGAAAAGTGCTGCAGGTATGGCCTGTCCTTGAAGCCTCAAAATTCCATGTTTTCCTTGGAGGAAGGGAAGTTGCTTGCACACATATTAACTAAAGAGGGAGTGAAAATTGACCCGAAAAGGGTAGAAGTGATCGATGAAATTTCACTACTACGGAATAAGAAAGAAATTCAGGTATTTCTACGGAGAATAAACTTCTTGAGAAGGTTTATCCCAAACTATGCTGAGATAGTCCGGTATATCACTGAAATGCTCAGGAAAAATAATGAAGTAAAATGGACCCCTCAGTTGAGGACTGATTCAAACAGAATTAAACAAGCTTTCGCTGAGGCACCGGTATTGGCAGGCCCTGACTATAGTAAGCCTTTCATGGTATTCTCTTTTGTGTCACCCCATACGATAGCCACAATGCTACTACAGAAAAATAAATATGGACACAAACAACTGATTTCCTTCTTTAGCCAGGTGCTGCGAGATGCTGAACTAAACTAAAAAATTATGGAAAAGCAGGCTTACACGTTCGTCAAATCCTTAAAGCCTTCCAGATATAAGTGCTTTAGTCGGCTGTAACTGCCTTCATCCCCATAGCTGCAGTAAAAGATATTTTGATACAGAGAGACAGTGAAGGAAATAGGGGCAAGTGGATTGCCAAAATTCAGGAGTATGATTTGGATATAAGACCTATGAAGCTCATTAAAGGGAATGGATTGGATAAAATATTATCAAAGTCGAATTTCAAGGCCTTGGGTATAAATTTATTCATGTGAGAGGGAGAAGTACCAGATGGTACAAAATTACAACCCGGAGTAGAGAACATTGTGTAGAAGACACATATAAAATACCTCCTCATAACCTAGTACAAAGATGTTGTGGATTACCTCCTTACCCTGAGATGTCCCCTAAAATTTGACAAAGAAAAGTACCGTACTCTGATATTAAAATCGCAGAAGTATGCTGTGGAACATGGGCGATTATATTGGGCGATCCTAATATGTTTTCCTCGATGGAAACTCTTTGGTAAAAGATGGAGTATCTGTCTTCTTGGAGAAGCTCAGCAGTCTATCAGAATAATTGTGCAAATTCCAGTAGAAGAATGGATAATTTTGATATTGCAGGATATATACGTAGGTTTGTATAGTCCAAGTCACGTATACACACTGATAAGTACGACCCAAGTTGCGTATGCCTTTTTTTGCTCTAAAAAGATGATACTAGGGGGAATTACCATGGTATTAACCCACAATATTAAGCATTATGTTGGGTATTTGATTCCATTCAAGAATACCATCAGCTGTTGTGTGATTTTGAATCAAGGTATTGGTAAAGGTTACATCGATATAAGGAGAAGAAGAGCATAGTGCAAATGGTGTGCATGTGTAAGGGTTGTTACTGAATACTTTTCTCTGAGGTATATCTGCATGGGATGAACTCTGTTTTAACTGATAGATCTGAATCTATGATGCACCCATGGATACAATGATGGTTCAGGATCTCTAGATCTGAAATGACTATGCTCATGTGAGATCCATTGAAGAGATGATTAGATATATAATCTGGCACATGCTTGCTGAAGTAAAATGAAGTAATTTGGGTAAGTTCTATAGATCTAAAAAAATCTGCAAATTTATTATTCACAGATCTATATGCTAGTTTGTCTTGGTAAAAGCACGTATATACGCGGCTTTGTCTCAGAAAAAGCGCGTATGCAAGTCAGCGTTTTCTGAAGCTTATTGTAGAGGTTATCTGCTTATTTCTGCTATATTTCTACTGTCTGTCAATGAAGTCTTCTTGTAGATCTTGGTTGTTTGAATACTGTATATGTTTCTACGTTTACTATGTACAAATCAGATCAATGAGAGAATAAACATGGTTTATGGTGACTAACTGATGAAGGGTTCTACATTTCTAAAAGATAACTAACCGAAAGCCTCAGATATGGATATGAGATTGATTACATTCTAAAAAACAGTATTCACAGATCAATACACAAGTTGGTGTGAAGGAAAGAATGTATACACTTGGATTCAGTGAAGCGAAGTAGCGTATGCATTTTAAGTTGATGAATGTTCACGGTTGAGTTTGATTTTGCGTACTTATTCTGAAGTCTGGGTTATTTCCGTGTTCTATTTATAGTGTTCTCATTGTTTTAATTGAATTTTGGGTTAAGTTTATTATTGATGAAAATTGATGAAACGTGGTCTACAGTGGTTCTGAGGGTTGAAGCCTTCAGTAGGGAAGTAGAAGCTTCCTGCCAATAGAAGTTGGTGTTACGTTCAGTGGGTTGAAGATCCCTTCCAATAGTGGCTGATAAATGAGATGAGGGGGTTAGATCTCCCTTGCAAGTAGTAGCTGGAAAATGAGAGAAGGTTGCATACTTCTGCAGGTAGATGCCTATGTGATGATATGAGTCTGCATCAATACAATATTGTAAGCAGTTTTCCATATAATAAATATTGAAGACAGAGATGACAATAGCGGTGGTTTTCTCTCGAATTGGGTTTCCACCTTAAATCTTGATGTTCATGTGTGATGCTCTTGTGATGATTTATTTTACTGCTACTGCACATATTTACTGCTTAAATAACAGATTCATAAATTGATAAGCTGAGTTAAAAGTGTGTTTCTGAAAGTTTTCTAACAATAAATTCATATCAGTATACGCAAGTTTATTTTGGTATATGCGCGTGTATACGCGAGTTGGGTTCATGAAAGTCGCGTATGGAATTCAGCAAAGAAAAAGTAAAAGTTATCAAATAACTCTAAATACTGATTCACCCCCCCCCCCCCCCCCTCAGTATTTTTCCAACAATTGGTATCAGATTAGGTCCTTCTAAAGAAGCTTAATCGCTAGAAGTTAGATCAACTAAGATGAGTAATCAAGATGGGACAACATCTATGAGGCCTCCTCTCTTCAATGGAAACAATTTAATCTTTTGGAAGAAAAGGACAAGATTCTATCTTCAGACTCTTCTCGCAGATGCATGGGCTATAGTTGAAGGAGGTTATCAATATCCAGCCTCAGTACCAACATATGCAACTGCAAGAAAGAACTATGAAACTAATGCAAAGGTGGTCAATGCTTTATTGGGAAGTCTGACTGAGTCAGAATTTGTCAAATTCATGTAGTTGAATATAGCAAAGGAGATATGGGAAAAAATAATTCTAAGCTATGAAGGTGATACCAAGGTAAAAAGTGATAAAGTCCAAACTCTTAGAATTCAATATGAAAATCTCAGAATGCAGAATGAGGAAAGCATTGGTAGTTTCTTTTTACGTCTAGATGATATTGTAAATCGTATGAGAAATGTGGATGAAACCATAACTGACACTACTTGGTAGAAAAGGTTTTAAGATCTCTAACTTCCAAATTTGAGTCAAAAGTGTCTGTTATTGAAGAGAAGAAGGATCTATAAACTCTTACTATTGTTCAACTTCATGGTATTCTGACTGCTTGTGAAATGAGAAAAGGAGGTCCATTTGAAGTCAAAGAAACTATCTTTAGAGCTGCTGCAAAAGGAAAAGAAGTACAAGAAAAGGAAGGATCAGGGTATTTTTTAGTAGAAGATGAGGTAAATTTTGTAAAGAAGCTACAACTTGGCACTGGCAGGTTCAGAGGTAAGCTTCCTTTTAAATTTTTTTCTTGTGGAAGAGTTGGTCATTATGCTACTAAGTGTCCTCATAAATAAAATCATGAAAAAGGAAAGGAAGTGGCAAAAGGAAATAAGAGTCAGTTTATCAATAGAAAAATTTATTATATTCATGAATATAGTGATGGGCTTTCAAATAGTGAAGGAGATTCGGATCAAGATGTTAGACTTTTCATGGATTTTGAAAAATATTCTAGTGAGGCTAAGGATACCTTTATGGATGCTCTAGAAGAAAATGATTTTCTTGAAGAAATAAATCATCTCAAAATATGTTTGGAAGAAAACAAATTTTCCATAGATACTCTAAAGAATCAACTTGTAGAAAAGGAGAAACACAATGAGAAATTAGAATGTGAAATAGTAAGTCTAAGAAAGGAAATTGAGAAAGTGAAAACTTTGAATCTTAGATTTGCTAAAGGATATAAAACCTTAGATGAAATTATCAAGGTACAACGTTCTCCTCTTATAAAGACAGGTCTTGGATATATCGGAGAATCCTCTCAGTCTTCAGCACCAAGCTATCTAAATCTTGCTAAAGCTAGCCTAAAACATTCTGTCACTCAGCAAGAGAACAAAGAAACTTCATAGGTAAATCATGACCACTTTAATACAAAGAAAAATAATATAAATTTCAATCAGAGAAATACCAATCTACAAGTTAACACAAATAGAAGTTTTCATGATCACAAAAATGTCTTCTTTAATGGGCAATGTTTCTCATGTCATAATTTTGGTCATAAAGCTATTCAATGTGTTGCATACAAAACCATCATGACCAGAGAATAAATAAAGCAAAGAAATGAGAGTGGAATAAAGAATAATACTTATAACAACTTTTCTCCTCTTCAAAATGAAATTGAATGTTCTTATTGCAATAACTTTGGTCATGGAGAATATGAATGTAGGAGAAAACTTCAGCCAATAGAGCATATACCTTCAAGTTCCAAGGTATGGAGAAAGAAGGATTTACAGGTTGAGAACTATGGCATAGCATTATTTGTAGAAGGGGAAGAAAATCAATGGTACACTAATAGCAGATGCTCAAAACACATGACAAGTGATAGAAATAAACTCCTTGCATACAATGCTCTAGAAAGAGAAAATAATGTTACCTTTGGAAATGATACTCTTGTTATCATTAAAGGAAAAGGTTTTGTTTTTCTAAAAGAAAAGGTGAAAGATAACAATGTTTTGTATGTGGATGTATTAAAACATAACCTGATAAGTGTGATTCAAATGTGTGATCAAGGAAATGAAGTTGTCTTTAGTTCAAAAGAATGTGTGGTACATGAAATTGACACAGGAAAAACAGTAATAAAAGGAACTAGAACACCAAGAAATCTGTATGTATTGAAAGGTTGCAAAGAAAAATGTTATTTGGGTAAATCTTCTAAAAATTGGTTATGGCACAGAAGATTGGGGCATTTGAACTTCTCTCAAATAAGAAAATCTAGCAGACTCAAATTTTCTCCTAATCTTCCCAGCATCACTCTGCTTGAAAGTACCATATGCAAATCTTCCCAATTCGGTAAGCAAACTAGAGTGCAATTCAATGCCAAAGTGGACCTATGAGGAAAAATTCTCCCCGTGGAGAACGATACTATATTCTATATATTGATGACTTCTCTAGAATGTGTTGGATTGGTTTACTAAAACAAAAAGATGAAGCATTTGAAAATTTTCAGATCTTCAAAGCACTAGTTGAAAAATAATTTGATCTAAAAATCAAATGTCTTAGATCTGATCGAGGAGGGGAATATATATTAGATGAATTCTTTGATTTCTGTGAACAACATGGCATAAAAAAACAGTTTTCTGTAGCTAGAACCCCACAAAAAAATGGTGTGGCAGAAAGAATGAATAGAATAGTTCAACAGATAGCTCGTGCTATGCTTGATGATTATGGAACTCCTAATACCTTTTGGGGAGAAGTAACACATACCACTCATGTTTGTGTGAACAGTGATAAAACTCCTTATGAGCTCTGGTATGGTAATCTTCCCACTGTAAAGAATTTTAGAGTTTTTGGAAGAAAATGTTTCATCAAGAACAATGATGAAAAACTTGGTAAATTTGAACCTAGAGAAGATGAAGGAATATTTCTTGGCTATTCTTCTAGAAGTAAAGCATATAAATGTTACAATAAAAGACTTCGGAAAATTGTTGAATGTATTGACGTTGTAATTGATGAGTCTCTCTCAGCCCCTAAAAGGGAAAAAACAACTACAAATTAAGATGATGATGATATATATTTTCCCTCATCAAATAGCAACAATATAGAAGGTGAACCCAATGAAGCACCAGAAGAAGATCTATCTGAAAAAGATACATCTAGGTATATTCAAAAGAATCATCTAGAATCTCAAATATTGGGAGAAAAGGGATCAGGTGTCCAAACAAGAAGAACTCTTGTAGGATCTCCTAGATATCTGGCATTCTTATCCACTATTTAACCACAAAATTTAAATCAAGCTAGTAAAGATGAATGTTGGATTCAAGCCATGAATGAAGAACTTGATCAGATTGAAAATAATCATACTTGGGAATTAGTTCCAAGACCTCTTGATAAAAATTTTATTGGAACAAAATGGATATTTAAGAACAAGTTAAATGAAAATAGAGATGTTATTAGAAACAAAGCTAGACTTGTTTGTAAAGGGTATGCTCAACAAGAAGGTATACAATTTGAAGAAACATTTTCTCCTGTAGCTAGAATTGAAGTCATAAGAATGTTTTTTGCTTTCTCAAGCTTTCAATAATTCAAACTTTATCAAATGGATGTTAAATCTGCTTTCCTCAATGGTGATCTAGAAGAAGAAGTTATTATATAACAACCAGAAGGATTCATTCTAGGAAATGATGAAAAACTTGTTTGCAAACTTAAAAGGGCTTTATATGGTCTCAAACAAGCTCCAAGGGCATGGTACTATCGTCTTGACAAATATCTTCATCAGCAATGTTTTTCAAAGGCATCTACTGATAGTAACTTATACACTAAAATTGAGAATGATAAACTATTGATTGTAGTTGTATATGTTGATGACATCATTTTTGGAATTAATGAAGAGTCCATGAGTCAGAAATTTTCTTTTGTCATTCAGCAAGAATTTGAAATGTCTTTACTTGGGGAACTAACATTTTCTCTTGGCTTGCAAGTGCAACAACCAACATATGGCATAATTTTATCACAAGAAAAAAAACATAAGAAAATTATAAAGAAATATGGGATGGAAGACTGCAAACCAGTGAGTAATCCTATGATAACAGGATGTAACCTGAGTTCTCATGATGATTCTCCTACGGTGAATCAACCAGAATATTGATCCATGATTGGAAGTCTTCTTTATCTAACCAAGACAAGACCAAACATTATGCATGCAGTTGGGATTGTTGGACGATTCCAAGCTAATCCAAAAGAGTCTCACCTTCAGGCTGTAAAAATAATATTCAAATATATACAAGGGACTCAAGACTTTGGTCTATGGTATCCAAAGAATGCTGATCTCACTCTTCATGCTTACATAGATGCGGATTGGGCTGGAAATGTTGATGATCAAAAAAGTAGTAGTGGTGGTGCATTCTATATGGGACCCCGATTAGTATCTTGGTTGAACAAGAAACAAAGTTATATTGCCTTATCGACAGTGGAAGCAGAATATGTGGCTGCTGCATCATGTTGCACACAACTCCTATGGATCATGCAGACTCCACAAGGCATTCAAATTAAATGTTCACCTCCCATCTCCATTCTATGTGATAATACAAGTTCCATTAGTATCTCAAAGAATCCTATTATGAAATCCAAGACCAAGCACCTTCCTATTAAGTATCACTTCCTATGTGAACAAGTGCTTGAACAAAAGGTTAAATTGGAGTATGTTCCCTCCAAAGAACAATTTGCTGATATATTTACTAAACCTCTTCCTAGGGAAGCATTCAAATATCTCAGACAGAAGCTGGGAGTTGTCTTTGCATCTCTGATTAAATCTACTTAATTTCAGAAGATTAAATTCGGTACGTTGGTTTCATAAAGGCAAGTTGCCTATATACACGAGTTTCTTTGCATAAAACAACGTATGGGATTTGCTGGCATAAATTCTCTGGGTCAGCCTTCATAATTGTTGCAATGTTGTTGGGTAATCTCTGCTGTTGTTCCAATACTCATATTTCTGCATGATTCTTTGATATTTATCTCCTCGATGAAGTTGCTTTGATGAATTGTTTGGTGAAAGTGTTCATGATGCACATGCTTAGGGGGAGCACCTGCCTTGTTGAAAAGGATGCATTTTTGGCATTCTGATTGATTTATGATATATGATCTCTCTCTTGAGATTATTGGACCTGATTATGAAAATTCATTTCTTTAATTTTATGAAAAGGGAATGATAATTCTCATGATGTAAAATTGTTAACTTCAGTCATGTAAGGACTTGTTCAAATTTGTAAACCCACTTGGTTGGGTAGTTGAGTCAAATATGTAATTCCACTTGGTTGGATCATTGATGTAAGTATGAGTCTTTGGTGATAGGAAATGTCATAGAGTCATGTTCTTCATTGAAAATTCAGCATGATCTAATGGGGAGCATGGTAATTTCAATGCACATTAGATCTACGGAGCTCTTTGTTTTTGGTATCAATCTACCCTTTTCCCTTGATGTCAAAGTGGGAGAGTATTTTGGGTGTCTGAATTAAGGTTATGTTTCCTCTATCTATCTGATGTGATGATCAAACAACAACATGGTTTCCATCAAGTCCAATGGGGGATATTGTTGGCAATCTGATTCCTATATCCTAATGTTAGTATGAATCTTAATTCCAAGCGTACGAAAAAAGACCACTTTAGCTGCACATAACAAATAGCCCTAACAACAGAAATGACTGCTAATATCTTCAAATCTGCAGTTAGGTGATCAAGATAAATGTTACAAAAATCTAGATCTATGCATTAGAAGACATTAAACAGTAGAAAAGATAAGATTTACTCCATGCATCCAATAGACAAGGCAATAATATATCAAATAAATTTTGTATTGATGGCACCTGGGAGGAAAACACAAGAGGGTGTTCCCTGTTCTCCTCAATGGGATGGGTTCTTGTAAGTCCTCAACACTTCAGATTTAGAATTCCTCTCTCTTGATGGTGTAGAAAACCTAGACAAAAAATGGAAAGGTATGGCTATGATGGTGGATCAATGGCCAGACCAAGAGTTGAGATCAAGAGTGATCTTTAGGCAACAAAAGGTGACAAATGAATGGGAAAACCCTTCTATTTATAACAAAATATTGAGTTAGTCTAGATATTGGTGCATAATTAAAATATTATTAAACAAATCAAAATCCAACTTTTATGGAATATTTTATTCTATTTGTTGGAGGGAAAAGGAATTTGACTTGAGTCAAATCCCCTTATTTGTAAATAATAAATAAATAAATGATTTATTTATCTTTTTAAGGATGTGATTAAGTAATAATAAATAAATCAAATGATTTATTTATCATTTTAAGAATATTGTTGAGTAATAATCAAATAAATAATGATTTATTTAATTATTTAAGGGAGATTTAGTCATATTTAACCAAGAATATTATTTAAGTAGTGTTTAAATAATTATTCTTAGAACATAATAAGATAAATAATGATTTATCTAATTAATTTCCTTGTTTTGGGTTAAACATAACCAGGAATATTAATTAAACTATTGTTTAAATAACTATTCCTTGAGGAAAATAAAACAAATATGGATTTATTTAATGTTTCCCCATGGGGTTTCCATTTTAGACCATAAACAACTTAATAAGGTGGTTTTACTAAGTTATTTTCATAGTGAATGCAATTGTACTTAGGGTAAAATTGGTCTTACATGGTGTACTTGCGTCCATCTAATACCAATGGGTTAGATGACCAAAAAATGGTGTAATATATTTCCCCCCCAATGTGCGAGCGTTAGGAGCTAATCGTATGACCAAAGTATATTGTAAGAACTCAATCACTAGACGTTGAAGGGGAAGTCAAAGGGAGAGGAGGATAAGGTAGACCAAAGTGTTGAAAGAACTAGACCCTGAGGAGGCGAGAATTATAGTTGCGACAAGTCTCTTTAATGAGTGATTACCTGTTATAGGCAGTGGGGGAGGCATATTTATTCCCGCCGAGGCAATTGCACAAACAATAAGGCATCCGGAAAACCACGGGACGAAATAATAATGCACATGCTGGCATAAACATGAGCCAGATGAATAACATGATAATGAATCCCACATACATATTGTGCCTGGGATAACAGCCAAGACTTTGTACAATAATATCTAAGTACATGAGATATGAATACAATCCAGATGCACCTGTAAATAGGAAAGGTCTCTGAAAATCTGACTGATATATGTAATCAATAAGGTACTGCAATCGACTGAGGTCGGTATCATAAAATCTATGGAGTTGCATCGAAGGCTGAAATGAAGAAGTCATCCAGGTATGTGGGGGGCTACCTGTAGGGCCACACCCTCATGAGGGTTGAGACATCTCACACACACTTGGGTATCACCGATATCAGCTGCTGCATCACTGAACCATCAAGTATATAGATCTCGATCATGCTGAAAGGAGCTGGAGCTGAGAACCGATCAAGTTAAAGGGAAATAAGGAGCCCCTTTGCCTGATCTGGGGCACCGAACAAGAGTGGAAGCTAGAACCAAGGTACACTGCCCTCTAGACCTGTCTTATGGAATGAATGAGTTGATGTCGACAGAAGGAGGTCCACCATAGGTGAGGTAATAAGGTATCCTCAACTAAGGCACAAGAGACAATAGTATAGTGACTGACAGGATGACACCAACGATGATGATGAAATGGGAGGGACTGAGTAGCAAACATACGACTTCCCTTGTTAGAGCATAAAGAGCATGTATGACTTGGTAGCGACTGACACAACATCATGAGGGATGGGTGATAGTGGGGCTAAAGGCCATAATGTGCGACACGAGAGAGGGACCAAGAAAATAAGGATGGAGGACTATAGCGGGATGCAAAGGGACTCAGGATAGACTCCATGAAATAAATGATGAATTAACTTGAATGCTCTAAACAGGGGTGACTCGATGGTGCTGCCACATAGGAAAAGGGTCCAATGGGGACCATAAAAGCATGAGTACAATATGTTAACTCATGATGAAATTCAACACGAGCGTGGACAAGTATGGAGGCAAAGTGATGCCCTCAGTATGAGTGTTTCAAGTGAAGAAATTAGATTTTGAGGAGGAGTGAAGTGATGCTTCTTGGAAAAAGGGTGTCCTGGTGAAGTATCAAATCACTAAAAACTAATAGATACGCATTTGAGGGATTTCCAATGGTACATGCAGTTCATCAAGCTGAGCCATGATTTGGCCGTAGCAGGCAAAAGAAAAATCAGGGGTCTTCTTTTAATAAGGTATTTTCCCACCCAATTCACTCATTCGCGGGTGGAGCTATGCTGAATGTAGTGAGGAGAGAAGGCCCTAAATATTGTGGTGATTGTAGCAGACAAACCAACCGTTGGAATTGAGAGTAGTCAGTTGCAGGTAAGAGGCCTAATCCTACTCTTTCATTTCAGTGGATTGAAAGTTCAGTTTAGGTACCCAGAGCTCATGAACAAGCCAGGTCGCACTTTTTGGGGTCTGCTCTATGACCTGGGTAGCAGGTCTTGGGTAGAAAACTACAGCCTGTCCCAGGAAATGACCTGAATAGTGTGACCTGTCAGAGAAAGGGGTTTTCAGTGCTACTTTTTGGCTAAGATTTGGGATTTTTATGGTTGAGGAGCATAGGTGCCCCTAAGCATGTTGTGGATATGCCAAGATGTATTTAGAAAAAGGGAAATCTAAGCACATTTTAATGATGTGGTGTGCCATTTGTTTTCGGTATGGTTATGCAGTTTCAGAAAGGAAATAGAAAATTACCAATCTCTTTTGGTACTGCATATATGAATCAAATGGACTTTAAGTTTTCGGGTTGGCATACATGGTGTTACTATCCAAAGAGAGGATTTTGAGATAATGAACTAATGTTCTCCCAGAAAACCCATAGGTTGGCCAACCATAATATCTATGAGACTGGGTTGCTGATGTAATATGAAGGAATGATGAGGGGTATCATCCATAAAGTGATTTGAAGTGATATGAGACTCTAGAGATTCTTCTAAATGTGGAAGAATAATGGGACTAGAGTCGACACGATTAGATTAACTAGGAGATTTGTCGAGAATTTCTTCTCCTGGTCTCTCAAATATGGGTGCCTCTTTACCCAAATATTGGGTGTCAATGTAATGGCCACAAGGTGCATGTGGTTCGAATGCATGAGTTTTATGTAAGGGGAATAGATAAAGTTAGGGGTGGTGACTACTTCCACAATGTTGTCATTGTAACAGAGGATGGGGTGACTGTTGAAACAAATACCATTTGACGTGGCGAAGCTACCTGAATCATCACCATGAGAAGAAAGGTTCACATGCGCATTGTCATAAGTGGTGACAGAAGAATAATCAGATAAAGGATCTACCAATATTGAGCCTAGGGTGATCGCTGAAGGGAGGTCAATCGAAACATCAGGGGAAGTCTTCAAGGGAACTTCTACCAAGGGTCTCATGGATGATGATAGGTAGAAAATGGTGGACGAAGGCTCTGTCATCTCGACATCAGGATGGGGAAAGTCAATGGGAGCATTCGTGTCCTCTGGTTTTACCAAAGTAAAATGCCAAAACAAGGGAGCGGTGGAATCATTGCGCTTGGCCTCGAATTGGCGAACCATTTCAAAAGAGGAGTGGTACTATTCAAGGCGGGGACAGAGGTGAGTATAGTGGCCATGGAAATCACACAAAGCACAAGGGTGATTTGTGCGCAAAGACATGAGTTGCCGAATTGAATCTGGTATAGTGACATGTACCTCTGGAATATCAGACTCTAGAAACATCTCATTGACCATAGAATTAAGGTGAGGCAACTCCGAACAAGTATGGGTGGCGTGGCTAGTGACATCACACAAAGCACATTAGATGGTATGCTTTGGAGGCTAAAAAGGGGCAGGTTTTTTCGGGGCAACCTTGTACCTTGATGCCCCCTTGTGAGATTTTCCCTTCTTACGCGAAGCGGTCGCAACGGGAGGTGGTTACTGTTGAGGTGAATGAGGCACTGTTGCAGCAAGAGAAGTCATAGGGACCAGTTGGATTGGGGTCAAAGCAAGATAAGGTTTGGGTTGACCAGGTGGGGTAGCGGCTGGAGGTTCGAGGTACCAGATGGGAATCCCAAGGGTCAGGTTAGGAAGAGAGAGGGTGGCCATAACAGGTACTTTTTACACTCCTGGTGGGGGAGCTGGGAACGATATCTGACCAAAGGGGTGATGACCAGGCGGGATGGCTCCAATATGGTTAAGGCCTGGAGGAACCGTTACAGGAGGGTAAAGGGGGTCATGAGTACCAACTGACGGTGAAGGGCCAAGAGAGGAAGGTTCAGAAGGCTATTCATAGGACATCATGAGAATCAGGTAATTAGGGGAACCAGATGGAATAGGTTGAGTGGCCACCTGACCTTCGGGTGGTTGGGTAGCCACAAATACCTGTTGTGCATCCACCTGCACCTAAGGGTGTGGTGACTACTGTTGCGGGGGTTGAGAAGGTGAGGGAGGCAGAGGTGCTGATGCTGGAGGAGCAGGAGCGCTAAGATGCGGGTATGGATAATAAGGGGGTTGGGTAACAGTGTGGTAAACAGGAGGTTGGGCCAAAAGAGGAGGCATGCCGTATCCTGGATACGTGCTATCGGGAGGGGGGAAAGTGTAGGAAAAGGTGTTGGAAATATTTTCATTGATGGCAAAGGAGCAGAAAGGAGTAAAACTAGAATTACTAGTGATATCAGAGGCAACAGAGAAGCAGTTAAGGAAGAAAAGGAGCAAAGGCAGCAAAATGATCTCAGGAGAGATCTGCGGGTGTAACAAGAGCAATAACCAAAAGAACAAGCTCAGGAGATACTTGCAGAAGCAGCAAACAAGCATAGGCAGCATAGGCAGAAAAGGCAGCGAAAGTAGTAGTTGAACAGCGAAGGCAGTAGAGGCAACAAAGGCTAAACATCAAGCACATCTTATGAGCGCGGTTAACGTTGATCTGGGCTCAACGGTACCATGGGGGCACAAACATCCTGATGGTTAAACCAAGGGGGTTCCTCTGCAGTTGACCCACCCATCGGGTGTTGAACGCAGATCAACGATTGTCATTCACTGCGGTAGCACAAGCCCGATGATAATTTCGTACTGAGCAATGCCTCCGTAGTGCCGTGAAATAGGACCCACTTTCCTAAAGCCCAAATGTACAGTCGTGGACTGAAGTGATCAACGGATGAGATCAAAGGAGATAGATGGAAGATATTATATCGCAATCAAGTGGGACTCGATCGCATATCGGACATCGCAAGCTCAGGAGAATAAGCACTTGAGAATTGGGTTGAATCGTCGAACCACGAAGTGCGATAATGAAGTGGCGATGCAATGTGATGATGTGAAGGGACACGTGGCAGCACAGCACAATATCTCACATTGGCGATGTGAAGTTCATTGCATATCGTGAAGTGGTGATGCAAAGTTGCGATGCGATGGATAGATGCGATGCGATGCGATGGATGGATGCGATGCGATCAATGAATGCGATGCGATCGATGGATGCGATGCAATAAAGCCTGGTGGGACGCTTCGCATATTTCATATCGGGAGATCAGATGGACGAAGGCACATGGGATAACTGGAATTTCTGAAGTGCCATAAAGAGAGCAGACGTAATGAAGATCAAAGACGAAACCTAAAGGTCTTTTCAAGTCCGGGGCTATGTGTT
The DNA here is from genome assembly GCA_034641835.2 of Pinus albicaulis. Taxonomy (NCBI): domain Eukaryota; kingdom Viridiplantae; phylum Streptophyta; class Pinopsida; order Pinales; family Pinaceae; genus Pinus; species Pinus albicaulis. Next base: position 779,297,735 of record CM076571.1, read on the forward strand.
TTTATGAAGAAAACCATGGAAGCGGTGGTCAACTTGGGTTACAAAGGAAAGACCTGAAAACATGAAAAAGGACCCGATCCCCTACAGAACAGTGTTATGTAGTTGCAGCTGTGAGTTAAGAAGAAAGGTAAGTCATGATGAAGCGATAACCGTTGGATCACGGAGTAGAGATCTACGATGCAAATTAGAAGTGCTAATTTGGGCATCGATAAATGTGCAAGATTGGCGGAAATGAAAAATTTACAAGGGTATTATGTATTAAAGGCATATATGGTTATAGAGCAAATATATTTAAATACAGTCTTAAAATATAGTGGAATATATTTTGAAATCTGCGGAACAGTGAAGACAGGATTAGAAAACTTGTAAGTTGTTGTTTCGCACCACTTTTGGAGGATAAGTGGTAAAAGGTGAAACGAATGTGATATCGTTAAGAGGGTGACGCATGGCATTCTAAAACCACCTATTTCACGTAGGTTGGGCAAAATCAAATAACATGCAACTTGGTGTGCGAATTCCATCAGATTGGGAAGTTAAAAGAGGCAGAGTGCGATGACTGTTCGATTGATGAAAGGTTGATATGCATGTGAATGAAACACAAAAGACACAGGTAATGGAAGAAATAGAATAGTTATACAGAAAAGCTAGAATATAATAGCAAAAACTGAAAATATAGTAATAGTAGTAGAAAAGAGAAATATATGGTGAACCAAGAGCTGAAAGGGCTGAACTGAAATATTATTGTATCTGTAAATGTAAATGATTTAATTATTTTTATTGTATGTGATGCAAAGGAAAGTCTCCATAGGCAAAGCAAAAATCCACTATAACACTAAAATGTATATATACTCTAATATTATTCTAAATGTGCTGGACAAGAAAATGAAAAGGGGGAAGGCAAAGAGTCATACCTGTTCATTTCAAATTCCTTGTGGAATGCAAAAAGTTATGAGGTGATCTCTATAAATAATGTTACCAGCATATGCCTAAAGTGAGAGACAATGGAGAAAGATTTCAGAGAGTGTAAGAAGAAGAAGGAGAAGAGAGAGGAGTTGTGAAGATCCAGAGATGATATGAAGCAAATTTGAAGGCTAGAAGGACAGCAGTAAAGAAGGAGAAAAAAAGAGCTGATATACAGGTAAATCAGCATATGATTTTATTGTACAGTGAGGAAGTTGGTGCTTGTATATCAAGTTGTAGCTTGATAGATGTCGAGCTGTAGCTGGTTGAGGTAGGAGCCTCCTGTAGGTTGTAGCTTGCAGAAAATAGATGGGAGTTGGAGCTTCCTTGCAAGTTTTAGCTTGTACAATTGAGGTAGTAGCCTCCTGTAGGTTGGAGCCTACAAAAAATCAGTGGTGAGAGGGAGTTGGAGCTTTCCCTTGCATGACAAAAATAATAAGATGTGGTTTTCTCCCTTATGGCTTTCCACTTATATCTTTTGTCTATGTGCATGATTATTATGTGTTGATATTCTATATTTAATCTTCTTAATACCAGCTGCTCACTTATTAATATTGTTGTTCCATTGTATATTAAGTTGTTCACGAAATGAATATGTAAATAAGAGTAAAAGAAAGTTTTATAAGACCATGAATGCATTAAACTGATTCACCCCCCCCTCTCACTTTAACCAAGGGTTCAACAATTGGTATCAGAGCAGGTTCCTTCTGTATTAGTTTAACAACTAGAAGGAGATCCTAGGTCCCCAAGATGGCTAGTCTATAAGGATCCTAAAGAAATAAAGCCCCTTTGTTTACTGGTACAAATTATGCCTTCTGGAAAATAAGAATGAGGATGTACATAATATCTGTAGGAATATAAGTTTGGGCTATTGTGGATTTGGGATATGCCCCAAAGGATTCTGACACAGAGAAAGAAGCCAAACAATATTTTATAGCTAATGCCAAAGCCATGAATGCTCCCTTAAGTGCTCTGTGTGAGGCAGAATTTATCAAAGTAATGCACAAAAAGACTGCCAAATAAATATGGGATACATTAGAAAGTATCCATGAGGGAGATAAAAAGGTGAAGATGGCCAAACTAAAAGTCTATCGAGCCAAATTTGAAAATATAAAAATTAATGAAGAAGAAGATGTTGCCAGGTTCTTCTTAAAGGTTGCAGAAATTGTGAATAATATGAAAGCTCTAGGAGAAACCATTAGAGAATGTGTAATTGTCTAAAATATATTGAGATCTTTACCATCCAGTTTTAATCCCAAGGTTTCTACCATAGAAGAAACAACTGATTGGGAAACTTTGACCATGAACCAATTACTTGGAAACTTAACAGCCTATGAGATGATACTTCCATAGAGGAAGTCAAATGTGAGGGAGGCAGCCTTTAAGGCTGAGAATAGCAAAGAAGAAAAGGAAGATACGTGCTCCTACTCTAATGAAGAAGAGGCCAAATTTTTCAGAAGATTGGATAGAGGCTCAGGTAAGTATAAAGGTAAGTTTCCATTTAAATGCTTTAACTGTGGAAGAGTTTGGCACTATGTATCAAACTGTCCTTACAAGAATTAGACTCAAGAGACAGAGAAAACCAAAACAAATAACCGGCAGAAAGGGAAGAGATTCAATAGAAAATCACTTTATGCTCAACAAGATAGCAGTGCATCTGGAAACTCATATGAATCCTCAGATGAAGAAGGAACCTTTGAATTTGTGTTGATGGCCGAGGAAGATGTTGAAGCATTCCTTCTAGAAGATGAGGAAGAAGGTGAGGTAGATCTTGAGGGGGAGCTAAGAAGTGCCCTGGAGGAAATAGACAGACTTAAACTCAAGTGCAGAAAATAGAAGGGAATTCTTCTCAAATATGTAAAAGAGGTACCAAATTCAGAAGACCTCATTCAATTGAAAGTAGAACTTGAAGAAGCTAAGAAGGTGGAAGACACGTTACTAAAGAAAATTAAGGATAAAGTTTAGAAGCAAGAATAATTGGAAGAAGTAGTATGCCTGAAAAAGAAATTAGAACACACCCAAAGGGAATTGACAATGAACACTCCTCGAATGAAAATCACTGAAAACTTGAATTAAATATTAAATGCGCAAATATCTCCTCTCATAAAGACTGGGATAGGTTACGAAGGATAAACTAGCAAATCCAAGGTAGAGGATAACCAGAATATCATTTTTGTGAAAGCTGTAAAAGAAAAAATTAACTCTCAGCAATCTGAGATTATTGTAGAAGACTGATAGAAGAAAGGAGCAGGGGGTGTAAGAAGCTCGGAGATGATATTTCCTCCATGGAGACCTCGGAGAAGGCAGACATTGAAAGGAATGATGAAGCAGCTCAAAAAGGAACCACAGAAGTAGAAGCCGGCAAGAACTTGATGTGTGATGAAACAAACAGAAACAAGCAACAACATCAAGAGACAAAGAATGAGAGGAAGAAGAAAGCAGTTGCAAAAAGTTCAGTTGTTCCTAAAGAACAATTGAACAAGTTTGTAAGATCTTAAAGGAGATTCTTTCCTCCTATGAGAAATGTCACTTTATTTTCTTGTCACAAACTGGGACACTTTTTTGAATACTGTCAGACGAAAATAATCGATTTCAACCATCAAAGTATGCGGAAAATGAAAATACAACCTCAAGAAACCAAATGGAGAAGACAACCCTTCACCAGATACACTAATCGTTTCCATGGGTATTGTTTTTGTTGTAAGGGGTTCGGACATAAAGCCATGGAGTGCAGAACGTATGGACGAAGACTGATGTTTAAAACCCCAAGGAGATTTATGAACAATGGAGAGTTCACAAATACACATAATCCATTTAAAAATATAATCAAATGCTTTGTATGCCATCAAATAGGACACATGTATTCCAAATGTCCTCTCAAATAATGTGGTCCATCTTCTCAGAAAAGGTGCCAAACAAATAGTTGCCTGCAGTGGAAAAAGAAGTTGAATAAGTGTGACCTGGCTCTAATAGGTCAAGATCAGAAAAGCCAATGGTATATGGATAGTGAATGCTCAAAGCATATGACTGGAGATAGAAGCAAGTTTGTAACCTTTGATGAAAAGAAATATGGAAATGTAACATTCATAAATGATAAAGCAGGGAAAATCAAAGGAAAAGGCTCAGTCAGTCTGAATAATGGAAGAGGAGAGGCCCAAGATGTACTATTTGTGGATGGGCTGAAAGAAAATATGCTAAGCATTAGTCAAATGTGTGATAATGGCCGTGAGGTCCTTTTAAGAGCCCAAGATTGTGAGGTAAGATGGAGCACCACAGGAAAGACCTTGATCAAAGGTGTTAGAACAAAAAATAATGTCTATATAGTGAAAGAAGAGAATGAAGCATGCCACATAAGCAAACTTGATGAATCATGGTTATGGCATAGAATATTGGGACACCTAAACTTTGACCACATCATCAGTATGAGCAAAAAGAATGCAGTCAGAGATATGCCTGAAATAACGAAGCCTCCAAATACCATATGTAAATCCTGCCAACTGGGTAAGCAAACCCGCACATCTTTCAAGACCAAAGAGAAGCTATCTACAAGTAGGCCTCTTCAGCTTGTTCACATGGACCTATGTGGACCTTCAAGAACCAATGCACTAGGTGGAGAATCTTATTTCATGCTAATAATAGATGATTTTACCAAATTGACGTGGGTGGAATTTCTCAAATATAAATCTAAAGAAATTAAGAAATTCAAGATATTCAAGGCATTGGCATAAAATCAAACAGGATGCAAGATAAAATGCATCAGATCAGACAAAGGAGGTGAATTCACAGACTATGATTTTGCAGACCTATGCAATGAACATGGGATAAAACAATAGTTTACAATTGCAGATACACCTCAATAGAATGGAGTGGAAGAAAGACAAAATAGGTCAGTACAACAAATTTCCAGAGCCATGATGCAAGAAAGTAACATTCCCCAAACCTATTGGGCAAAAGCAGTACACACAGTTGTTCATATTCTCAACAAAGCTCATCTAAGACCAAATTGTTATAAGACTCCTTATGAACTATGGCATGGTAAACCAGCATCAATCAGGCACTTTAGAGTATTTGGAAGCAAGTGTTTCATAAAAAATAATGATGAAAAACTGGGGAAGTTTGATGCAAGAGCTGATGAAGGAATATTTTTAGGATATGCATCCAAGAGTAAGGGTTACAAGTGTTACAACAAAAGACTGCACAAAATTGTGGAAATAATTGACGTAAGAGTTGAAGAAGATCTACCAAACAGTACAAGAAACACAAGCTACACCAATCCTCCAGATGATCATGAAGCTGAGAACCAAGATAGTGATGAAAATAACAAGACAACAGAAGATAATGAATTAAAATCAAAGGGCCGCTAAAGATACACTCAAAAGAACCATCCAAAAGATCAAATCATTGGGGAAAAAAGTGTTGGAGTCCAGACAAGAAGACAGCTTACTGAATAGATAGAAGAAGTATACCTAGCCATGCTATCTCAAATAGAGCCAAAGAAGTTCGAAGAATCCAGAAAAGAAAAAAACTGGGTAAAGGCTATGAATGTAGAACTGGACCAAATTGAGAAGAACAATACCTGGGAATTAATTCCAGGACCCAGTGGGAAAAATGTCATTGGCACAAAATAGATATTCAAGAATAAGATGAATGAACAAGGGCAAGTAATCAGAAATAAAGCCAGAATTGTATGCAAGGGATATTCACAAATTGAAGGACTTGATTATGATGAAACCTTTGCCCCTGCAGCCAGAATGGAAGAAATCAGAATGTTTTTGGCCTTTGCATGCTATCATGATTTCAGGGTATATCAAATAGATGTGAAGTCCGCCTTCCTGAATCACGATTTAGAGGAAGAAGTCTACATGGAACAACATGAAGGATTCTCATTAACAGAGAAACATGACTATGTGTGCACATTAAAGAAAGCCTTATATGGTCTAAAACAAGCTCCTCATGCATGGTATTCAAGGCTGGACAAATACTTGCAAAATCAAGGGTTTAAGAAAGGAAGAGTAGACAACAATTTGTACATAAAGGCTAATGAAGATGAACTCTTAATTGTAATAGTATATGTATATGAAATCATGTTTGGTAGCAAAAAATATGAGTTAGCAAAAGGATTTGCTGAAGAAATGAAATTAGAATTTGAGATGTCAATGATTGGAGAACTCATCTTCTATTTAGGACTTCAAATTCAACAAAAGAACACTGGAATATTCATTTCACAAGAAAAATACTTAAGAGAAATGTTGAAAAGGTTTCAAATGGAAGATTGCAAACCTGTGTCAGCTCCCATGTATCACTGGATGCAAACTATGTGCTAATGATGGATCAATAGAGGTAGATCAAAAACTTTACAGATCCATGATAGGAAGTTTGCTATATCTAACTGCTTCTAGAACATATATTATGTTGGAAGTAGGATTTGTAGCAAGATATCAAGTAGCACCAAAAAAAAATCACTTACTTGCAATCAAGAGAATATTTAGATATCTACAAGGAACCTAACATTATGGCCTATGGTATCCAAAAGGAAAAAATTTCACACTGATAGCATACACAGATGCAGATTGGGCCAGTTGCGTGGATGACAGGAAAAGCACAAGTGGAGGTGATTTTTATTTGGGAAACATTCTGGTGGCATGGCCAAGAAAGAAGCAAACTTCTATCTCTTTATCTACAACAGAAGCATAATACATAGTAGCAGTAGCATGTTGCACACAAATAATGTGGATGAAACAAACTCTCCAAGACATGAAGGTAAGCGTTGATGAACCCATTTCTATCAAATGTGACAATACAAGTGCAATAAGTATATCAAAAAATCTTGTACTTCATTCAAAAACGAAGCACATCCCAATAAAGTACCACTTCCTCAGAGAACAAGTAGCACAGAAATTAGTAAAGGTCGAATATGTACCAACCAAGGAACAAACAATAGACATATTCACAAAACCTCTTGCTAAAGAACCATTCGAATATCTAAGAGATAAACTAGGGGTAGTGTCTGCAGATGTTACTCTAACATGATCAGAAATAAAATAAAACAAAATAAAAAAATGTAAGGCTGCATACAAGGAACAGGACCAATGCAGAAGACAAGTGATAGTCAATATCAGACAAGAAAGCATCATTCCAAGGGGAGACCAGTCAAGAAAAATTGTCACAAAAGAGCTAGAGCAATGGAACAGTGCATGGAATAGGTCCTCAAGATCAGAGTATTATGGAAAGATAGAAACCACACTGGGAAAAGTGCAACCCTTTGCCATTGATGTCAAAGGGGGAGGAAAACCAAGCAAAATAAGAAAGGCTCTTTTGTAAAGTAGGCAGAGGAAGAAAGACAAGATACTTCTCAGAATGAAAGGGGGAGGAAGTCCTAAAGAAAGTATGGGAGTATTGGTGGATGTGTCGCCATCAATGCCGGAAAGGAGTAACACTAGAATTACTAGTGATAGCAGAGGCAGAAGAGAATCAGTTAAGGAAGAAAAGGAGCAAAGGTAGCAAAATGATTTCAGGAGAGATCAGCGCGTGCAACAAATGCAATAACCAAAAGAACAAGCTCAGGAGAGACTCGCAGAAGCAACAAAGAAGCATAGGAAGCATAGGCAGCAGAGGCAGCAAAGGCAGCAGTTGAACAGAAAAGGCAGAAGAGGCAGCGAAGGCTAAACCTCGTGCACATCTTATGAGCATGGTTAACGTTGATCTAGGATCAACAGTACTGCGGGGGCACAAATAGCCCGATGGTTAACCCAAGGGAGTGCCTCCGGAGTTGACCCACCCATCGAGCGTTGACCGCAGATCGACAGTTGTCATTCACTATGGTAGCACAAGCCCGATGATCATTCCGTACCGAGGAATGCCTTTGCAGTTCCATGAAATAGGACCCGCTTTCCTAAAGCCCAAAAGTACAATCGTGGACCGAAGTGATCAACGAATGAGATCAAAGGAGATAAATGGCAGAGATTATATCACAATCAAGTGGGACCCGATCGCATATCGGACATCGCAATCTCAGGAGAATAAGTGCTTCAGAATCGAGCTGAATAGCCAAAATGCGAAGTGCGATGATGAAGTGGTGATGTAAAGTTGCGATGCGATGTGGCAATGCGAAGGGACACGTGGTGGAACAACGCAATATTGAACATCGACGATGCGAAGTTCATCGCATACCGTGAAGTTGCGATGCGAGGGATAGATGTGATGTGATGGACGCGATGCGATGCGATCGATGGATGCGATGCCATTGATGGATGCGATGCGATAAAGCCTGGTGGGACCCTTCACATATCACATATCGAGAGATCAGATGGACGAAGGCACATGGGATAACTGGAATCGCCAAAGTGCGACAAAGAGAGTGGATGCGATGAAGATCAAAGTCGAAACCTAAAGGTCTTTTCAAGTCTGGGGCTATGTGTTTTTATGAAGAAAACCATGGAAGCGAAGGTCGACTCGGGTTACAAAGGAAAGACCTGAAAACATGAAAAAGGACCCGATCCCATGCAAAACAGTATTATGCAGTTGCGGCTGTGAGTTAAGAAGAAAGGTAAGTCACGATGAAGCGATAACCGTTGGATCACGGAGTATAGAACTACGATGTAGATTAGAAGTGCTAATTTGGGCATCGATAAATGTGCAAGATTAGCGGAAACGAAAAATTTACAAGGGTATTATGTATTAAAGGCGTATATGGTTATAGAGTGAATATATTGAAATACAGTCTTAAAATATAGTGGAATATATTTTGAAATCCGCAGAATAGTGAAGATAGGATTAGAAAATTGGTAAGTTGTTGTTTCGCACCGCTTTTGGAGGATAGGCGGTAAAAGGTTAAACGAACACGATAGCGTTAAGAGAGCGACGCGTGACATTCTAAAACCACCTATTTTGCATAGGTTGGGAACAATTAAATAACATGCAACTTGGTGTGTGAATTCTGTCAGATTGGGAAGTTAAAAGAGGTGGAGTGCAATGACCGTTCAATTGATGAAAGGTTGATATGGATGTGAACATAGCTCAAAAGACACAGGTAACGGAAGAAACAAAATAGTTATGCAACATAGCTAGAATATAATAGCAGAAACTAAAAAGACAGTGACAGCAGCTGGAAAAGACAAACATATGGCGAACCAAGAGCTGAAAGGGCTGAATTGAAATATTATTGTATCTGCAAATGTAAATGATTTAATTATTTTTACAGTATGTGATGCAAAGGCAAGTATCCGTAGGCAAAGAAAAACTCCACTATAATACTGAAATGTATACATACTGTGATATTATTCTGAATGTGCTAGACAAGAAAATGAGAAGGGGGAAGGCAAAGAGTCATACCTGTTCATTTCAAATTTCCTGTGGAATGCAAACAGTTATGAGGTGATATCTATAAATAATGTTACCAGCATATGCATAAAGTGAGAGAGAATGGAGAAAGAGGTCAGAGAGTGTAAAAAGAAGAAGGATCAGAGAGAGGAGTTGTGAAGATCTAGAGATGATATAAAGAAAATTTGAAGGCTGGAAGGACAACAGTAAAGAAGGAGAAAAACAGAGCTGATATCCAGGTAAATCAGCATATGAATTTATTGTACAGTGAGGAAGTTGGTGCTTCCATATCAAGTTGTAGCTTGATAGATGTCGAGTTGTAGCTGGCTGAGGTAGGAGCCTCCTGTAGGTTGTAGCCTGCAGAAAATAGATTGGAGTTGGAGCTTCATTGCAAGTTGTAGCTTGCAGAATTGTGGTAGTAGCCTTCTGTAGTTTGGAGCCTATAGAAAATCAATGGTGAGAGGGAGTTGGAGCTTGCCTTTGCATCACAATAATAATAAGATGTGGTTTTCTGCCTTATGGGTTTCCACTTATATCTGTTGTCTATGTGCATGATGATTATGTGTTTATATTCTGTATTTAATCTGCTTAATACCAGCTACTCACTTATTAAGATTTTTGTTCCATTGTATATTAAGTTGTTCATGAAATGAAGATGTAAATAAGAGTAAAATAAAGTTTTACAAGACCATGATTGCATTAAACTAATTCACCCCCCCCTTTCTGTTTAACCAAGGGTTCAACACAAGGGTGCAGTCGGGGTAGCATCTGTAGCAGTTCCACTAGTGGTATTCCCAGCCTGAGGGCTGTTGTTGCCACCAGCATAAGGTCCTGCACCAGACATGGTGAAGGTGTCAGGGGGAGAACCAAAGGCGGAATGAGTAGGAGAACCCAAAGGACCAAAAGAAGAGTCAGTGTGCAGACTTGGTGGAGGAATAACTCGAATCCTATGCGGAGGAGAAAGTCTTCCTACTGGAAACTTAGGATGAAGGCCAAGAAGTCTCCGGGATAAACGCCTTGGTGGTGCAATGGTGATGACACAAACATGACACAAAGGAAAAAGAGACCAACAAGGGCAGGGAGGTGCAGGATCAACTGATTACAATATCGAAACAAGGGCAGAAAGGTGCAAGATCAATTGATTTCAATGTTTAAGAGTCCTTGCTTGGCGGTGTTAAACAAGCCCTTTTCGCTTAGGGTGTGTGTATAAAAGTGTGTAAATTTTAATTTTTAAACCCAGACATTTGTAGAGAAAAATAAAAAGTGTGATGTATAGCTATAAATAACCCGCAAATGAGAGTATATATAAGCCTGCAAAACAGAAAATAAGCAGCTAATAATGCAATAATCTAAAACCCAAGGAGGCAGGCCTCTCAACAACTAGTCTATAGGTGAGTGAAAAAATAATCTAAACACACTAAAACAACCAATAGATCTATGGTCAGAAGGGACAGGGATCTAAAGGACAAAATCTGCTGGAAAGTGGTGCAGAAAACAACAACAAATCAGAGGAAAAATTGCTATAGAAATGGTGGCGAAAGGCCATCTGCTGAAGGGAAACATGGTGAACCCTAGAGGAAAACCAAGAAAAAGCTAGATGAGGTGATTTGGATGGATAACAAGCTGATCTGAAGCGGATTTGAAGGTGAGGCATCAGATTTGAAAAAATGGTTGAAGACTCTAAAATTTTAGACAACCTGCAATAGAAAAAACTCTTCCACAAAAAGCAGAGGGTATTGAAGCCCTAGGGGGCTAGGTTCCCACTTAGTTGAGTGAAATAGAACAATTGTAGGTCCAATACGGGTAGAGACAGAGGTCAGACAACCCTGAATAGAGGCTTAGACAAACCCAGAAAAAATTTAGAAAAATCCCTGCAAAAAGTCCAGGTCATAGTTTCTAACCTGTTTTCAGCAGAGGTCCCACTTTTTGGGCTGTAAAGTGCGCCCTAGAGGTCCAGGTCGCAGGTTTTGGGATGAAAAGTGTGACTTGCACTTCCAGCAGTCTCGGCAGCAGATTTTAGAAAAATATGTTGTCTCAGCTGCGGCTGATGTCTGTCACCTGCGCAATGGGTCCGCAAACACGCGGAAGTTAGAATTTTTATCATTTTAGGGTTTTATGGGTAAGAAACAACATCAAGAAAGATAAAAACAAGGGGCTAAAGAGAAATCCTAGGGTTTGAAGCAGCTGGATATGCAAGGATCAGAAAAACGACAGTGGTCGTAATTGTAAACCCGTGTGGAGTCGCTAGTTGTTAGTATGAATCTTAATTCCAAGCGTACGAAAAAATACCACTTTAGCTGCACATAACAAACAACCCTAACAATAGAAATGACTGCTAATATCTTCAGATCTGCAGTTAGGTGATGAAGATAAATGCTACAAAAATCTATATCTATGCATTAGAAGATATTAAACAGTAGATTAGATAAGATTTACTCCATGCATCCAATAGACAAGGCAAGAATATATCAAATAAATTTTGTATTTATGGCACCTGGGAGGAAAACACAAGAGGGTGTTCCTTAGTCTCCTCAATGGGATGGGTTCTTGGAAGTCCTTAGCACTTCAGATTCAGAATTCCTCTCACTTGATGGTGTAGAAAACCTAGACAAAAAATGGAAAAGTATGGCTATGATGGTGGATCAATAGCTAGACCAAGAGTTGAGATCCAGAGTGATCTTTAGGCAACAAAAGGTGACAAATGAATGGGAAAATCCTTCTATTTCTAACAAAATATTGAGTTATTATAGATATTGGTGCATAGTTAAAATATTATTAACCAAATCAAGATCCAACTTTTATGGAATATTTTATTATATTTGTTGGAGGGAAAAGGAATTTGACTTGAGTCAAATCCCCTTATTTATAAATAATAAATAAATAAATGATTTATTTATCATTTTAAGGATGTGATTAAGTAATAATAAATAAATAAATGATTTATTTATTATTTTAAGGATATGGTTGAGTAATAATAAAATAAATAATGATTTATTTAATTACTTAAGGGAGATTTAGTCATATTTAACCAAGAATATTATTTAAGTAGTGTTTAAATAATTATTCTTAGAAAATAATAAGCTAAATAACGATTTATCTAATTAATTTCCTTGTTTTGGGTTGAACATAACCAGGAATATTAATTAAACTGTTGTTTAACTAACTATTCCTTGAGGAAAATCAAACAAATATGGATTTATTTAATGTTTCCCCATTGGGTTTCCTGTTTATACCATATAAAACTTAATAAAGGTGGTTTTACTAAGTTATTTTCATAGTGAATGCAATTATACTTAGGGTAAAATTGGTCTTACATGGTCTACTTGGGTCCATCTAATACCAATGGGTTAGATAAGAAAAAAATGGTGTAACACCTAAGATGTTGTCCCTGATGGCAACTCTTTGGTAAAAGATGGAGTATCTGTCTTCCCGGAGAAGCTCAGCAGTCTATCAGAAGAACTTTGCAAAGTCCAGCAAAAGATTGGATAATTTTGATATTGCAGGATCTATACGCAGGTTTGTACAGTGCAAGTCGCGTATACACGCTGATAAGTACGACCCAAGTCGTGTATGCCTTTTTGCGCTCTAAAAATATGATACCAAGGGGCATTGCCATGGTATTAACCCACAATAGTGAGTGTTGTGTTGTCTATTTGATTCCGTTCAAGAATACCATCGGCTGTTGTGTGGTTTTGACTCATGGTATTGGTAAAGGTTACATCTATATAAGGAGAAGAAGAGCATAGTGGAAATGGTGTGCATGTGTAAGGGTTGTTACTGAATACTTTTCTCTGAGGTATATCTGCATGGGATAAAATCTCTTTTAACTGATAGATATGAATCTATGATGCACCCATGGATATAATGATGGTTTAGGATCTATAGATTTGAAATGAATATGCTCGTGTGAGATCCGTTGAAGAGACGATTAGATCTATAATCTGGCGCATGCTTGCTGAAGTAAAATGAAGTAATATGGGTAAGTTCTATAGATCTAAAACAATCTGCAAATTAATTATTCACAAATATATACACTAGTTTATCTTGGTAAAATTGTGTATATACGTGGCTTTGTCTCAGAAAAAGCGTGTATGCAAGTCAAGGTTTTCTGAAGCTTATTGCAGAGATTATCTGCTTATTTCTGCTATATTTTTGTTGTGTGTCAATGAAGTCTTCTTGTAGATCTGGGTTGTTTGAATATTTTATATGCTTCTAAGTTGACTATATACAAATCAAATCAATGAGAGAATAAAAATGGTTGATGGTGACTTACTGATGAAGGGTTCTGCATTGCTAAAAGATATCTGACTGAAAGCCTCAGATCTGGATTTGAGATTGATTATATTCTGAAAAAGAATATTCACAGATCAATACGCAGGTTGGTGTGAAGGAAAGCACGTATACACGCAGATTGAGTGAAGTGAAGTAGCGTATGCATTTTAAGTTGATGAATGTTCAGGGTTGATTTTGATTCTGCATACTTATTCTGAAGTCTGGGTTATTTCTGTGTTTTGGTTACAGTTTTCTCACTGTTCTAGTTGAATTTTGGGTTAAGTTTATTATTGATGATCTTGATGATGAGTTGAGTTGAAGTTATGGGATCCAGTATGAAATTTTATGGAACATGGTCTGCAGTGGTTTTAAGGGTTGAAGCCTTCAGTAGGGAAGTAGAAGCTTCCTGCCAGTAGAAGCCGGTGTTTTGTTCAGGGGATTGAAGCTCTGTTCCAGTAGTGGCTGGTAAACGAGATCAGGGGGTTGGAGCTCCCTTCCAAGTAGTAGCTGGAAAATGAGAGAAGGTTGCAACCTTCTGCAGGTAGATGGCTGCGTGCTGATATGAGTCTGCATCAGTACAATATTGTAAGCAGTTTTCCATATAATAAATATTGAAGATAGAGATGACAACAGTGGTGGTTTTCTCCCAAAATGGGTTTCCACCTTAAATCTTGGTGTTCATGTGTGATGCTCTTGTGATGATTTATTTTGTTGCTACTCCAGATATTTACTTCTTAACTAACAGATGCATAAATTGATAAGCTGAGTTAAAAGTGTGTTTCTGAAAGTGTTATAACAATAAATTCATATTAGTATACGCAATTTTATTTTGGTATATGAACATGTATATGCGAGTTTGGTTCATTAAAGTCTCATTCGGAATTGAGTAAATACAAATTAAAAGTTATCAGTTAAATCTAAATATTGATTCACCCCCCTCCCCCCCTCTCGGTATTTTTCCAACATATTGAAGATTCGTTTCGATAGTGGGGCATTCATTTTATTGGGGAAATCCATCCTGCATCTAGAAATCAACACAAATGGATCCTGACTGCCACTAACTACTTCACCAAATTGGTTGAGGCAATACTTGGTAGAAACTCCACGGATGTAGTGGTGATCAAATTTGTGGAAGAAAATATAGTAGCAAGGTTCATGTGCCCGGTTAATATTGTCACCGACAACACTCAGGCCTTCAAGTCTGCCAAGTTCATTAATTTTTTTCAAAAATATAACATCACTCTGGGACACTCTAAGACCTATTATCCCCAGGGGAAAGGGTTGGTCGTGTCGTCAAATAAAAACCTGGCGACGGTGCTGAAAAAAACCATAAGCGAGAACCAGAAAAACTGGGGTTCCCAACTAAAATTTTCACTCTGGGAAAACCGTATTACCAGCAAGATGTCCATAGGTAAGTCTCCCTAAAAAATGGTATATAGCCGAGAAGTAGTGTTTCCCATCCAACTTGCCTTACCAGTTGCTAGGTTCCTACGAGATAGTGAGGAGGAGCGGAATGATCTCATCAGGAGGATGAATCAGCTGGTCGAGCTAGAAGAAAATCGAGCCCAAGTAAACAGCAAGTTGTCTGACTATCAGGAGAAAATGAAATTCTTGTTTGATCAACGAGAAAAAGATAAGGAAATAGAAGCAAGAGATCTGGTGCTGAGGTGGGACGTTAGAAGGGTAGACAAGGGAAAACATGGAAAGTTTGACCCACTCTCGTTCAAACCATTCAAAGTGGCTGAAGTAAAAGGAAACAACACTTTCATATTAGAAAGTTTGTAAGGCGACCCGATCGAAGCGCTCGTGAATTCCTCAAGCCTTACTTCCAATACTAACAGTGGCTTCGGCGACCCGTTGTATATATCCTTCATACTGTATATATTTTCCATTTTAAGTTTTAACATCTATTTTTGTTTTAAATCATCCCAAAAACACTTGAAATTTTGAAGAGGCCCTAGATATATTTACTAACACATAGGTAGATGGTCTACGAAGTTCATGACACCCTCAGGAGCGAGCGTGGCATCCCCAAGTGGAGCTAATGTTGTTTAGTAACCTCACCTCTCAAATAAAGGGAGCGGCAAAGTAAAAGAACAGTGAAGATAAGAAGGATGGTGGACTGTATAAATGGTGAAGATAGTGGAGAGAGGGTCTCGGAAGAACTGGCGCGATGACCTCACAAATCAGGGCTATTACACCATGAGAAGGGAGTGCTCAGGGTTCCGCGGCAGAACAATGCACCAAAGAGCACACAGTTGATCCCTTTCCGTCAACATCAAACATGTCTTGCAATGGCTGAAGTCGAGCCCTCGTAAAAGGTGATGTCACCTCCTTCCGGGCCAATTACAAGAGCTCCAGGGGGTTAATAAATGGGCAGGGAAAATCCTATGCACCCTACCAAAACTCAAGAGGTGCCCACCGAGAATGACAGTTAGCGTGAGCAAATAAAAAGGTAAGTTAAGTCTACGAGGTGGTGCAAAGGCCTGTACGCTTTGTTGAGCATGTGGTCCCTACCTACCCGGCTGCTGCCAGCCAATCACCCATTGGCATGTGTCTCATTGTCGACGTCCTTATGATGTCAGCCATACAAGTGTCACCCTGTCTCGTACTCTGTAAAATTTGGTTTGACGTAAGCAGTTTTAACCCTTGACTGTTCAAAGTTACTGGTTATTAACCGGTTTTTTGCGCAGAACAGGTTAAAACTCGAGTGCAAGGTCGCTTTCACTCCCACGTAATTTCCCCCCTGGATAACTCACCGCTTTCAGGTATTTCGTCATTTTTCCCATTTCACTATTGCCCTTTCGTATTTATTTTTGAATTTTCATGGAGAAAATGAGAAGGTCTGCACCTGAAATCCCACAAACCCGCGAGGTCAGGACTGCTCCTAGACCCGAGCCTTTCACTGATGCTCATGCATGAATTTGTGACCCAATCTACCCCTTTAGTGTAGCCCACACTAGAGCCGAGCTCTTCAATTACCAGCGGAGAGGCGAGGACATATTTAGGGTCGTTGAGTTGGGTCTGTATTACCAAATCGCCCCAACCACACACCGCTTTTCCGAATTCATTAGTTGGCTTGGGGAGGCCTATGACGAGCGCGGAGACATTTTCATTTCTACCTAAGCCAACAAATTTTTTTGCATTACTCCCCAACTCATAAGGAAATCCCTTTGCTACCCTCCAAGCCAGGATTATGTTGAATTATCTGAGGTCTCACACTCTTTTCATTTTTCAAAGCTACCCTGGGAGAAAAAAAGTGGTTTCCTTAGTCTCCTCTCTGATTCCCGCTTTTCATCTTTCTCGCTCATAGACTCTATCCCCTTGTTAACTTTCCGAACCAATGTATAGGCCATCCTAGCAGTCATCTCGGGGTTGTTAGGGTCTGAGGAGGTTGATCAAGTGACTAAAGAGGGCATAGATTTCCTATGGCTCATGATGCAAGCAAAGATCCTTTTGGATATCCCCTCTTTCTTAGCTTAGGCTATCAATGCTCAGTTTCAAGAAATTTCCTCTGTTGGTTATTTTAAGTACTATTCCCTTGTTTTTTACCTATTCCTCTTTGAGCATGCGAATAGATTTGAAAGTATAGGCCTGAACAGATTCTCAAGGAGAAATGCCCAACCCATATCCATTTTCGAGTGGACTACGATAGTTCACCAACATCTAGAGGGGAAGGGGTATGCAAAGTTTTTTAATGAGTTCATGTCTATAACCTATGCCATTATACATGACAACGCTCCACCGAGAATCTTTCCTGAGTACAAGGACTCACTAAAGTTCAATGAGGCAGATTGCAAAGGTGAATGGTATCTGTTTGATGATCATACCAAGATCAGAGTCTACGGTGCAGAGGTGCCTCCCTACCACCTGCCGGTGTTTCCATCTATGCGAGTCTTTTCCCTCGAATTCATTTGAAAGGTCTTGAAGGCCGACCAGGCCCACTTCGTACCTGTGAAGAAGGGATACGTCCTCAAACTCCTAACTTCAATTGGCCCTTTCACCATTGGTTCAAGACATGCCCTCTCAACCGTGGAAAAAATTCTATGAGAGATGAACCTCCCTTAGGGAGATTTCTGGCACTATGACCCTAAGGGATTCCTCACCAATAGGAAGAAGAAAATAAAATCAATAGCTTATACACATGAGCCTAGGCCCTTCATTATATAGAAATATAACCTTCATGTGTGGCCTTTGGATGCACAGATGGAGGTCGAGTCCTCAACTGCCAAAGGGAAAGGAGATAATGTGTCCATTGATACAGAAGAACAGGAACATGAGGACCCCTTGGGAAACCAGGAGGTCATGGATGTTGATGAAGAAGCTCACCCTAATAAGAAATAGAGGACTCAAGGGCCAGATGACATAGAGGTCGAGCTATTTGATGATGAGATTCCTGAGTTAAAGGGTCCTGACAAGGACAAGCCAGGTTTTCTAGTTTCCTTTGACGCTACCTCCTCTTTAGCCCCCTAAGAAATTTCGCAGGCAGTCACAGTGGACAAGCAAGAGGAAAGGGATGAGATGAATACCAGAAACAGGTTCGCAAGGGAAAAAATGAGGGCCAAACTGGCAGAGTTCGTGGATAAGCACCATACTAGGCTTTCCTCCATGCTAGATATGGATAAGGAGCAACCCATATTAGCCATTCAGCACTCAGCGTTACAGCCCTCCAGTTCTAGAGCCCAATACAGAGCTTTGGAAATAATATTTAACGTGGGCAACATTCGCTTGATAGACAAGCTAGATTTACACCAGTGTATTGGGGATATGCTACGGACTGAGGTGGTGAAACATATAGTTGCCTTAAAGAAGCTCGAACATAAGGTGAAGCTAATAAAAGAGAACCAACGAAGAGATAATATTAGTGCAAGGGCCACCGCTACCCAGTTAGAGAACCTCAAGAAGTTGATAAGAAGAAAGGGGGTTGATAATAACGTAGCACTGCGAAGTCTTCTTGGCCAGGCAGAAGTGGAAAAGCAGGAGCTAAAACGAAAGTTGAATATGTCTCGTGAGGAACATGTATAGATAGAGGAACTCATTCAGCTAGAGAAGGAGAAAACGGCTCTCGCTGACTCACTTGCTCAACAACAGGAAGTGAATGTCCAGAAGGACAAGGAGATTGCCGGACTTAAAGGGAGGTTGTCAGAATGGCAAGTAAAATTGGATGGGAATACATGCGTGGTTCCTATATCAGGTGATCCTGATACTGTCCCTGAACAACTCACCAAGGCCCTATCCAATTTAAGGGTGTCAGAAGACGAGACCCGCTCAATTCACCAGCTCCTAGAGGAGTCTGAGGCCGCCCAAGCAGCAATCCAGAAAATGATCGCATCCCTATAGAAAGAGGTTGAAAACCTCTGCAAGGAAGCCCAGGAGCAGGATAAGTCCATCAAATACTTAAAAGGACAGATCAAAGGTAACATGTCAATTATGGAAGCAAGGCAACTTGTTTGGGTAGAGATCATAGCAGAGGTTAAGCGGCTTTGGGACCTCCTCATACTGGTAAATGACAAGAAGATCGCGATTCATGAGTTCAAGAATCAATTTCAGGTTGGAAATAGGGAAGGGGAAGAAAAGGAAACAATAGCTAACAAGTATATCACGTATCTTAATGAACTCTCCCCTAAATAATTGCGGGCACAGGGAGTGCTTGACCATTTTATGACAGTTATGGAGGTCAGCAGAGTAAGTGAAAAAGAAAATGCACGCATGAATACGCTGGGTGTTTAGTGCCAGTATCAAAGGGAGTGGAGAAGTTCGACCAAGAGTGGGGCAAGCTAGTAGAAGCTGGCCTCCCACCATGCTGGGATCCACAGTCAGGCGCACTATCTACGCTAAGGGCCTATGATCAGAAAATGTCAGAAATCATGTGTAATGCAGACATATCGTTGGAGAAAACAACCGAGCTAAAGGAAGAGACCATAATAGTTGCACTATGCAAGGAATTTTTCCTTCTCTTTCAAGTTATGAAATTCTTTGCCGTCTGCGTGGATTATATGGAATTGACTCAGATGCAGTTTATGTTTGAGACCTACAATACAATTCCATCAATTGTGGAAACTTTGTGGCAAAAGTGTTGTGAGTATGTGAATCCTCCAGTCTATTCTACTTCACAACAGCTGCCACCTCCTCCACCTCATCCACATGGGTCCTCTTCATATTTAGCCCGCCCCTGTCGTCCATAAGACTCGGGCACTCCCTGACATAAAAAATGATGGATATCGCGACTTGGCCCACACGACCCATTTTTTAACCTTTTTTTTTCTTAGGCTTCTGTGTCATGTAAAAATGGGTGAAATCTTGATTTCACCCTATGCACTCTCTATATTTCCTATGTTATGTTATGTTCTTGTTATAGTATGTGTCGAACCATACTGTTTAATATGAGATGTCGTTATGCCTCATCATTTTTTATTAGGATTGGAAACTGAAATATCACCACATAATATTTTGTCTCGAAAATATCTGGTCTGAATGTCCATGTAAAACACTATAAAAGATCAAATTTCATACTAAGTAAAGGTTCTAAATTTTTTCCCAGTAACTGCAATATCACTAGAGAATATTTTGTCTCAAAAATATATGGTCTGAATGTCCATGTAAAACACTATAAAATACCAAACTGCAGACTATGTAAAGGTTCTGAATTTTCTGGCAGTAGAAGTGTGTAGTCTGCGTATCATATTTTGTAGTTTTGGGGTTTTGCTCTCAATGTATATCTGAAGAGCCATTTTTAAGAATAATATAATGTCTATTTGTTGCGATAATAGATTCCTATTGAAATGGATGAACAATAAGTATATCTTCGATGTGTTTGTTCAGTTTAATGTTCATTTCACTCACATTTTCTTTCTTTTTATCATTGCTTTCAGAATGTGGGTGTTCTATGAGTTATATATTAATTTATCTTCCAATGGTACTCATACCATAATTTACAATAGTACCTTAAATATAGCTCAAGGCACGATTTCTGTTCCAAGTTCCATTTTCCGTATCGTTTTCCTCTAAGGTTTTTTAAAGGGTGGATTCTTATACTTGTTTAATCCCACTTCATTTTGATTTTCCCTACTCATTCTACATAGTTTTTCATCCCGATTAACTTTTATAACTGTTCATTAGTTTCACATTCGGCCCTGTTTGCAACAGCTTTATTTCATGACTGCTTTAGGCCCATTTTCAGCAAGTTTTTTTCTCTACAATCAAAGCTCACAGCTAGTACTCTTCTCTCTCTGAGATTCAGGACCACCTTTCATATATTTCAATCCATTTTTTATCAAGAGGTTCCCTTTAAAAGCATGAAATATCCTGAGCAACCTCCTGTCCTAAGATGTCCTAGGCACTAGTCTTTGGCAACTCGAGGCAATCTCTAGGAGTGACAACAGTGTGTATGGAAAATAATGTAAATATATATTTAAAAATGGAAGTCATAATAGTAAAGAAATTTGGAACTATATCCATTCTAATATTTGGGGACCATCTCCTACTGTGTCTTATGGAGGTGCATTATATTTCTTAAAATTTATTGATGATTTCTCCCGAAACTTTTGGGTCTATATGTTGAAAAATAAAGATGATGTATTTAATGTTTTTAAACAATTTAAAGCTATGGTGGAAAATAACATAGGAAAATCAGTTAAATGTTCATGAACTAACAATGGTGGTGAATTTACTTCTTTATAATTTGAACAATACTGCAAGGATGAAGGAATTGTTAGACATAAAACTGTTGCTTATACTCTTGAGCAAAATGGTGTTATTGAACGTATGAATCAAACTCTTATGGAAAGAGCTAGAATAATTGTTAGCAATGCTAAAATGCAAAAGGAGTTGTGGGAAGAAGAAATACGTATTGCTTCTTATTTAGTTAATATATCACCTTCTGTTGCCATAAATTGTAAAATTCCTGAAGAATTTTGGTCGGGTCAGTGTTATGACTATTCACATTTAATGATTTTTTGTTATGATGCCTATGCTCTTATTCCTAGGAATCTATGCTCAAAATTAGATCCAAAATCGAAATGTTATGTATTTATTGGGTATGATTATGTAGTGAAAGGATAGGGGTTGTAGGATCCTTCTTCAAAGAAGATATCCATTAGTAGAGATGTAACATTTGATGAATATTTTCTTCTAAAATCAGATGTTGGAAAATTTGAATAGGACCAAGTACCACCAAATCAATAAATTCAGTTGGAGGCTAAACCTTTTCCATAAATTCAAAAGGAAGGAGATAATTCTAAAGAAAAAGGTGAAGAATAAGAAGCAAAGGAAATTGTAGAAGTTTCAGAACCAATTCAAGAACCAGTCACTCTAAGAAGGTCTACAATGGAAATAAGAACATCCAAAAGGTATGAATATTCTTTTTCATATTTTGCAGTGATTACTCAATATTGTGAACCTTCTTGTTATCAGGAAGTAGTGGATGATGCAGAAAATGAAAAATGGAAAAGGCTATGGAAGAAGAAATGGATTCCTTAGCCAAGAAAAATACCTAGGATCTTATAGAACTTCCTGAAGGGAGAAGTGTTGTTGGGTGCAGAGGGGCCTTCAAATTGAAATGAAAAGTTAATGGAAATATTGAAAGGTATAAGGCGAGGTTGGTTGAAAAAGGGTATTCTAGGTTGAAGGTATTCATTTTTATGAGTCATAAAATTTATTTCTATTCATACTGTGTTATCACTAACTGTATCACTTGACCTTGAGTTCGAACAGTTAGATGTTAAAATAGCTTTCCTTCATGGTGATTTGGATGAAGATATATATATGGAACAACTAGAAGGTTTTGTAAAATGTTGCAGCAAAATATTAGTTTTCAAGCTCAGGAAATCATTATATGGCCTGAGGTAGTTACTCGGGAAATGGTACAAGAAGTTTGAGTCCTTCATGGTGAGCCAAAATTTTATCAGAAGTGAGTACGATCATTGTGTATACTTCAAAAGTTTCAATGGAATATTCATTATCTTGGTTTTGTATGTTGATGATATGTTTATTGCAAGCAAAAGCATGAAAGAAATCAACTGGTTAAAGGCTCATATCTCTAGAACATTTGACATGAAAGATCTTTGAGCGACAAAACATATCTTGGGCATGGATATACATAGAGACACGTATAATTGTATGCTTTGGTTATCACAACAGAAGTATGTGGAGAAATTACTTGAAAATTTCGGTATGAACAACGTGAAACCTGTTAATGTTCCATTAGCTTCCCATTTTAAGATTTCTTCAGTTTAGAGTCCTAAAACAAATAATTATATGTCTCGTGTACCATATGCAAATGCGGTATGGTAATTAATGTATGCGATGGTATCTACAAGACCTGACATTTCACATGAAGTTGGAGTTGTTAACAGGTTCATGGAAAATCCAGGAGAAGAACACTGGCGAGCAGTGAAATGGGTGCTTCATTATTTGAGAGGCACAAGTGACCATTGCATCATCTTTAATGGAAGTGAAGGGCCAGTCTGCAGATATATGGATGCTAATTATGCAGGTGATTTGGATAAAAGGATATGTACTACAAGTTATGTATTTACTCTTGTAGGTGGAGAAATTAGTTGGATGTAAAAGCTTCAAGAAACAATTGCTTTGTCTACAAATGAAGCAGAGTATATAGCTGCTTCAGATGCCTGTAAAGAGGAAATCTAGTTAAAAGGTCTGCTTGATCATATTGGGAGGACAAAGAAGAAAGTGCAAGTGTTCAGTAATAGTCGGAGTGCTATTCATTTGGATACAAATCCATCTTATCACAACATGACCATGCACATTGATGTAAGGTATTATTTTGTGAGACATGTGATCGATGGCGGCAAAGTAGCTCTCAAGAAGGTCCATACACAAGAGAATTTTGCAGACATATTCATGAAGCCAGTTACAATAGAGAAGTTGTGATGGTGCTTGGATTCTCTTGTCTTGCAGAAGAGATTATTAATGGACATGGGTAAGGGATTAGGAAAATTTTTGTCAAGGTGGAGTTTGTTTAAATGTGACAACAAACTAAGTAATTAATGTAATTATGGGTAAATTTGGTCTGTTACCAGCTAGTCACTTGTATAACGAGGAGGAGTCATGTAATGAACTAGCCCATATTAAATGGGATGGCCCGTGGGGCTTGTAACTATAAGAGTCATATTTGAGTAATAAGTTTCCAATCCATTTCCCCGTGGAGGTTTCCTTGACACACTGTCAAGGTTTTACCATGTAAATATTCTGGTATTTACATGTGTGTGTGATTAAATTTCCATTCCATTTTTTTGTATATTTCTTTCTTGTTTAATAAATTCTGGGACCAAGAAGAAATAGACCTATTTTATGCTAGGGAATTTAATTAAAAGTCTCTTTTTAAATTTTCATTCATGATATAAACCTTCTTGCTACCCTTCAATATAAATGATTGACATGGAAATTTTGAAATGATTTTTTTTTCAAGAAAGCCTAGGTATGTTTTTTGGAAGGTATGGTTGGCCAAAAATAAGGTTATATTACAGAAAAAGTTGATTATCATAGCTCAAGTCCCTATATAAGAACAATATTAATTAGTAGATGATTTGAAAGGAAAAAATTATACAATTGATACATAAGTAAGAACTAGAGAAGGATGAAAACATTTAATGCAATCATTTCAATTTAGATTTATCCCCTTCCCATTCATCATAAAAAATCATTTCCATAGATCATATTAATAGCTTCATTTGAATCCTCTAGAATTTCAAGAATTAAGGATGGAATTAAAATCCTTATAACTCTTTTTTTATGGAGCTTTGAAAATCAATCATAGGTTGGAAGTGTGGAAGGGGTTATCTATATCTTTGGAGGGAAAATTGCATAAATTTATGCATGGAGTCTCAGAATATCATCCAATAGTATGGAAGAGGCCTATCATTTACTACAGTGATTAAATTTAGCTAAAATTATTCATATTTCAAACTCTATAGTGCTTGGACACTCTAGTATAATCTAAGTACATGGTATCGAGCTCTCTTTCAAATGATTTCCATTTGGTCTCTATCCTCCAAATAATTAAACACGTTTGATACACATTTGAATTAGTGGCTTGGTTCCATTTTTTATGGGATAACAATATAGCAGATGATTTTGATGAAGACTTTCCCATTAGGAAAAAGGGTGGTACATTAGTCAGTAATGATAATGAACAACCCATTCCTTATCTTAATGAATAGGTAACTCAATTTGAAAAATCATCCATATAGTGCCATAATAATTTGGCACATGGTGTTTTTCCTATAATTCATCTCCCATTAAGTATGTACATTAAAGATAAGAATATACTTTAACAATTTCACTCTTACTTCATCCATTATGAATTCTAATGAATTTTATACTCTGATAATCTTGTTGCCATGAAGAAATTCTATATTTCCAGTGTTTGGGATTGTTATTCAACACTAATAGGATTTTTATAGTAAATTGTGTTCTATTGAGGAACTTGGTATTGGTGCTATATGAATTTTAGTGCCTAGCATTTCACTCCCCACCTACAACAATTTTTTTCTTCTACAAATGCTCTGAAATCTATCAGTTAATGGCATTAACCAAGATATTTTATTCTATGATGTATTCATTGTTAGTATGAATCTTTCGTCGTAAAAGATCACTTTATCTATGCATAACAAATATCCCTAACATCGATTATGGCTGCAAAATATCTTTAAGTTTGCTGCAAAATCTAGAACTAAGCACAAAAGACATTAAGCAGATAAAATACAATATGGCTCCATGCATCCAATAGACAAGACAAGAACAATGTATTTAAAATAATTTTATATTATATGAAAGAATGGGGCACTTGAGAGGAAAACAAGAAAGGTGTTTCCGAGTTCTCCTCAATGGGATGGGTTCTTGGAAGTCCTCAGTGTTTTAGATCTAACATCCTCTCTTTAGTTAATGTGGAAAACCTAAACAAACATAGAACTCAATGGGAGCTCACAATGACAAAAATGGAAATGGTGACCAAGAAAAGATCCAGAGTGATCTAATGCAATGGAGGTGACTAATGAATGGGGAAAACCCTTCTATTTATAACAAAATATTGGGGTGTTCTAGAACTCGGTGCATGAATAAAATATTATTAATCAAATTCTAGAATCACCCTTTAGGAATATTTTATTATATTTGTTGGAGGGAAAAGGTTTTTGACTTGGTCAATTCCTTTATTTATAAATAACAAATAAATAAATGATTTATTTATTATTTAAGGGAAATGAAGGGAATATAATTAAATAAATAATGGTTTATTTAATTATTTATGTGTGATTTAGTCAAATTTAACTAAGAATATTATTTAAATAATGATTTAAATGTCTTATTCTTGGAAATGGCTAAATAGATAAGGATTTATTTAATTAATTTCCTTGTTTTGGGTTAAATATGACCAAGAAATATAAAAAATAAGTTATTGCACATGGTGAAAGCAATTTTACTTAGGGTAAAATTGGTCTTACATGGTGTACTTAGGTTCATCTAATGATAATAGGTTAGATGACCAAAAAATGGTGTAACATTCATAATTTCATGTAAAAGAGCATGGAAAACCACATGTGCATATATTTAAAGAAGACTAAATATAAAGGCAACCATAAAGACAATGCATCCAAATCATTTGATAACATAGTTCATTCAATATGGGATATGTCTTTGGGCCTTGCTCAAAGGGGGGAGGCCTCATAATTCATGTCAACAAAATCAAATAAAAAGGAAAAAATACACTTTATACCTACATATATGGGGATGGCCTGAAAATTGGTTACTCGGATCAAAATACAAATTTCACCATCAGATTCGTCATGAAAATTTGTGAAATTTGAGTATAAACATGACCCTTTTCCATCAATATAAAATCTGGGCATCTAGGGAACCTAAAAGATTTGTCACAATATTTTGCATTATAATATTCCCATGGAATCAAGAATATTTTCTTGGAATATTTTATGATTTTTTTCCCTCGTGAACTGTGTCAAGGGAGGGTTCCATTTGGCCTTCATTTGCATTCCACCCTGGTTTGTTGCGTTGTTCCTTTGTTGCCTCGAATAGGAAAAATCATGGTTTACATAATGGTAAGGTCGAAGAACTTACCAAAGTCTGATTGTTGCAATCCTAGTTGGCATGATGTAAATATGGTAATTGGTTTGGGGTGGCCAACAATCGAATCCCACAAGACTCCCTTATGCTTTAAATGGACTTTTTGGCATTGGTGTATTTGGGCCCATTGGTTGTGGGTCAGTTTATGGTAGGTGTGGGTTTAACTCCTGTCGGTCCCATATTAAATGGTGATTTTTTGGCATTGGGCGGGGTCCATGGGCCCTCACCCATTTTTTAATATATATTATTATATGATGTAGAATAAGGTTGAGCAGGTTCGTCGGGCCCGCCGACGCATTTTATGTTTTTTTTTTAATTTTTTATCTTAAAATGAACCGACCATCACCAGATTTAGTAAATGGTCACTGGAAAATTTAACTATTCGAAAATTTGGTCATTACTATCCACCATTTAGTGCTAAATCGTCACTTGAATTATTTCCTCCAAATTTAGCAGGCTCCCAAAATTAGCTATGGTCCAAATTTATCTCGTGACAAAAATGTTGCTTCTTTCACTTGAAAAAATGACTGATAATAACTTACAAATACCAAGTTAGATTGAGCTGCCATCTACGCTATTAAAATTAGGACGATGAGCTCTTTGGTGTTGTCTTAGTTTGAATGAAATCTTAAAACATTGATTTTTGAGCTTTTCCAAAGCCACTTGGATCATT
Organism: Pinus albicaulis; assembly: GCA_034641835.2. Lineage (NCBI taxonomy): Eukaryota > Viridiplantae > Streptophyta > Pinopsida > Pinales > Pinaceae > Pinus > Pinus albicaulis. The sequence continues at coordinate 779,325,057 of CM076571.1, forward strand.
CCACTCCATTGAGGAGATTTAGGCCCTCCAAAATCTTAAACATGACTACAATCTCTATCTACATAATAGACGCTTATGACAAGCCACCTTCCCTTTCCTTCACCTTTTTTCTTTGGAAAAACTGGATATGAACTGAAAGCTTCAAGTGGATCATATATATCAAGTTCCTTTGAGAATTTCGAACCAATTTTACAATTGATACAATAAAACATAGAGTTTATTTCAAAGTTTTATTTTGGTTTAGAAACTCCTTATCACCCATGAGATAAAAAAAAAAGTCCTTAAAAATACACAAATAGTGAGAAAATCATTAGTCGATAAGTTGCCCTTTCATTACTAGCCTTTTATCCCTTAACTATAACATAGCGAAACATGCTTTGGTAGCAAATATATGTGAAAAAAAAGGGAACCCCCCCTCTCCATCCTCCCACGGATCATCATGAAATGAATTACATTGCAGTAGGACTAATAAATAAGACTGGAACCCTACCCCAAACGTAAACTATAAAAATTCGATGTAGAATCAATGAAAGAAAGAAAACATAATGGACCAAACATGGAAATTTGATTTGGTAGAAATGAGTGACCCTAATATCAATATTATAATTGCACTCCATGTGGATTTAGTATTGTCACTATTTGATTTTTTCACAATTTCAAAGAGCGCTGACATCACAGTATCTCATGGCGAGGGTTTTTTGGGATCAAAAAGTTGTGATAGCGGGAAAATTAAATGGGAACTTGTATAAATCAAATTTGAAACAAGTAGTAGAAGAGAAGGACTAACGAAATGAAATGGAAGTATTCCCTTAACAAGCAGGAAAATAAAAAATAATTAAATTAAATTTGATATGGCTGGGTTTGAAATTGAGAAACGATTCAAATTTTTTTATATCATTCATTAGTTTTTGTATTAGATGAAGAATAATCCATTAAGATCAAATTTGGTTTATATATTTAATAAAAAACTTAAATTCTCCAACCCCAATTCTAATATAGACTATGTCTTCAACGTAAATATCATAGTTTGAAAATCTTAATTAGTTAAAGTTTAGATTAAAAATTTTAGATTAAAAAAGGTAATTTTTAGTTTTAAAAATATTATTATTAATTTGCTTTTAAGTTAAAAATGAAAATATTAATTTTAAAAAATTGATTTTTTGAATAATTTCAAACTTTAAAAGTGTAATTTTTAGTTCCAAAACTATAATTTTCAATTCATAAAATGTGATTGTTGATTATAAAGAACATGAATTGAAATACATATAAATTTTGATTCCAAGAATTTCAATTCTAGAAGTTTTAATTTCTAATTTCTAATATATGTATTTAGATTTCAAAATTATGAATATTTTTTAAATCTATACATATATATCTAAATTCATTGTTAATGGACAATTATTAACATATTATTTTATATGTGCATGTATCATTTCTAAATATATGAGGATTGAAGAGATGTGATAAATAAAAAAAGTGGAAATAGTGTATTCCATAGTTATACTTATCAATAAATATTCAAGGTAGCAACACACAAATAAAGTTTCATTCATTAGTGTTACATCCACTCTCAACATTATGCTCTATTTGTTCTTATTCTTGTTGTAGGGCCCTTCTTAGTTATTTTTATTTTCTGCTTTGTCCATTCACGCCTCAGTGACCATGCATATATATATATATATATATATATATATATATATATATATATATATATAATGAAAAAGGTAAGGGTTATCATATCAGTAAAAGACTAGATTTGGGACTAGAACCTTACATCTTGAATCCAATACAAAAAATAGGTCTTCAAGAGAGTAAACAAAGTGTTTACTACCTCCTCGAGTGATTATACTTTTAAAACAAAAGATATGTCCACTATAGACTCTACAGAAAGTTCCAAGAAAAAAACAAAACTTACAAACCAACATTACAAGACTAGATATAGATTGAACATACTACAAGCTAAAACAACTAGCTCAATAGACGAGGAGTTATGATTCACCACGAGTCGTGACTGTTTAATTCTGAATTTATGAAACGATACTATCTCCTTTTGTCCATTTGAGAACTAGAGGCAGTGCCACCATTAGTCATTATGTCTTCTTGGGAGGCTGAGACCTCGAAGACCACCACTCAAGCACTAAGATGACATATTTTATCCCTGAGCATGTCCAAAGAGTCCTCCATATGGGTGTGGTGAACTAATAACTTAGCTTAAAAAAATAGCTAGAATGACCACCACTAACACTCTATCATATCTCCGAGGTTAGTGATTGAGGAAACCAGAGCTTGAGTGGAGTTTAGGAGCTTGTAAATCAACTCCAAAGCACTGATGGAACCTTGGAGGGTTAAGCAAGTGGCCATCTTGTTCTTGGAGCTTGAAAAGAACATGATATAAAATTTCCACTAAACCAAGGCAAAGGTTCAAGGGAGGGAATGACCATAAAACCACAACCCAAGACAAAATAATTCCCACCATTAACTTCATATACTATAAAGGGTCGATGTAGGAGTAAGAGACCTCTAGAAAATGATATATAACTAAACCCCAAACCTTTGTACGAGCCATTATGATACAATTCAATCCAAATATTTACAAAATTATTGTTAGGGCATGGGGGTGATGAAAAGATCCCATTACAGGATGAGAGAGTTAATTCCATAATCAAGCACACAAAGGAAAACTCCGCAGCCAAGGCAGGACGCAATAACTTGAGACCAAAGATAAATAAATGAACAAGACCATAGGGGAGGGAAAATACCAGTGTATGATGCCACCTATTCATTGGAATGTACCACCAAGAGTACTAGTCTAAGGAATACAGAGGTTGGGAAAAGGGTGGATTCGATTAGCCTAGAAATTGACTAAAGTGTGAAAGTGGGAGCCCCTTAATAAACCCATTAAACCCGAAGTCTGGGGAGTGGAGAAATGATATTTCTTCCCATTCATCAATTTGATAAATATATTAATAGACATTTAAGGAATTGGGGAAGGAGTCAATCACTACAAGAAAAAAGGACATTGGTGAGGGTCTTTCCTGTGACAGACCTTCAAGGTCCATCACCAATGTCACATATGGTGACGATCCTTAAAAAAGCGTTGTTGTAAGTGCATATAGTGACAAACCTTTAAGGTTTGTCACAAAATCCATTTTCAATGACACTTTTGGTCAGGGTTGTTAAAGGCCTGTCACTAATTCTCTCTTTGGTGACACTTCTAGTGATGATATTTTATTGACCCTCACCAATGCTATTTTTTGTTACTTTTTGTGACGATCGAAAATTGTTTGTCATCATTGATCATTACAATGAGTTTTTGATAACACTATGTGCATGTTACTATATTTTTTGTGAAAATATAACGATTTAAGACCATTGTTGTGGAATATTTTTCATTGTGTCCAAGGCCATATAATGGTTAGAGTTAGTCAATTTGTTAAGAAGTAATTAGTGTGTATCATTTCCCTCAAGTAATGAGAATATAGTTTTCCTATGATTCAATACATGATTCTTCTCTATTAGTTTTATTATCTAAAAAAATCCCTTTAGATAAAATTCCACTAGTGTGTGTAGAAACTATATTATTTAATACATGATCAAGCTTTGTCAATTCTATTAATGAGAGAGATCTAACACTCCTCAAAACTCTTGGCACAACTTAACATGCTTTGGCACACACTAACATTCCTTGGCACCTCACATGTCTTAGAACATATTTGTAATTAGAACATCTTGCTATGGCTAGGACACCCAATAACATGTTGGTAGGCTCTAGCATAACATAACACTCTCCTTCCATGTTTTGGCATGCATTATAGTCCCTAGCATGCCCCAGAACACTTTGGCATGCATTAAAATACATGAGAACTTGGAACACATTGGAACTTGGAATGTATTGTAACCTATTATTAGTGTGCCTAGCATTCCCATTTTGAAAAATATAAGGTCTTTACTTATTAACCCTCTTATGTGTTCATTTCCTTTCATTCTAGCTTGCCTCTTCTTTTTATTTCCTTGATACTCATCAAAACATATTGGCATGCCTTGGAAACCTACACATCCTAGCATGCCTTAGCATATTTCATGTCTTGGAACTATTTATCACATGTCAACACACATTGGAACTCCTAGAACACTCTAGAAATTCTTGACATGCCCTGATATTCCCTATCATGCCTTACTAGTGCTTAACATACCTTTTCACTCCCTCCTTGGTATGCTAGCTAGGACTTGTTGAAACTGCCTGACACACTATAATATTCATTCACTTCCATGCATTTTGACCTAGTGCTCCCTTGTGTTTCCCTAGTACTCCATAACACTCCTCAACATGCATTAGCACACTCTATCACACCTTAGCACTCTTCAACATGCCCATCCACTTCATAACATGTGTATCACTCCCTAACACACATTGAAACTTGCCATGTGTTGGTTCTCAGAAAGTATTAACATGTATAACATTCATTAAGATGCCTTGGTATGATTTTGCATGGTTTAATATTAAATTTATTTGAGATAAATTATTAGAAAGCAGATTATAAGTAATAGAGGATTATCTGGCAGTTAGAATGCACTAACACTTGGCACTTATTTCTACCTAGTGTTGGTGTGTGTAGCATGCCCCTCCTCGAAAAGGTAAATTGATGAATTATTAACCCTCTTATGTGTTCATTTACTTGTAGTTTAACTTTATTCTCCTTTTTGTTTCCTTGATAATCCCTGGCACATATTGCCACACCCTTGCACATCTTGGCATGCCTTAGCACTTGACACATCTTAGCATATTTGACATGAATTCAAACTATCTGGAACATTTTAACATTCCCTATCATTCCTTAAAACTCATGCCCTCACAACTAGCCTTACATTTTTTCACAACTTGGGAACCGAATTAAGTCCTTACCTACTACACTTCATGTGACATTGGTCTGCTTCGGCCACAACAACTTGAATAATTGCACCTACTACAAGTAGAGTGTGCCTTGTTCACCTAAGCATTGCATATACCTCATCTTAATCCAGTCATGTCCAAGATGAACTTGTCCCACTTAAGAACTTACCAAGACAAGGATCAAATCTAGCCACGGCCATAAAATAACTAAGCATCATAGCTTACATAGGAAATATTTCACATGTATGTCTAGTTCATATAAAAAATATAACATTAACTAATAGTTGACAAGAACCACAATCTACCCAAGACACACAAGATATAATTTGGCACAAGCCGAGTGCCCCAAAAATTGTACCAAAAAATTTAAAATATGCATTTGTCTAAAAATGTTTAAAATAGAGCATTCAGCCAAAGTGTGCCAAAATGCCATATAAAAATAATAGATAAAGGAAAAATAGTGTTGTACCCAGCACAATGTATCCCTTTATCTAAAAATTCTTTGTCGAGCCTGTTATCACAATCATAGGCTTTCCTCTTGTAAATCATATTATGAACTTTTTATAACATAGTTCATCCTTAGCACACTTGAATTCATTGACACTCCCTATCATACACTCTAATTTGTTGATTTTCATGCATTTTGACCTAGTTCTCCCTTTTGATGCCTTGACACTCCTTAACACTCCTCAACATGCATTGGCATTGTCAGACATGTATTAACATGCCTTTTAATTCCTTGGCATGCCCTAACCCTCCCTAGCTATCATGGCCTCACAACTACCCTTACTTAATTTTCAACTTGGGAACCCAAACAAGTCCTCGCTTAAATACAAGAGCTTGACCAAGTTATGATTACTACAACTATACTATGTTGTTGAATTGTGTAGCTTGGGAGGTACTCCACAAGCATAGTGAGATGGGTTTGTGTGATTTTGGTCACAAAAGGCTTTTTCATCAAAGAACCCAAGCGAAGGGGTTTTGGACCCAAGATGGGGTTTAAAATTTAAAATAAAATTAAAAAGGAAAAATAATATTCCCTAAAGTCTAAGTGGATAAATCTCATAATTTCTAGAAGGTTCTTAAGAGGCCTAGCTAGGGAAATCTATTTAAGGAGGCCTTAGAATGAAGGCAAGAACATAAAGTGAGAAGGAGTTCATTTTATCAAGGAGGCCAAGAGAGATGTGTAGTCCTAAAGTAGGTCGAGTTAGAGGTTTGAGTAAGGGTTGCTAAAGGGAGGCCATGATCAGCCAACAAGAGCAATATAATCATGTGAGGGTTCAAAATAATGTCACATAACTTAATGTGTTCGAGATAGGAAGTAGGATGTACTATTGTTGGTTCTCTTATGACAGATCGAGCTCAAGAGAGGCAGCTCATGAGAATTTGGGCATGTGATTTTAGTGTTGTTTATGTGTGAAGTCTATTTCAAAATTTGAAATAGTAGAGAGGCTCGAGACCCTATATTTTGGTGGTTAGTCAACTGCAAGGTCTATGATAAATACCAATACAAATGGAGGAGGGCCTGCACTAGAATTTAGGTCCAGAACATACAGAGACGCAAGTGTAATATTGACTGAGGTAGCCATAGTTTGAGGGTTGTATATATCTAAATTTTAGGTCAAGATCTAGTCAAAGAAATGCCCAAAATATATGGATCCATATGAGCTAGGCCGAGTCTCTTATGGAGGAAATATTTGTTTTTTTTGCTATTGGTGGATAGGGCTTGTTCTAAATCAATTAGAATAGAAGTACAACTCCCTAGTTAAGGAGGTTTCCTAGCATGTTCAATCCATACGGTATTCCCTTAAGACTATGAGAAATCTGCATAGAGGAAGAGGGGTTGTGACCCTTAGAGAGAGGCCTATCTTTGCAATATATACCACATATTTGGAAGATGGTTTACAAAAGTATGTGGAGAGATACAAAATACAAAGGAAGGTTGAACCTGAGTAGAAGATTGAGTAGAATAAATGTGCCATATGAGGAATGGATTGACATTAAGACTGAGTATATTTTGGTGGACTATCTATAAAGTTTTGGATAGATATATGACGCAACTAATAAAAAATTAGTCAATGGACTGTTAATGGATGAGTTTTGACCCTAGTTCAGTCATCCACAAATTATTAGAATGATGATAAGAGGAGTAGCTCATATTTGTTCATAGATTGGAAAACAAAGAAATTGGTACACAAGAATAATGATTTTGAGAGGACTCAAATCACTATTAGGTGGTATATTTGAAGAGACCTTGATGAGGATAGTGTTGTGGCCACTAGATAAGTAAAATAATTGGTTATGGTTGGAAAAATTGATGACAGTCCAAGTATAGTTGGAGGGTTGTTAGGTCGCTGTAAAAGAAGAGCCCTAACTCCTCTACTTGTGAAGGAAAACAAGACTGGTAGAAGGATAGGTGTATTGGGCCTTAGGTCGTGTAGACTTTGAAGGACTAAAGTAGCAGTCACATGGGCTAGAAAACTAGCCTTAGTTCAATGTATTGTAGAGGATTGAGTATGTGAGAAGAAGGGAAACCTCCATAGCCCTATAATTTTCATCTTGGAAAATGAGTATATAAAAAGTGGGCAGATAAAAGGGTTGTTCACAAACAGAGTTACGAAAAATGGATCGTAAACCCTAAGTGTTGCAAAAATTAAAGGAAAAAAGAGGTAGATAGAGGGAAATTTTTTTGATCCGAGTTGAGTAACCTAAAGGATTTGAGTTCATTGATAGAGGCAGATTAAGGAGTTATATAATGGGAGGCAAGAGGACCTGACGGATGTGTTCAGGACATGTGGATTGAAAGGGTTATGTGTGACGACCATCAAAAAGTAGGTCAAGTGTTGCCTTGTTCAAGGTAGGTTGGTTGTCAAAGGACTAACACCAAGCCCTAGTTGTATTCCTTGTATCAATGTGATTGTAAAGGGCCATGATCCCTAGTATGAGAGTTATTTACTATTCTATTATAGTTTGTAATTTAACGATGAACGTTTTGAAAAAGTTAAAAATTGTCATGTGCACTAGTTGATTCCCTGATGTTTGTAGATTTTGTTACACAAAGTAGATATGTTATGGCACTTGAGTGTATTTGCATCAAATATTCTAAGACCAAACCTAGATTCTCATGTGTCATGGAAATTCAACATATGCCTTTTTCACCTAATAACTCCCTGTAACTCATCTTAGGCTACTCATGTACAATCTCAACTCATCCCACTTAACAAGTTACCAAGACAAGGCTCATCACATCCAATTGTGGTTGTAAAACAACTAAGAAAAATAGTTTACATGTTCACATGCCATAACACCTGGCATGTATTGAATTCCTTGGCACCGTGTGGCACGTGTTAGCATCCCCTAAATTCCTTGACATGCTTTTAAACTCCCTAGAATACCTTAGCACTTATTGAAATGTCTTGGTAGTTTAGCATACCTTGGCGGTGCCTAGCATTCAACCTTGTCACTCCCTCCGTAACACACCTAGAACTCATTGACACTCCTTGTCACACACTCTTATTCGTTCATTTCCTTTCATTTTGATCTAGTCCTTCCTTGTATTTCCTTGACACTCCCTAACACTCCCTAGAACGCATTGGCACAAACTAACACCTGGCACATCTTTGCATGCTGCCCTAGCACGATAACATTCTTTAGCACTACCTGGAATACTTTATCACTCTCTCCTTAACACACCTAGAGCTCATTGAAACTCCTAGTTAGAAACTATTATTCATTAATTTCCATGCATTTTTACCTAGTGCTCCCTTGTATTTCCATAGCATTCCTTAACACTCCTATGCATGTGTTGGTACACCCTAGCACCTAGGTCATCTTGGCATGTTGCCTTGGCCTCTAAGATGTTTTAAAAATGCCTATCATACCTTGTCACTTCCTCCTTAGCACACCTGGAAATCACTCGTACTTCCAATCAAAAACTCTTATTTTGTCATTCCATGCATTTTGACATAGTGCTCCCTTGTGTTTTCTTGGCACTCCCAGTTAACACTTCCTTGCACACGTTTGAACATCTTGGTCAAATGATGCCATAAAACTCTAGAATTCCTTAACACTATGAAGAATGCCTTTTCAATCCTCCTTAGCACACTTGGAACTCGTTGACACTCCCTGTCACACATTCGTATTCATTCATTTCCATGCATTATTACATAGTTCTCCCTTGTGTTTTTCTAGCACTCCCTAACACTCCTTGGTACACATTGACACACCCTGGAACTTGGAAAATCTTGGCATGATTTCCTAGTACTCTATCATGCCTTGGCACTGCCTAGCATACCTTGTAAATCCCTCCTTAGCACAACTAGAACTTTCTAACAATCCCTATCACACAATCTTATTCATTCATTTCCATGCAATTGAAATTAGTCCTCCTTTATGTTTCCATGGCACTCCCTAGCATGTGTTGGTGCCACACCCTAACACCTAGGACATCTTGGAATGCCTAACATGCCTTGGAAATTTCTAGCATTTTTTAGCACTTCCCGGGTTTCCCTTCACAAATTGGCATTCCCTATTTGTCATGCCCTCATAAATAGCCTCACTTTTTTTGTGACTTGGGAACCCAACCAAGTCATTGAAAAAATAGTGTTGTGTCTATCCCAAAGTATCCGTTTGTATGAAACTCATTTTTACATCCCCTTATCATAATCGTAGGATTTAATCCTGTAGGTCCTATTATGAAATTATCCTAACACACTTTGTCCATGGGACACCTGGAATTCAGTAACGCTCCCTGGAAGACACTCTTATTTGTTCGTTTCCATGCACTTTGAAATAGTTCTCCCTTGTGATTCCCTGACCCTCCCCAACAATCCTCAACATGCATTGACACTATCTGGCATGTGTTAGTACAACTTTTAATTCACTGGCATGCCCTGGGTGTCCTGTAGTATGTGCAGAAGGTATTTTTTGATGTGTTGTGCAGTTTCCACTTCCTTAACGTCACCTAGGAGGTTGAGTCAAATAATAGTAACTCTTCGTCACATGTTTACCCTGGTTGGTCGGTTACTTGGGTAGATGTGGGAGGAGGGTGTTACATCCTTGGACAAAAATATGGTCTTGTGTTTCTAGACACTCCCATCTGTTGCTCACTTCACCTTGTAGATCCACCAAATCCTACAACTGACTTGTCCCTTGGTGTTGAGAAAAATTATGTAACACCCTCATCACACATCCACCCAAATAACTATCCAAAAAAGGTAAATATGTGACATGAGGTCATTATAATGGGATTCAACCTCCTAGGTGAACTTAAGGAAGTGGAATCGACAGAAAAACATCACACAAACCTTCCACATCAGAAAAAGAACTCCAAGGAACCATCGCAACCACTCAGGTGACTAGCCTCTAGGTCCCACTAAGTTTTGTAGACTATTAAACCCCCAAACGCTCCCTTGATATGGACTAGGGTACATCTGGGAGGCTCTAGATGCACCCACAACATGGGTATGCATGTGTCTGGGGACTCTTCTCCTCAGACCTGTGCCTACGACTCTGGGATTCGTGCCACTTTTTAGGCCCAGAGCCCAATTCACCACCGAAAACTCAATGATAGGTTGAGAAATGAATTTACACAAAAATACAATTATACATTTGAAAAAACATTGACAAGTTCTAGAGTGGACCCCTACTAACCATGACAAGAATTTCATCAAACATGTCACAAATATGTAATCTAAAGGTTTAAACAACATATTTGAGCATAGGGGTCTCATACTTATCTCAGAATCAATAAGAAGAATTGTTCCCTTATATCATTAGCTGCATTATCATCTATTAGGTCATATATACATTTTTCATTCATCTACAAATCAAAACATGAAGAGAGACATACATCATCACTATCATAATACATTCTTATAACGAACATAATAAAAACAAAAATATCAAGGATACATCAGCCATAGAATCCACATATAAACCAATACATTTACACATAAGATGTCAAGTAAATAACCTCTTATTAATGAATGCATAACCCAACCGAGGATGGGACTACCACATTCCACCCAACCATAGATTTGTTGAGCCAAATATCTCTTCAACTAATCACCTCTGTGCCATATTCCAAGCATGGATGTGGGACTCAAATCACAATAAACAACTAGTGCATCCCGAGGCTTAATCACCTCACCCTCATCATTATAAACCATGATTTACCGCAATCCATCCTTGATCACTAGGCCATAAAACAAGCATGAATGCCACCATATTTCTCCACCTACGCCGTGACGAAATTTCTTATCTTCTAGTCTCTCAGGCTTTACCGCAATCCACACCAGATCACTAGGCCCTAAACCAAGACTCCACCCTCTATGCTTTACAGTATATATTTCCATTCATGAGAAATGATTCCTAGGCCTAATCCAGGGCAACCACCTTTAGGCTTTATCGTATATCCCACCATTAACTGATCGAGGATTCCTAGGCCCACCGAGGCACACAATATTTGGATTTAACACAAACCATAATTTGGTTCATGGGTCACTAGGCCAGTGGCTTTATCACAATCCACATTCTAGTTTAGGGATCACTAGGCCATGTGTTCTTCCTTTCGGAGATCCATATCACTCAGCTTCGAATCCATATGGAAATCTAGCTCAACCAAAACATGAGAACTCCTCGAGACAATATGATTTCGAACTCCTTCGAGAAGGTTCCTTCTCACCTTTTCTACATTCTTCTTCTAGGTCTCCAAATATTGAGGATCAGTTACTTCAGGCTTAGGAATATCACTGTTTATGAACTGCTTCAACTCATTATCTTCCAACACTACTTCCATCCTATCCTTTTAAGATATGTAATTCAAGATTCCCTCAAGGGCATACTCGTGGCTCAATCCATAGAAGGACATACTGATCCTATTTCTATCCTAGAGAATAGATCTACAAAATCAATTCAACTGCACACAAAAAACTCGTATTTTTCTCTTCTATAGTGATTTCATCTCTAGTACCATGTATAAATTCCATTTAGATCCAAACTTCTAATTATAATTTTCTAAAACAATAGCCTTGAATCTACTCTACTAATTGTGGTAAATAATTTAAACGATCGAGAAATCACGAAGCATACAAGAGAAATAATTCAGTCAACACATTAGACAAGTATTTCCTGGGGAAATCCACAGCTAAAAAATTCATTATCTATATATTGCATTAGTCAAATATAATAATATTACAATGTTTTTCTCAAGCTTCAGAAACCTCTGCACTATCTCTATATGTCTCACTACTTCCTAGAAAAGTCTAGGCCAATACTTAACCAAATTTTGGGTTGTCGAAGTCCCTATTCCCTTGTTTTGTTTCGTTGGGTAAAATTATTTCCTATTAATTAAGGAAATCCTCATCCAATACTTCACAATCCATCTATGGAATTCCTCTGACTACATGCACCACTTGTACAATTTGGATGATTATACAACTAATAGTACACTTCCCTTGAACTCCAACCTCAACTGGGTAACTCTCAGTTTACACATGCACAAGTTATTTATGGTTGATTTATCAATTATCTAGTTCATCACTGAGTACAAAAATCACTACTAGACCTCCCACTAGTTCCTCCAAGAGTTGGAACTAGATAAATTGACTTTAACACAAATAAACTGAATTAATTAATTACAACTCAAAATTAACTCAACCATGGTTCCAAAAAAATAGGAACCACTCTAGATGACTCAAGTTAGACCCTCAAATTGAATTAACTGAACCAACTAAGTCAAACTAACTTATTTAACTCATAAAATTTTTCATGTGATGTGGAATTACAACTTTCTTCTAATGTAATTCAGGGGAAAATTAAATTAGAATCTTTCCTAGTGCCATTTTCAACACCATTCTCATAACCGAACCTTGAGAATCCAGTTAACATAGTAACTTCCCTAGTTACTAGTATATTTAAGGCAAAGTTTGTTACAAATGCATCCTAATAAATAAAAAAATGTGATTTACAATCCTCGAAAAATTGTATAAGATTAGACAAATGGAAGAAGAAAAAATCAAGAAAATTAAGGGAAAAATGACAAGGCAAATAATCTACTTAAGCTTGTAATTTTTTACAAAGGAAAGAATTCAATACTTGCAATTATTTTCAAAGTCTCAATGTTGCACACAAATTCAATTTTAGAGTTTGAAATGAACTCCATCAATCAATCAAATTTACAAATGAACTCAATACATAGTTAAGAATACTAAGGCTCAACTTGAGAAGTTGTCATCCCTTGTTCCTCTTAAAGAAGAGTTGTTAATATCATAATCAATGGTTGGGATAGTAATTTCCCAAGTCATTTCTTTCAATTATTGATCAATTCAATGTTACTACTCTTCCAACATATAAAAGTGTTATGTGCATATTCTTAATACTCACATCGATTACTTCTATGCTTAAGCTTGATTTCGTAAACAAGATCAACCAAAATTGATTATGGGCACACAAAATAATATGCTTCTCCTATTTCTTCTCCATTGTGGATGAGAAAGTTTGGTTCAATTTATTTTTATGTAGCCCTTTGCAACCTTCACTTGGCCATTAAAATATGCAAGTAAACATTTTTTTCCCTTCAATCTTGTATTTGAAGGTATTAATTGCGGTTGACCCTGCGTACTCTACATAACCCTTGAGAGTTAGTTCCCATGGATTTTATGTCAAGTTTTCTCTCAACCAAACCTAGTAACGAAATCATTTTTGTTTTTGTTGAATGCTTCCTTAGGATGGGAATTTTCGCACCCTATAAGAATATTTTAACAACAAAATCCACGCATAAGCTATTCTTCGAGCATATTTTGGTTCGTTTTGGGTTGCCAAATACCATATTTCCGAATAGGGATAGTAGGTTCCTCATATTTTTATGGTTTAACATTTGGTCCATGATGGACATCCAAACTGATATGTTTGATGTTAGGGCTATAAGATATTCATACTAAAGTGTGTCTTTTTATACGCTGTGAAGTAGGTCATACTAACAATTGGCGACTCCACACGGGTTTTCAATTCTGACCTGTTGTCGTTTTATATTCACTGCATATCCGGCCTTGAGACCTAGGTTTCTTTTATTTTGTTTTCCTATTTTTATGTTGTTTTTCTCATAAAACCCTAAAACATTAAAATTTCTATACTGCGTGTTTACGGCTATTGCGCGGGTGACGGACATCAGCCGCCCAATTTGAGATGAAACTTTTCATAAAATCATAGGGACAACGGAGTTGGAGTGCGTTCAGCCCAAAGCGCTGACCTAGACTCCCGAGTTGTACTTCCAGCCATTGCGGCACAGACGAGCTTGAGTCCAAAACACACGACCTATGCTTTTTTTTTTGCTGTTTTTCTGCAATTTTTCTGGGTTTTGCTTAAGCTTCTGTTAGGGTTTTCCAACCTCTATCTCCACCTGTTTGGACCTGTTTCTGATCTGTTTTGCTCATCTAAGTGGGAACCTAGCCCCTTAGGGCTTCAGTACCCTCCACTTTTGGTGGAAGAGTTTTAGCTATTTCAAGTGTCTGATTTTTCAGAGTTTTAGCCTCCCCTTTTTTCAGATCTGATACCTCATTCTTAGATCCCTTTAAATCAGCTCTTCTTCCTTTCAAACCACCCCTTGTATTTTTTTTTGGACCTCCTTTTAGGACCTCCTCCCAGTCCTTTCGGCTTTTTGCTGATTTCCTCCTTTTTTCCAGCCACCTTGCCTCTGTCTCTTGGCTATGATCTGCACCTCTTTTCAACAACTTTCTCCTCTAGATCCCTGTCCCTTTCGACCCTAGATCTATTGGCCTCTTTTTAGTGTGTTTTGACTAGATTTTTTCCGTCTTTTAGATTAGTTTTGAGAGACCCGCCTTTTTGGGTTGAATCGATGCACTAGTAGCTGTTAATTTTCTGTTATTTCAGCATTATATACTGTTTTTGCAGCATTATTTTTAGTTACGCAGCACACTTTTTCTCTTGCTCTCAAAATGAAAAGGGTTTAAAAATTAAAATTAACGTATGCCACACACTCACCCTAAGCGAAGAAGAGCCTGGTTTACACCGCCAGGCAAAGACTTTAAAATCAATTGACACTGCACCTTTCTGCCCTTGTTTCGACATTGTAATCACTTGACTCGTACTCCTATCGCTTTTTCTTCCTCTTCGTGCCTTGTTTCAGGTTGTCATCATTCACCCTTAAGGCGTGCCTCAGACTTTCTGCCTTCACTCCTCGCCGGTTGTCGACCTGCTTCCGTCTCGCGTCGCTGAGTTAGCTTCCTCCTCCGAGTGCGCAGTCCGACTCCTCTTCCGATTCATTGGGTTCTCCTTTTACTTCTGGTTCTCCCCCTGTCACCTTCACTATGTCTGGTCCAGGGCCTAACGCTAGCGGTACTCCCGGCCCTAATGCCGGAACTACTACTAGTGGAACCGCCACAGGAACTACCTCGGATGCACCCTTGCTACCGTACATCGGAGGCCTCAGCCTCCCCGATTTCAATCAGTTGATCAATGACCCTATCCACCATGATGTTGGTTGGCCTGCTATGCCAACCAAGCTCCCCTCCGACATCCCTAAGTTCGAAGGCCTTGCTGGAGAAGATCCAACCAACCATGTCCGATCTTTCCACATGTGGTGTTCCTCCAATTCCATTACCGATGATTCCATCCGTCTTCGGTTGTTCCAATGCACAATTACCGACGAAGCTTCTAAATGGTATGTTGACCAAGCCACCTCTTCCCATACCACCTTTGCGACCATTGCCGAAGCCTTTTTATCCTATTTCCAGCTCCCTCTCCGATACGATACCAGTACATAGCTTTTGACTTCTTTCAAGAAAACCTCTTCGACTCGCCTTTCCACTCATGTCCAGGAATGGCGAAGATGACGAAGCTTATGTCGAGCTCCCCCCTTCGAAGATTGGGTTTATATGGACTAGTTCCTTCGCACTCTCTTACCTCCCATTGGCAAAGATGTCGCCTCCCATTTCCCTCAAACCGAAGAAGTCGCCCTCCAAGTAGCCTTGAAATATGACCTGATCTACGCTCAGTCTGGTTATGTGTATACCGTCCTTCCTGACCTCCCCAGGCCCGGTGGTGCTAATGCCCCAGGGGCATCTCATTCCACCGATGGCATCGTTGGAGCCCTTTCTCATCCGTATGCTCAACCTCCTATGGGCTATGGTCTCCCTTCGGGAGGGGCCAACACCTCTAGCACTTTTCCCCCTCCAGGTAGCATGTATCCAGGATACGGTATGCCTCATCCTTTTGCCAAACCTAACCATTATCCTTATCTGCAGCCTGGTGTGCCATCTCCTCCAGCATATGCACTTCCACCTCCCTTGCCTCCTCCACCCCCGCAACAGCACCTACAGCCCCCTCCAGGGCAAGTATTTGCACAACAGGGCACGACTAATCCTCCTTCATCTCAAAGAAGGTGGAGAGACAACCAAAATCAATCTGCCCCTAGTACTTGTGGACCCAATCCTCAAGGTATTGACCTTAACACTGCTAACTAGCAACAGGGCACTCAGCCCAAGCCGGACAGGCCTATCCGCACAAATAAGCCTTGTTCGTGTTGCGGTGTTTACGGTCATTACACTCACAACTGTCCCCTTCTACCACAGATGCGACAGATGTGGGAGTCTCAAGCCACATTGCGAGGACAACATGCCTCCCCTCATGCTCCCCCTAATGTGGCCACTACTCAACCGACTGTGTTTACCTATCCTTTCCCCCAGCAAGGATTCATGGCTACCCAACCACCTGACGGACAAGTCGCCACTCAACCTTCCCTTTCTGGTTCATCTTATTACCAGATCCTCATGATGAACTCTGATCCATACCCAACCATCGACCTTAATATCCAAACTCGGTCTTGCCAGTGCCCCAAGCCTCCCGCTCAGTCTGCCTCCGAGTCCCTTCTTCAGGTTCTACCAAGCCTCTTTCGACATCCAATGGTCCCTTACATATCCCTCAACCCAAAGTTGAGGTTCATACCAAGATTCCTAAAGGACCATTACGCCGAAATGCTGCTCCTGGTCGAGCTGCTCATTCGTATAGCATAGTAGATGATTTGGCGCAGTCTCCTGCTGCCATTTCCACATTGAAACTCCTCCAATCGTGCCCTTCCCAAAAGAAGGCTCTTCTATCTACCGTGGGCGTTGTAGATCCTGCCGATGACCAAATGATTGTTTTTGACGCCCATCAATCAGAACATCCTCTTCTTCCTGCTTCCGTAGCCTTCCAAATTCCATTCAAAATCCGGAACGCTAACGTTTCTTGGTGTATAATTGATGAGGGGGCATCCACCTGTGTGATGTCCGCCTTGGTTTGGAAGCAACTCGGATCTCTTGAATTAGCCCCTTCCACGATCACCCTTCGAGCGTGGGATGGCCACGCCTCCCAGCCCATTGGCCTCTTCCGTAATTGTCCTATCACTCTTACGGGCAAGACTATTTGCGTTGACGTCAAAGTCATCTACACCCCTCTAGACTACAACATTCTCTTGGGGTGAAGCTACACCTATGCCATGTTTGCTGTCCCATCCGCGGTTTTTCACAAGATGTCTTTTCCCCACAATGGAAAGATAGTCACCATTGACCAGTTGACTTATCATGAGCCAAAGTCTCAGACCTCCCCTGAGACAACCATCTCTTTTGTAGCCAATAAGCAAACTGTCAATTCCTTGACCAGTGTCTCTCTCGGCGTCTACAAAGACTCCTCCTTGCTTGGAAATTTCCCTGGTCTCCCTCCTCCTCCTATCTCTGATCCCAGCTTATCGAATGTTTGCATGATGCAATCGTCTCAGGTTGCCCTTAAGCGACCCGCTTCGGCTAGTCAGCAACATTCGACTCAACCTCGCCCACTGTAACCCGCTCCTAGCCCTTCATCTCAGCCAGTCAGACCTCCTCCTTCTGGCCCTTCTCCTATAGCTGGCATCCTTGAACCCCTCTATCCTCCTGGGTCGGTTCCCCCAGGCCTCAACCACCTCAGAGCCGTCCCTCCTAGTCATTATCCCGCTGGTCAGATACCCTTCCTAGCTCCCCTTCCTAGAGTCTATTCAGTCCCCGTCATGGCCACCCTCTCTCTCCCCAACCTGACCCTGGGCATACCCATCTGGTACCTTGACCCTCCAGTCGCTACCCCGCCTGGTCACCCCAAACCCTACCTTTCTTTGACACCGGTTCAACCAGTCCCCCTCACTTCCTCTGTTGCCACTGTGCCCCCAGCACCTCCACAGTACCCTTCTCCTGTCGTGACGGCTCCCAGGAAGAAAGGCAAAGCTCGCAAGGGGGCACCCAAATACAAGGCCACCCCGACTGACCCAGTCCCTCCTCCGCTCGCAAAGCCTTGTACCTTGTGTGATGTCGTCAGTCATGCAAACCATGCTTGTCCTGAATTGCCCTGTATTCAACCCATGGTTAAAGTCGCGTTCCCCGAGTCTATGGTCCCTGAAGCCTCCATTCCTTCTTTGTCCGTAACCAATAACCCCAAGACTATCCGCACCAACAAACCCTGTGCTCTGTGTGGTGTCCATGGCCATTATTCCCACCATTGTCCTCACCTCACGCGTTACCGCGCCTCTTTAGAGGTAGTTCGAGAGTATGAGGTTGAACAAAATCAATCCGCCTCTCCCATACTTGCGCAGTATGCTGCCGGTCAGTTTGAAGATCCACCCGCTCCCATCGACATCCCCCCCCCCCTAATGTCCAGATGTCCGAGCCTACCACCACCATTTTCTACCTATCATCATCCATGAGACCCTCGGAGAACATTCCCTCAGACTCCTCCCCTGATGGTTTGCTTGACCCCCCTTTAGCGACCACCCTGGGCTTAACATCCTTTGACCATCTGTTTATCTGTTCCTCTGTCACCCCCCGTGACGATTGGTATGTTAGCCTTTCTTCTCATACTGATGATCTAGGTAGCTTTGCCGTGTCATGTGGTTTCCCTTCCTCCCGTCATCCCCTATGTTCCTGTTAGGATGTCCTCTTGGGTGCCCTCTCCACCCATGACCTCATCCTTCCTACCCATAACCAGGATAACACCACCCCTATCCATGATGACCTCCGTAGCCCGAGTCCCAGCCATTCCTCCTATAGCCCTCATATACCGCCATCTAGTTCATCTATGAGTCATATCCATCACACTCCCTCCCGCAGTTTCCACTCGATGTCTCCTCTACACTCACGCTACCGTCATTGTTCCTCTTCCTCCCATTTTTTGTCTTGTACCACCAATCCGCAGGATCTCCTGTCCACACCCCATATCGGTTACGCTGATGGTGCAATTCGTTATTCCTGGAATCTCGCCTCGGCAGGTTGGGCCATCTTCACCCCCTTGCATGCCCTTGTTCTCTCAAACGGGGTCTGCATTGGTCCTGCCACCAACAATCAGGCTGAATACAATGCAGTGTGGGGTCTTTTAGACGATGCCCTCTCTCATCGCATCCTCCATCTGCATGTTCGTATAGATTCCGTACTTCTTGTCATGCAACTAAATGGTGTCTATCGTGTGCATAATCCTGTGCTATTTAGACAATATTTACGAGTGACACTCTTGATACGTGAATTTGAAACCATAACTTTCAACCATGTACCTCGAGAAAAAAATCACTATGTACATAGCATTGCAAACCATGTTCTAGATTGGAATTTATCACACGCAGTTTATACAAGAAAATAACAATCATACTCATTAACAAGATGCATATCCATAATATGTGTCGCAAAACATGTGTTTAGAGTCCATCTACTCTGATACATATGACATGCCCATAGCATGTTACAAAAAACTCAAAAATGGGGGCACCACTCGCCCCTACATACATACTAGGGGACACCACATGCCCCACACCTAATCACTATCTGGCAGATCCTGAGCCAATGGATCTGCTCTTATAGCTTATAGATCACGTATCCCCTGCCTGGCCATCGCCATGCGCCGCATGACCCCTCGCCATTTCGAGGGTAGACCAATACATGACTCTATGTACTGGTCATCTAAGTCTTGCCACCCGCACTCTGAAACACCGGTCAACAACCTCTCACATCTACGGCGGATGTCCTCCAGGAGGGCAGCTGCATCCTCATTATGCGCTGCTCTCGCTCCACTCGGGCCTGCAGCTCCTGATGCTGCAGATCGTCCCATATATCCGGCCGGTTTTACCGAAGCTATATCTGCATAAAAAAAGTACATGAATCAGTACCCTATCTACTCTTCAATAACTTTAACATGCCCAAACAAGAATAGTCACTTGTCACTTACCATCGGGCCCCCATACTCGACCAGGCGGAAGTGGCAGGTCCGGATCCCCACAATAACTCATCCCACTATAGGGATAGTCGTCTATGTATAATGGCATCTGATCCCAATGGGCAAAGAACTCTGGTCGAAACACCTGTCCGACCACCCCTCCTCCTCCTCTACATAGTAGTCGCCCCCACTGGTGCATCCTGGGCTCTCTCGGGCCCCCATCTAGGAGCTGTATATGAGGTCATAAGGTCGGGATCTTCTCAAAAAAGAAGGCGCACAATAAAGTCCCATACGAGCAATCGTGGTTCACTTGCCGCTTGCACAGCGACAACTGTCGTTTTAACAACACCAGCATCATTTGGGCCCACCCATAGTAAGTCCCACTCAACACACTCTCCACAATCATCATCTGCCCCCCAGTGATGTGATGGAATGCCTCGTTACCCAGGATCCGCAGCACTGCTGCGGCCACTGCCTGGGTCTCCAATCTCTCCAGGTCCCCGATCGGTATCCGCGTCCCTTTGAATTGAAGACCCGGTCGACAATGCCTCTCCACAAACTCCATGATTTTCCGCCCCCACGGTAACACTGGCTGTGTATTTCCCACCATCCCAAGTGGCGGGAGACCAGTCAGGAAATGCACATCCTGGACTGTCAGTTTGATCCTGTGCCCCTGCACTACAAAGACCTCATGCTCTGGATCCCAATAACTGATAATCCGAGCCAACAAGGGCTCTCCAGCTCTCATCAAAGGGTTCTCCAAAAACTTTAGAACCCCAAACCTGACCAACACACGACGGACACCTTGATCTGCCTGGATCTCTGCCCGTAATGTACCCAGGTCTCTCTCTCTCCAGTTAACCCGTATATCTTCCATATTTGCACAAAAACATCATCTTTGTGAGCATACAGATATGGAATACTGTAACCAAACAAACCCAACTCTCAGCCATAAAACATCACTAAAATCCCCTCATCTTCCAGGTTGCACTTTTCTGCCAAATCCTAGGACAGGTCGCACCTTTTTGCTCAAAACCTACATCCCAGGTCGCAGATTTTGGCCCAAAAAGTGCGACCCGACCGAAAACATGTAAGACGGTCTGTTCTAAGATTTTGGGCCCTAATATGAACTTTTAAACCATCAAAATGAAAGAGTAAGGTTAGGCCTCTTACCTGCAATTAACAGATCTCGATTCCAACGGCCGGTTTGTCTGCTACGATCGCCGCAACATTTAGGGCCTTCTCTCCTCTCTACCTTCACCACAGCAACCCTAGCAAATGAGTGAATTTGGAGGGAAAAATGCCTTATTAAAAGAGAACCCCGATTTTTCTTTCGCCTGCTGCGACCACACCGTAACTCAGTTTGACAAACCGTCTACACCATTGGAGAGCTCTCATCGAGCCCTTTAATGGGTATCTGTTAGTTTTTTGTGATTTGATACTTCACCAGGACACATTTTGTCCAAGAAGGGTCACTCCACCTCCCCCCAAAATCGGATTTCCTCACTTACAACACTTGTCCTTGGGGCACCACTTTGCCTCCATACTTGTATTTGTTCGTGTCGATTTTTGTCACGAGATACCATATTATACTCATGTTTTCATGGTCCCCCATTGGATCTTTACTGTGTGGCAGCACCATCGAGTCGCCCTTGTTTAGAGCATCAAAGCTGAGTCATCATCGCATTCATGGAGTCTATTCCGAGTCCCTTTGTACCCCGCTATAGTCCTCCATCCTTCATTGCTTGGTCTCTCTCTTGTGTCACACATTATGGCCTTTAGTCCCACTGTCCCCTATCCCTTATGATATTGTGTCAGTCGTTGCCATGTCATTCATGCCCTTTATGCTCTAACAAGGGAAGTCATCCATTCGCTACTCAGTCCCCTCCATTACATCATCATCATTGGTATTAGTCTGTCCATTGCTCTACTATTTTCTCTCGTGCCTTAGTTGAGGATCTCTCATTGCCTCACCTATGGCAGACCTCCTTCTGTCGACATCAGTTCCTCCATTCCAGAAGACAGGTCTAGAGGGTGGTGTACCTTGGTTCCAGCTTCCACTCTTGTTCGGTGCCTCGGATCAGGCAAAGGGATCTCTCATTATCCTTTGACTTGATTGTTTCTCCACTTCAGCTCCTTTCAGCATGATCGAGATCCGTATGCTTGATGGTCCAGTGATGCAGCAACAGCTCTTGGTGATGCCCGGGTGTGTGTGAGATGTCTCAGCCCTCATGAGGGGGTGGCCTGCAGGTAGCCCCCCACATGCCCGGATGACCTCTTCATTGCAGCCTTCGATGCAGCTCCATATATTTGATGATGTTGGCCTTAGCCGCTTGCAGCGCCTCTTTGATTTGCATGTATCAGTCAGATTTTTTGAGCCCTTCCCTGCTTGTAGGGGGCATTTGGGTTGTATTGGTATCTCATGTACTCAGATATTATTGTATAAGTCCTGGCTGTTATCCCAGGCACAGCATGTATATGGGATCCCTCATTGTATTTCTATCTGGGTCATGTTTATGCCGATTGTACTTTATGGTTCAGTCCCTTGTTTACTGGACACACTATTCTTTTTTACTTTGTCTCGGCGGGCATAGGTATGCCTCCCCCGCCGCCTTTGGCACAGGTACCCTCTCATAAAAAGAGACTTGTTGCACCTGTAAGTCTTGTCTCCTCAGGGTCTAGTTCTTCAGCACATTAGTCTACCTCACATTTCTCTCTCTGACTTCCCTTTTGATGTCTGGTGATTGAGTTCTTACAACGTACTTCGGTCATACGATTTGCTCCTAACACTCGCACGCCGGGGGGCAATCTGTTACACCATTTTTTGGTCATCTAACCTACTATCATTAGATGGACCCAAGTACACCATGTAAGACCAATTTTACCCTAAGTAAAATTGCCTTCACTATGTAAAATAACTTAATAAAACACATTTATTAGATTGTTTATGGTCTAAACAGGAAACCCTAAAAGGAAATATTAAACAAACCTATATTTGTTTGATTTTCCTGGTCATGTTTAACCCAAAACAAAGAAATTAATTAGATAAATCTTTATTTATCTTATTATTTTCTAGGAATAATTATTTAAATCTTATTTAAATAATATTCCTTGTTAAATATGACTAAATCACCTATAAATAATTAAATAAATCATTATTTATTTGATTATCCTTCAACCACTTCCTTAAAATGATAAATAAATCATTTATTTATTTATTATTCACAAATAAAGGGATTTGACCCAAGTCAAATACCTTTTTCCTCCAACAAATATAATAAAATATTCCATAAAAGGTGGATCTAGATTTGGTTAACGTTATTTTAATCATGCACCAAGATCTAGAATGACCCAATATTTTGTTATAAATAGGAGGGTTTTCCCTACCATTCCTCACCTTTTGTTGCCTATTAGATCACTTTGGATCTATACACTTGGTCACATTTTTCTACATTATTTGCTGTGTGAGCTCCCTTTGAGTTCTATCTTTGTCTGGGTTTTCTACACCAACAAGAGAGAGAGACTCTAGATCTGAAGTGCTGAGGACTTCCAAGAACCCATCCCATTGAGGAGAATTGGATACACCTTCTTGTTTTCCTCCCAGGTGCCCTTAATACAAAAATTCTTTCAAAAAACATTGTTCTTGTCTTGTCTATTAGATGTATGGAGCAAACTCTTGATTTTACTGCTTAATGTCTTTCTATGCATAGATCTGGTTTTTTGCAGCACTTGTCTTGATCAACTAACTGCAGATCTGAAGATGTTAGTAGCCACATTTGATTTTAGGGCTATAAGTTATGCGTAGCTAAAGTGGTCTTTTTTCGTACGCTTCCACAAAAGATTCATACTAACACACTTCCTTCCATCCCTAGATTGATAAGTAAAAATAAGTAGTCAATATAATTATTGTAGATGTCCCTAGAGTATACATATGACTAAATTATTTTAAATATTACATCACTCTAATATCATTTCTCTTAGATGCTCCTAGGTTATAACTCAAACAATCATAAGTACTAAAACTCATGAAAATCTTTTTTTTTTCTCTAAATAACTAAAAATCCCAATTGTGCTATTCCTAATATTCAAAATTTAACTATTATTAAGACTACTTCCTCTAATTATCATTGTTCCTTCATATGTAATTTGACTACTAGTTGGACTTGAACCATTATTAACAAGCTAGAGTAGTTTTACCTAATTTTATTTAAGAATCATAAGGGGAGGGGTTGGTATGCATCCAAATTTGTATTGTCTAGTGGCATTCCCACTACTAGCTTCTCATACTCCCTAAATAGTTCGGACACATTTGTTGGCCTTAAGATATGGTTTCTCATTATTTCATTTGATTCTTTCTCATCATCAATCTCATTCTACATTACATCCAACCTATCACTTTGTAATCACATATATATCGTAACCCCACTATAGTGTGTTCATCAGACCTCATTGAAGTGCCTTGACTACTACTCCTTATTTAGTTATATTTTATCACAACCCTTTGTTTCTTAACCATTCATTGACCAACTCACCTTTCCCATTCAAATTCTCCAAATCCCTCATCCTCACCTCACTACTCCTTTCCTTTCTAATCTCCTTTCACAACTCCTCATTTCCTTCCTCATTTTCTCACATATAGTTCAACCAAAATTGGCTAGTTATATCTACTTCCTCAAAGAATTTTCAACTTTCTCTTTAGGTTGTGTGTCCTCCATGTTCATTTGGTCCTTTGAGCTCTCATATTGACCTAAAAATGGAAACAATTACATTCAAATCAAGGGAACTTGAGTTATTCAGCTGTTGGACCCATATAAAGAGACGAGATATACAAAACCTACAAATTATCTAATGGATGAAGCAATCCTAGAAAACATCCATTGACTTACATATTTTCTTGAGTTTCAATAAGAGAAGCAAAAATCAATGGTGCAAGCTCACTTCAAGTCTTGCACACAAACAACATGTTATTTCTTTGGAGAGGTTAGGATATGCAAGTAATGAAATAATAAAATTACATTAAAAATACCAAAATTATCTAATGTCAAGGAAGCAATATACATCCACTTGGGAAATGACTTTGGGAAAGGAAAATAATAAGAATATTATTAAATCAAGCAAAGGATGAGTGTTATTATACCTTACTATGATTGTGGGTAATCTCAAAGCCAACTAATTAATGAATTTCTTCCTCTTGGAAAGCTCTGTTTCAAGCCGAAAGAATAAAATATCCAAAACTCTTCTTTCATCAAGACTAAATATAAAGGGATAGAGGGAAGTCAATGTTTCAAAACAAAAACAATCACAAAATGGGAAAATGACTCAATTGACTAATGCCACAACCTTGCAAAATATAGGAATGGTAAAAATGGAGGAGCATGATTTCTTTTACAACCCGCTATAAAGGAAACAAAGAATGAAAATTAGTAACTAGATTCAAGGGTATGTGTCAGAAAATTGCTCTTGGAGTCACCACTTCAATTGTTTCCATTATTGAGCTCTTTGACATGAATATTTTTTTGTAGCCATAAACTGTTTTCTTAATCTCTTACATGTTTGCAAATTTTGAAGACACGTGCATGGAGGTACATTGATATCTAATTATTACCCAAAATCCTCCCCCTTTTCAACATCTTTTGTTCGAAACATGTCAATTTGTACATTAATATTTTGTTTTAAGGTTCTTTTAGAAAGTATTGCGTTTAGGAAATGGATTATGACTGGAGCTCATAATGTTCTTTCATAAAACATATGGTTTCATGGTGTGATGGATGAAACCATGAACAAGAAGGGGAAAAATTATTAACTCACGAATGTTCATGGTCTAATCCAATAAGGAGACACAACCTTCGTTGGAACATATGCATCTAATTTATGATAGTCAAGTTTTAATTTAGACTTCATTGATCATGGTTGTAAACACTAAAATTCAATTAAAGATGTGAAAAATTGAATATTGTACCCCATATCCAAGTTTGTAGGGGTCATCAACGCAAACTTGGTTATTGTAGTGTACACTTTTTTAACAGCTACATAATTATCTTTGATTTTTATTTACAAAAAACATGATAATATTTTTCTTATGGAAACCAAACAATGATGGTTTATGTTGAAAATATCATTAATGATATTTATAACTTGGGTTATTATCACCAATTCCTTATTTTATCAAAAGAGCTAAGAAGGATAATTAACTATGTTTTAGACAACATGAATGATATGTTACTGATTCTTTATTTCAGTACAGAGATAAGTTATCATTCTTTTAGAATTATTTATGAGCATGACATGGTTGAATCTAATGCTACAATCTCAATGTAAAGGGAACAATGCATGATGCCATCCTTGAGTTCATTGAAGATGCCAAGGCTTGATCAACATGATAATGTCTTTATGAATGGTTGGGACTAGCAAGGCGAAGACAAAAGACATATACTATGCGTTAACGTGTTGCCTAATCTCTTGATATTGGTTGTAGTTAACAAGGAGAAAAATTAATGGACATGTGATGATGACTATGCTAATGGTTGAGACCAATAAGGTGAATGACTATTAGCATTTCTCATGCATGATATAATTGTGTAAATATTAAGAGTAGATAAATTCTCAATATTGTTATAGCAAGGGAAGAAGAATGTTGCATTTATGAGGGACCGTACTTTTCTACCTTGGTGTTATATATAGATTGATGAATGAATATAAGATGTCAATTTTTTTAAATGCTAATAATGTAGATACTCCTATAGAAAATACATTTTCTTATATGGTGCAATTTAAGAGTACTTTTTATATGGTAAATACTAATACTAGTGCTAATAATTTAATTTTAAATAATAATAATTTAATTTTAAAATTATTACTAAGTCAGAGATCAAATTGGTGAATGAAAACTTTTGAATCGCTCGGTTGTCCCATGAGGAATCTTGATGACTTGTACATCTCTATAGAGATGTAAAAGTCATTAAGTCTTCTCATGGGATGGCCAAGTGGTTGGAAAAATAGGATGTTATCCCCTCCACCCAGTTTCAAATCTAACGGGGGGATATCTTTTCCCTGTTGTGATAAGGCTCAAGGAGTACGCTCCTCCACCCTCGTGGAGTCTTGGCTCTTACTAAGTCATAAATTCTTAGTATATCTAGCTTATAAACTGTTTAATATACTCTTGGTGTTATAGTCATAAATTCCTTGTATATCTATCTTAGGAGCTATTTAATATACTCTTAATATTATAGGGGGAGCCACTAGGACCCACTAGTTTTGATCTTTAGTATTACCTAGATTAATCTCATAAATTACTAGTATATATAGCTCATGAGCTATTGAATATACTCTTAAAGTTATAGGGATATCCACTAGGACCACTAGTTTTGATACTGAGCCTTGCCTAGATTACTCTAACAAATTAATGATTCACCATAGTTTAAACATAAATACATTTACAAAAAGGAACATACTGTTTCTCCTAAAATAATTTGTTAAAAAATAAAAAAATTACTGAAAATAACCTATTTCCTCAAAGAAAGAGTATATAGAAAGAAAAAGTATATATTATGATCCATAGGGTATAAATTGGGTAATATTTGTAGGAGGAGCCGAAGGCCTAGACCAAGAATTTTTCCTCATCCCAAATTCAATTTAAACTATGACTTTAATTCTACAGTCAGATTCATATGAAAGTAAACCAGCTAAATAGATGGTGACATGCATGCTTTGGACTAGAAGAGATTCGTGAGCCCAAAGCACAAATGAGGGAGACTCAAAATAGTAATATTCTTAGAAAATTGATTTGGAAAAAGACAATGTAACTTTGTGAGCTGTTGCAGAAACCTAGACGAATTTTGTCATGGGTAGGTGAGTGTATAAGATAATAGCATTTGAGTTTTCCTACTCCATTCATCAATATTTATGTCTATCTGTGTATGGCGAATCCACAAAGGGGTGCTATATTTGCCAAAGGGTCCTTTCAATCTAGGTAGGTACATGTAAACCCAAAATTTTTAGATGTCAATGAAATGTTTATCTCTTTTGCATTCCAATTTTGTTTTGATAATTTTGGTGCTTGTTTGATAACAATTCTTCCAAGAAAATTTGGTAAAAAAACTAAACAAATATGTTTCTTACCCTTATGGCTTGGAATTGTTTCGCATGTTCTGATAACTTCGATGGGTGGGTTGCCTTTAAGAATTAACTGAAAAAACATTATTGTTTCACCTTTCTAGGTGGGAAACTTAACAAGTAACTTTGTGTGATTGTGCACAAAGAATTAAATAATAACCTTTTTACTGTGACTTGTTCACGTTAGAAACCTTCCTCATATCTTCAGTCGATTTGTTTGAAAATCAGTTCTTAAGAAATATTTAGCCTATTATGTTGGGACTTGGGACTCATACCCTAGTTGATTCGATTTATCACAACCCTTACAATGGCCTTGCTTTCCTATAGAAAAAATTAATCATATTTACGTGCATCAACGTTTATTGGAAATATGCTTGTGTAATCAAATCAAAATAAAATAAAATAAAATTCAAATTCTCAAGGCTTGTAGGAATGGTGGATGCAGGGATGGGATCAATAGAAAATTGGTTGCACCTATTGATCAATTTTCATTGAGAGTTGATCCTATACACAAAGACTTGGATGATGAATTTATTGGCATGCACCACAAAGTTTCGTAGTTGAAATATGTAAGTTTTAAATATTCTTGTAATATTCAATGTGTTTGGGAGGATCTTGATAACCTAAGCTATCTAGATGATTGAGGACATTTGACCGTGCTTCTGACAAGACTTCTAAGTTGGGGGAAATCCTCATTATATATATGATTATACTATGGGAATTGGAGTCTCCTTTTCTTGTTGCGACATTACTTTTTTTGAACAGTAGACTAACTTTTATTTAGATCTATTAGTATGATTTGATATTTACAAATATCATCTTTTTTTAGTCTAGTGGTTGAATGTCAGGTCTGGTCAGAATGATGGAATGAAACCCTTGTATCAAGTAATTCTGAAAAGACAACACTGATTTTTTCTTATTTTTCCTCTCCATTTTGATTAATTTCTCAGGTCACCAATTCATTGGCAGAGGGAATTTTGGTGTAATTCTTCAAGCTCAAGTGAAGAGCTCATAGACCATAATAAGGTGGAGGCTCTATTTTGACCAATTCATAATGAAAATTGCTACGAGAGAGGTGAACTACTACACTTGTTGATGAAGATGACAATAAATAAATTGCACACCAATATAAATATATTCCAATGGATTTAATTATACCTTTTGTTAGCACTGTAAATCCTAATAGTGTGATTGCCATTATATCACTATTTCCAAAATTTTCTTATGTCTTAGCATATGTCGAAGTTTGAGTCATTTTCAATAAAGGTCGAAAAGAGTCTCAAAACTAAAACACTTTTAGGTTTATAGGTGGTATTAGTGCCTTATGTTCTTAAAAGAAGTTAAAAAAACTGTTTTAACTTATGTTAGTGACAAAGGCTATTGGCCATTTTCGTAATAAAATTACAAATTCTCTTTCTGGGATAATAACTACCTCTGTTTAAGTTTCATTGTTAACACAGTGATATAATGGAGGGCATTTATTTGTCCAAATTGAAGGTCACATTGGTAACATAGTAAAAAGAGCTGCTATTTCTTTAGGAACATGTTTCCATTGATAACGCAATGAAAAGTAAATATATTTCACTGAAATTTGGTTATATTGAAATACAGAGGTAAAGACAAATATTTCTCAGGCATAAGGAGCTGCAAAGAAAATTTACAGATAAAAGATCATTCCTGTTTGTAGAATATTGAAGACCTCCTATGTCATAAGCATGATTATTCTTTTTAACAACATTAATTAATTTTTTTTGACTTAGGAGAATTATTTTAGATGAATGGTTATGTTATCAATGTAGCTAACCTATAGCTACCCTACTAAACTTAAGCAGAGATCATGGTACAAGGTATCAATTATTAAATGATGTTGTGGAGTGTTGCGTAGTTTTATGCATTATGGGGTGACTTGGCGCTTGTATTTTAATGATTTCAAATTGTGTCATTACTCCATACCATGATTAGAGGTGCAGAATCAGAGGGTTGAGTTTAGTGCTCACTTGACCAAGATTATCTATGCAAGCTACATCTAACATAAACCACTTCTTCCAACAAACAGTTTAGCATTTCAAGGTAGGAAAACAAGGCTCTGTGTAGGATTTTACCTCTACAATTGAACAACTGTATGTTTAGAAGGAGACTAGCTGTTGAAAAGTATGGGAAAAGGTGGGAATGTTAACAGGTCTGAGCCAAAAAACACCAAGTTCTTTGATGCTAGGTCCAAACCTCAACTTAAGTCAGCTGGTTTGTATAAGTTTTTACAAAACATTTCTGGAGAAAATGTGGCTTTAACTCAGGACTTTCTCGAGAGCTTTGATGTTGAGAAGGTCAAGCTAGGGAGCAATAATTTCAGGAACTTGAAAGCCATCATAGTCCATGCTACTCAAACCTTTGCCACTGGTGAATGCTGGTTCAAGAATAAAACATTGCCCAAAGAAGTAAGTCTCTACCTTAAACCTGAACATGCCAATGTTAAATGGAATACGACTGCACATAATTCTTGTTTTAAGGCTGAATGGAAACATGTGATCACCACTATTCAACATTACATTACATGTGAGGGTAGGTTCTCCTCTGTCCTCATATTTCAAGTGATAAACCTATGAACTTGCCATATTTCCTATAGACATCCTTTCTCAAGATGTCCTTAAAACTATAGAAGATCCCTAACTATCCTTTGCACAACCTATATCGTAGGGGTCTAATTAAAATTTTTATTGTGTACCACCTTAAAAATAAGAGTACCACTTGAGATAAGTTCCTGAAAGAGGAAGGGTTTGGTAGGATAAACTCTAGGAGACGGGT
This sequence comes from Pinus albicaulis, assembly GCA_034641835.2. Lineage (NCBI taxonomy): Eukaryota > Viridiplantae > Streptophyta > Pinopsida > Pinales > Pinaceae > Pinus > Pinus albicaulis. The sequence goes on from CM076571.1 coordinate 779,356,084, forward strand.
AGGGAGGCCCAAGAAACGAGTTTCTCATGAAAAAACTAGTACAACTAATGTTCCAAATAGTTCACAGCCAAACCCTATCCATTCATCAACATTCTGCCAAGTTGACCCTCCCTCCATGTCAATTAAAAGGAAAACTAGAAGCTCAAATAAGAAAGCTGGAGACCCTGTGCATATACCAACAGCACAACCAGCCAATGAATCTCATATTAGTAGTTCACCAGTGAGAAGTTTACCTAGGGAGCTTGAGACCTTAAGGTCATTCATGGAGGAATATAAGAATAAATTGATGTAGAAAAATGATATGCCTCCAAAAAAATATGTGTCAAAATATAGAGAGCAGAAAACTTCCTCTTCAAGAGGAAAACATAAAAAATGCTCCTCATGGCAAAATAATTTCTAGAGGAAGTCAACCCCGAAGTTCTAATTTCTAAGCCTTCTTTGTCTCTAGAGGATGTCAACCCTGGAGCAAAGGGATCAAGCCATGCTTCTAAAACAACTCAACAAACTCAACAAAGAAGTGGTACTTCACTCACAGAATCCACTCTCTCACAGGTTTTACTATCTCTTAAGAAAGGCAAAAATAAAATATCAGAGGCTGTCATAGAGGAAGAGCCTACTTTAGCTTAACTAGTCTCCTCCATTGGCTCTTCAATCAAGAAGAGGAAGAATATTGTGATACATTCATACTCCTCTTATCAAGATAGCAGTGACCCTGAATATACAAAATCAGAGTATGAGGAATGAGAATCTAGGAGATTCATGCATGGAGGTAAAAGGTTTAAGTTCATTCCAAATCTGTACATCCAGAGACCTCATACCATGCCCAAAAATAAACTCACACTAAAAAATAGGTTGATTGCTAATACTGCATTGAGAGATGAGATCATTAATATTGACGAGAGTCCAGAAGATAAAACAAAGAAGAAAAAGACGCAGCCAAAGAGTCAAACACATAGGAAGAGGTTAGACAAGAGAGTGACTAAAGGTGAGGCCCTTAGGATTTTTGCCTCTATTTTGGACCTCTGAAGAATGAAGGAACAAGGCTGCCTTGAAGATGCTTTTCATTTTTGGGTTAATTTTCTATTTTTTCGGATATAGCTACTTTTTCTGCAGAGGTAGCTATTATTTCCGAATATTAGTATATGATGAAAAGGAGTTATTTTTTGGTTTATTATCATAACAGTGACACCGAAGTAGGTGAAGTGGAGGGGATTCATGTTATGATAGATGTTGCCAGGTGTCATTGATCAAGTCCCCTCCTAAATTTCAGGGTTCTGTTTTTCATTTTTTGGGGAAAATAACCACATGTCACTTTCACAGATGTTTACACTTTTTGTGGAGGTGGTTGCACCAGAACAGAGGAGCAGTCTTCCAACAGACTACTAGATCATTCATCCACTTTGAATTTCTAGCCATCATGCTACTTAATTTATTTATGTTATAGCACTTTGTATTAAAGTTTAAATATAAACCTCATCTTTTATATGAGATTGTAATAAATTTTTAGAATGGATTCACTCCTTTTGTGGAGATGTTAGTATTATGTTTTTTGTATATATGTGACAAAACTCTATGAAAAAAAATTTCATGGTTTTAGAATCTTTTTCTCATATGATCAGTGCACTTTTCAGTCAATGAAATTGGAAGAAACTTTTGAGGACTTATTACCTACTTGATGTGTGTATTGTTAATTCTCACATGTATTTCCATATCTCATCTTCTTCAGTGCAGTTTGTAATCCAGATGTTGTTGTAGGTTTTTATCAGTCTATTGATATGTTTATATGTTTTATCAACTTTTATTAGTCTCACACAGTGAACTTTCTTGGTGAAATATACATAATAACATTGTAAAGAGCATCACTTATGACAGTTACCTTTCATGATATTTTAGTAAGAATATTGTAAGTCTAGGCATAACCTTCTCTTGTTGAAATATTTTCAAATTGCTCCTTATGTTATTTTCTACCAAAAGCAGTGGATTTATGCCTTGCAAACCCACTATCTCTTCTTCTATTTCATAGTTTCTTCTCTTCATAGGCTACAAACTTACCTTTTTTCTACCACATCAAGACTTAATACCCTTATTAGTGTGACAATGAACTTGACTGAAATCCAATTTTAGTGATTGAGGGTTCAAACCACCTACCAACATTATAATCCAAATCATTAAATTGCCTTAGAACTTAGGATGTGACTAGTCAAGCACTTGAAGAAGTTCAAGTGTTGATTCTAACGCTAACATCTTTTGGTGCATCTGTCAGGAGACGAAGGCCTTGAAACGAAGTATTCTCCCGAGCCACTTGTTTTGAATTGTTGAAAATCAATTCTTGATGGTGAAAAAGAATTGGTGACTTGAATACATGGAAAATTTTAGGGGCACATTTTAGCCCAAGGGTGAAATTTAAAGGGTTTTATATTTTAGAAGGGCGAATTTTTTATATAAAATCTCTTTTGTAAAGTTTTGTATAATTAGCCCCAAAATTATTTTAAAAATAAATAATTATTATGCTTTAGCCCAAAAAAAGAAGAGCGCATAAAACATAAAATGTTGGATTCACCTCCACATTTACTGGTTTGGACAGTTTTGGTTGGTATTTTCCCTGATTTGCTACGCTGGAGGGTTTTGGAACTACTTTCGCCCCCAATATCTAGTATGGCTGCAGGGTAAATCTTGCATCTGGATTGGAATCGACAATGGAGTCTTCTTATGGGTCTGGATAAGAGGCATCTGGTGAATAGGGATGTTGGGGCTGCGTGTGTTTAGAGGTGCTTGGTCATATGGGTGGAATTTTCCAAACCCAACATGGAATGTCATTGTTGCTGCTCTTGCCCCTGGTTTTCCCCTGATTGGCCCGGTTTGTCTTGGCCCATGGTTCCTGGATCTAACTTTCCTCCTCCTCCTGCCGAATGGGGGCCTGGACCATGGGTTTCAAGACCCTGGGCCGCCGCCGCTGCCACCACTGCTTCTAATAACCCCGCTGCTATGGATTCTGGTTCTCCTACTCTGATTCAGACATGGTGTAAGACAGTAGCGGTGTTAACAGTTAGATCTTGCCCTTTATATTTTTTACTGCTTCTAATAACCTCGCTGCTGCAGATTCTGGTTCTCCTACTCTAATTCAGACATGGTGTGAAGACAATAAGGGGTTTGAAGTTTATAGTTTTTTCTTGTTACATCCTATTGAAACAGTGTATTTTAATTTTCATTTATATATTCTTTGCCTTTGCCAACAGAAGTTTCATTTTTCCTTTTGTCTATCCAAATGCAAAAAAATCTGATGGTGTTTTCTAGTTGGAAGGTTTAATCAATTTCTCTGTAACGGAATTTCAAAATGGAATATGGTAGTGCTCATTTTAAGAGCTCGAATACCATTATTTTGCCCCTGACTTCGTCTTTTCTTTTTCTTTTATGTTGCAACTCACAACTTACCTCACCTCATCGCAATTGCTTCAGAGGACATGTCCCTATCATTTAATGTAAATTCCTATGATATATGTACTTGTAGATATAATCAAAATTTTTTACAGTAATGGCAAGAATCGATTTTGGATACCACTAGATCAAACACAGAATGTAAGCATTGTAGAGCTAATTTCAGTATGGTGTTTATGTAATAAATATAATCAAAAGCTTTTGGCATTAGTCAGACTAAGATCTATCATATCTAATCATCTTTATCATTATGTCCATATAAAATATAAAACAAAATTTGCGATCTGCGAGCATAAGTAACATATGCAACATACTATAGAGTTTGCATCTGTTGATACACATCTTTAATAATTAGACATTGGATAACTCAGCTGCTGGATGCCTTTGGTTATTTTGTTTAAGAAATGTGTTATGTATGGTCATTCTCAATCCTCTCAGAGCATATACACACTATGCACAAACTGCATAATGGTTATACTGGAAAATCAATGTTAACATATTTTTATAGGAAACTCAAACCTCTCAGAGCATATACAAACTATGCACAAATTTCATAATGATTATACTGGAAAATCAATGTTAACATCTTTTTATAGGAAACTCAAAGCTCTCTAATAATTGAGGTTGCATAAATCAATTTATGTTTTGTGTTCTTTTTTTATCATATAAGATAAGATAAGGCTAGATAGATAATTTTTCCCATGTCCAAAAATGATGGAAAAAGTGGGTCAGTGGGATTGAAATGTACAATTGGTAACAATATATTGTGGGAATGCCATGCTGAAAACTAAAGAATAAAGATATTAGTAAGAAAGTACAATTTAATAACAAAAAGAGAAATTACTATTCATCATTAGGTAATACATTAGAATTAGAGGAGATGGAAGAAGGTTCTGCTGCCACCTCACTTGCTGAGGTGCAATTGCACTACCTGACAATGTCATTGGGGGCGTACCCAGGGCTAAGACGGCATGGTTGTGTGATCCTCAGAGGAAATTGGAAGTACTTAGTGGAAGTTCTAACATTTTATGTTGCTAAGAAGAAGCTAGTAATAAAAGTTTCGTGCCAGATGAGGGCTGGTTTGCCAATTGGCACTGGAAACTAGCAGTCATCTGTGGCTAGCTTTTTGTATATGATCATTTCCAATCCCCTCTGAGCACATGCAAAAAATCAGACAGACTTATTGAAAATTCTTATGGACTAGAAGTGGACTTTTTTTTGGATAGCTTCAGCCATATCGTAGCCTAGGATGTTGCAGGTGCAGCTAGGCATGGTCATCCCCTTGTGCGTTATGCCCATATCTGCTTTTGGTTGTTTGGTGTAAAGCATATCTACATATGTTTTAATGTGTAAACTAGCACATTCTCCTAGAAAATTTGGGATAAATGCTTTCCTCCACTGAAATATATTTCTATTACATCAGAGGATGACAAGATGCAAGTCACTTTTGTCCAGCCATAATTAAGCATTACACTCAAATTTAAAACTAGATTATCATATAGCACTTTGGCTAACCAGTGCTATGCAAAATAAAAACATAGCTGATAATCGTATCAAACAACAAAAACAACAAAATAAAACATGCTTGGGTCTGGTTGGTCAGGGAAGAGTTGTCCATGCTCCAAAGTCTAGATTTTTGGTTAGGTCCTAAAGCCTAGATTTTTTAATTGATCTGCAACTGCTACTTGGACTCTGCCATAATCTATATTCATATTTGAGGGAAGTTAAGGTTTCTAACTCTCTAAGTCAATGCAATATACAACTTAATGAACTGGGCTCTGGCTGTCTATGGTCTAACTCTTTGTCTACACTCTAGTGTCTTCAGCCATCTTCCTCTGTCCTCTTCATCTACAAGAAGAAGCTTGCTGTGATAAAAAAAATGAACTGTTAATTTTGTAATTGGTAAATGAAAACATAAAAGAAGAGAAGAAACGTTTGTATAAAAATCGTTAATATTAGAAGGCTTTGTGTAATGGAAAATAGGGATATTATATTTGCAACTTGTAGAGAAGGGAAAACAGAGCACCACAGAATCAACTGGGGAATTCTTAGATGGTTAAATCATTTTTCAAGTACCATAGTTTTAAAAATTGGCTCAGACTGAACTGGAACTGATCAAACTGGCCAGTTGGATAGGGCCAGGGGTCAAACTAGCCACCAACCTGGACTAGTGGACTGATTTGGTACCAAACTAGTACAAACTAGTCCAATCTGGTCTGAACCAGTCAGTTCCATCTTGAACCGATCATGTGGTAAAAGTCTAACTCCTAAATGCTAAATGAGAAACCTAACTCCTAAACCCTAGAAATTCTGGCAATCAATGATAATCTTTCATTTTTATCCTTTTTATCCTTTCTA
>CM076571.1:779361976-779551469 GCA_034641835.2 Pinus albicaulis
GCTACATGAAAGAAGTCCTGGCTATGACAGCGCTGTGTATTATGGATAGTTGTTGCAAAATAATGTCAATACATAAATATGAAAATATGGAGCTCAAGTATATATGGCGGAGAAATATCTCAACCCCTATATACAATATACATCAATAATACACAATCCTTAGAAGGATTGGCTGCAATACATGTACAAATGACAATTCTGCAGAAATGCCGGAGTTGCTAGGCAGCAGCTGCAACTAAAAAAATGGAAATGGATGAGAATAACTGATGATGCTAAAAATGATGGCTGAAACTCATCCAAAGGATCTCTCAGGTGAAAGGCTGATCCAATCCCTGAAGATCTCACCCTCCAAAATAGTGGAGCAAGTCCCTAGTGCAATTGCACTAAGAAATAATGCAGTCTAAAGAAGGGACTACACTGTTGGTGAAGGGAAGTGCTTGGCCTGATGCCAATGATCTAAAATATGCTCAGGAATCTCCCTCACTAACATCCCAGAGGAATAGAAGCTCCCTCCTCTGAAAGATGAGCCAAGGAAATGGTGTTGTGGAGTCCCCCACTGCAACACCCTGCAACACAAAGTTATCTAGCTTTAGGAATAATGTTGTGACTAAAGGAGGTAGCTTTGGCTTTGAGCCAAGATATGTGGAGAATGAAGAACAATCCTTGAAGAGGCTTCTCAAGAAGGTGAAGAAATCATAAACAGTGATTTCCCCCGGCAACTTTGCTAAACAACAAAAGAAAGCACAATGTCTGAATAGACAATGAAATGAATAAACCAATTCATGAATAACAATGGATGCCTTGCCCTCCTTTTAAACAAGTGAAAGCTCTATCTCAATGGGTCCCACTCATTAGGGTTTCCTCCACCAAATATCCTCTTCCTCATTCAAACTGTATTGTCTTCTAAAGTGATCCACTCCTCCTATGGCAGTAATGTTGACATGGTCAAACCTGACCTTGTCTTCATGCATTTGCCCCTTTTCACACTTGACAGTGAAAAATAAAGCTATTCTGATGATCCCCTTCACATTATGATGGATTTTGTTCATGTCTTCAATAAGAATGGGTTCCCTTACCCATTTATTAAGCTACTAGGTGATAAAAACAAAACTTTAATATTCCATTTAGTTGTGTGCTAAAATGGGAATATTACACTCCTCCCCTCCCAAATGTTGCTTGTCCTCAAGCAACTGCAAGGATAGAACTGGAAAATCTCCACTCAAAGCATGGTATCTGAAATGTGTTGAGGAACATCTTCCCCATGTAGATCCTCGATCCCCCAAGAAATCATCCATACAAAGTGAGTTACCTCCCAACATGGCAACTCCTGACAATAGTCTTCCACCTTTGGCTCCTGCAATATAGGTGGGATGAAAATATGACCTTGGTAGACAAAATAACCTACCCCGCGCTGTCCTCCTCTCCACTGAGGACAAGTGCAAAGTATATGCTGAGCTTGGGCTACAATAATGTTGCCCTCAAGTGGCAAGATGATGACTAGACTTCCAAGGATATCTTCTCCAATGTTATGAAACAAGCTGTCCCAACTCATCTCATATGTGATGAGTTGGAAGTCACCATCATATGGCATCCAATAAATCATATGGCTCACCTCAAATGGAAACAATTTTTTTGCTGTAGTGGCCACATGTCCTCTCATGCTCCCATTAGAACATGCAATGCAAATAATGTGGGAGATCTCTCCCTTAAGGGACACATCCAACCAATGTGCCATTCCCCCAATCATGCTCTCAATAAACATAAAGACAACAGCAACATAATGAACCATAATGAGAACCATACTTGCTGTTATATGTGCCAAGGGAGAAGGAAAATGGTCCCTCAATTGTAACCAATGCAGTTTGACCCTCAACTGCAAAAGAGTGTGACAAAAAGTGTGGCCTCTCAACCACTTGCTCGTTGTCCTACTCTCCTCAAATGTATGGAGAAAGTGAATGATGTATGGTGCAAGGTGATTATGTCCTCCAAAATACATTTCCTCCACAAGTCCTCCTAGGGAGTGGTCACCAATAGTGCTCATGGCCTCAAGCAGACGATGGGGTCTAGAAAAAGGAATGCTCCTCCTTGGAGCAGCATCATGTACATATATGGTTAAGGGATGAATATACAAATTATTATGAAAATATATAATACCCTTACCATAAATCTTGCTCATGCAAATGGAGTGGCTAAAAATTGAGTCTCCTCTCATCCTCAAAGATAAAGGAGCTGGCTGTGCTGACTCCTACAAAGAGTTATGTATCTCCTCCATCTACACATGATTTACGCATCTCCTCATATGCTGATCTGTCAATATCATGCAAGCAAGATGATTCTGGGAATACTCCACCAAAAACTTGGAGATCCAACATAGATCTATCCTCCATAGTGATAGCGTGGATGATTCCTCATGAAGGACATCTATCATATGGTCATATCCTTCTTTGACATATCCAATGCCAAAGATGCAAGTTGGAAGGCTGCTATCCATCCCCTGCTGCTTCTGCCACAACGCAAAATCTGAAATGACAGTGGGTGAAAATGGTGTTGAGAGAATGCCTTCCTCCTCTTTGAGTCTACACTAGACTCTCAACGTTGTACCCAGCTCTCCCAAGGTTCCCACCCTCCTGAAATCAATGAGTGGTGCCCCTAGAGGTGAAGCATCCATCCTCCTTTGTTGGTCCAGTGGTATCCCCAACAAAATGTATCCATGAAATGAGACATCATCATCAAGAGGTGACTGCATATATGAATGAAAAAATATGTCCATGCTTCCACTATGCAATCCAATCACCTTCTTAGGTGCATCAAAATCCAAAAATGAATAGGGATGTGTACTCCTTATCTCATGATGCTGGGTATTCTCCCTACCTTCTCCTTGTGTCTCCATGGTTCCACACCTCGTCAAAAATGGCACATGGATTGTGCCTTGATCTCTCCACATGAGATCCTAGGGACTTCCTTGAAAAGATGCAAGAATCCCTCTACCTGGAGTAAGAGCTCCTCCTTCCTCTACATGAGGCACTAAATAGTCTCTAGATGGCACAACGCTATTGCCCTCAGCTTCCTCAACATAGATGGGAAACCCTCCAATAATGTTGCTGCAACTATGGAGTTTCTCCCAAGGTGGAAGTAATTCTTGATCATCAAAGGTCAAGGAGTATCCCCTTTGCACCATGATAGTTCCATCTCCTACTCCTGCAACATCATACAAGAAATGAGAACAAATCTTCCCTTGCTCTCTGAGGAACAACCCAAGAAACAAAAGTTCTTGTTGCTTCCTCATGCTTTCATCATAAAAGTCATGTGATGAAGACATAGCGCATGATATGAATGTTGCATCATCACTATGCATCAATACTCTTTACTGCTCCATGATACCAGCATCCTACCACATTTTCTCCATCCTCATACCCTTGGAAAGAGTGTATGCCAAGTGATAGCCAAACTCCTTCAAGAGTAACCAGCGCAGCCAAGCCTCTTGTTGCCAGGTATCATAAACCTGCAAGTAGCTTACCAGCTTCTTGCTCACCATCCACATCCACTCAATTAATTTTGGATATCTCTTCCCAATCTTCATCTTAGTACTCTTCCCATGATGGCTACCATCTTCCCAAATCAAATTTCTGCATTTCATGGGATCTTGAAATGCAATCTTCCCGAGGATCAATTTGACCCAATAAGGACCCAAATAGGTGGTAGAAAAAACCTCCCATCATGATGTGCATGGCTCAAGGAATGTCCAACACAGTCATGAGAGATGTTATCCATCTGTAAATGTCCTCCATCTTCTATCTGCTCCTGTGAGAAGGGAATAACCTCCTCAAACTGTTGAAGAATCTTGCACTCCATGATGTGTGGGAGTGCACCTCTACTGAAATCTCTCCTCAAGATCTCCTCCTCATGCATGGTCTTCCAAAACCCAAGAGGTCCTGGATCTGTTGCGAGTAGAAGTCTCTCTTTGAGCTGTGGCATGCTCATTGAGAGAGTTTTTAGAGAGGATAAAGAGTTTCTTATCTCTAGATGTCTACTCCTCCTTTATGCTCCTCTCATGGCTTCCTGAAGGAATCTGCCATTTGAGTGTTCACATGAGGACTGGCTCCTCTTTTCTCCATCACTGCTTTTGTACAGCGTAGTTCTATTCTGTTTCTCTAGGTCAACTGTATGAAATTATGTAGACCTATCCAAAGTTTTTTCAGAAATTACAAGAGATGGATGTTCAATTATACCTTGGTGAAATTTGGAAGCTCCTTGCAGTGCTGCAAGAGTTTCCTCCTCATAAGTGTTGGCCTCCCAAACTATGAATATGAAGGCTACTCCTCCATTGTCTCAACAGCGCTAGTACATGCCTCATCAATTGGTGGTTAGGGCTCCTCCCTCCTTCTGCCAAATCTTCTGATCATTCTTTGGGAAAACTCAGCAAGAGTTGAAACCTTTGCATGGCTTAGATGGCTAATCCACCAAATATTTTCTTCACCTTCAAGGTGCAGCATTGTAACTTCTACAGCCTCTCTGTCTACTACAGGATGTAGTAGGAAGAAAGCCTCTAGCTTCTTTACCCAAACCTCTGCTGCACATGTGAGTGATCCATCAAATGTGGACAATAGAAATATATTACCTCTCGTCATCCCGTAGTTGTGGGGTCTTCTATCTTCTTTCTGCTGAATAAATTGTGGTAAAGTCAGAGTCTCTTGGAAGGCTCTAGTTTAGCTTGGTATTCAGTAAGGTACTCACTTAGAATTTTGAATTCCAAGTGTTCTTCAAGCTTCTGGTCTTCTTATTTGTGAGAGTAGGAAGTGCATGGTTCTTCCTCTTCTCCTTCTTCAATATTCTTGACCTCCTTGGAGAGGTTCTCTTTGGATATGAAAATAGATGAGAGCAAGCTCATATTTTTCATCATTCTGATCTTCTTTGGCTGAGACTCATAGGTGGATCCAGAGATCATGCTCTGATACCACTATAATATTCCAAATCTATAACAACTACACTATTGGGAATATCTCAAGATATTACCAATGTGGAAATCAACAATACATAAACATGAGCTGGAAATAGCAGTGAATAATACCAAAATGCCGAAAGATTCACATAACCATTACATTATATGATAGCAGCAACAATTTATATAATATCTTGAGGAAATGATCTCTCAAGATAGGCAATGCAGCCTCAATAAAACATATACGTGACAAATGTAGAAATACTGCTACATGAAAGAAGCCCTGGCTATGACAACACTGTCTATTATGGATAGCTACTGCAAAATAATCTTAATACATAAATATGAAAATATGGAGCTCAAGTGTAGATGGGGGAGCAAGCTCTCAACCCCTAGATACAATATACATCAATAATACACAATCCTTAGAAGGATTGACTACAATACATGTACAAATGGAAATTCTGCAGAAATGTAGGAGTTTTTGGGCAGCAGCTGCAACTTAGAAACTGGAAATGGATGAGAATAACAGATGATGTTGTAAATTATGGCTGAAACTCATCCAAAGGATCTCTCAGGTGAAATGATGATCCAATCCCTGAAGATCTCACCCTAAAAAATAGTGGAGAGATTCCCCACTGCAATTGCACTTAGAAATAATGCAATCTAGAGAAGGGACAGCGTTGTTGGTGAAGGGAAGTGCCTGGCCTGATGCCAATGATATGCAATATGCTCAGGAATCTCCCTCACTAACATCCCAGAGGAATAGAAGCTCCCTCCTCTGAAATATGAGCCAAGGAAATGGTGTTGTGGAGTCCCCCACTGCAACACCCTGCAACACAAAGTTATCATGTTTCAGGAATAATGTTGTGACTGAAGGAGGTAGCTTTGGCCTTGAGCCAAGAGATGTGTAGAATGAAGATCAATCCCTCAAGAGGCTTCTCAAGAAGGTGAAGAAATCCTAAACAGGAAATTTCCCTGACAACTTTGCTAAACAACAAAAGAATGCACAATGTCTGAATAGACAATGAAATCGATAAACCAATTCATGAATAAAAAATGGTTGCCTTGCCCTCCTTTTAAAAAATTGAAAGCTCTATCTCCATGGGTCCCACACATTAGGGTTTCCTCCACCAAATATCCTCTTCCTCATTCACACTGCACTGTCTTCTAAAGTGATCCACTCCTCCTATGGCAGCATTGTTGACTTGGTCAAACCTGTCCTTGTCTTCATGCATTTGCCACTTTCCACACTTGAGGGTGCAAAATAAAGCTATTATGATGATCCCTTTCACATTATGAGGGATTTTATTCATGTCTTCAATAAGAATGGGTTCCCTCACCCATTTATTAAGCTACTAGGTGATAAAAACAAAACTTTAATATTCCATTTAGCTGTGTGCTAAAATGGGAATATTACACCCTTATCAAGCATATCTTAAAGATGCAACTTTAATTCCACCAAATTAGGAGTTCTCATATTGTATTTTTCATTAGATGTTGGCGTTGCTCCCAATATCATCTCAATAGAGAAACCCACCTCTTTACGAGGAGGCAACTCTGGAATCTCTGTAGGAAACACATCCTGAAATTGTTATAAGATATGATGCCTCGTCATGAATTCACCATCCTCATCATCCAATCATTTTTCACTAGAAACATGTACTGCAAACAATACACATGTTTTTCTGTGGCTGCACTTAGCTTTCATTTCTATAATCATACTCACGAATGTAGGCTTATGCTCTCCATGCAAGACTCTCTTTTCTCCAGCGTTAGCTAGGAACTCAATGGCCTTCTCATAAAAATCTACCTTAGTCGTATGAATAAACAACCAATCCATGCCCAATAGCATGATATATGAATCCAAAGGAGGAAATTTCAGGTGTCTTGCGGTAGACATGTAATTAATCTCAAATGCACAAGATTTCTCCCAATGGTGAACCCTTCTCTTGGTCCCTGTAGCCAATTTCACCAACCAATATTTTTCATGCATTTATTTTTTCAAACAAAACTAATCTATAAGGTCAGGACTATTATAGATATAATTTTATCAAGGATCACTAAAAATGGATATGAATTGATAGAAAATCTTACCTTCCATATCGAGGATAAATGCTTGGTGGCGTGCCTACCTACTATCAAGTGTTGCATATATCCTAGAAATGTTATGAGCTATATCCACAATTGTTTGTGCCTCTTGAGAACTGTATATTTGAGGTTTTCCACCTTGATGCATCAAAAATTCCTTCTTGCAATGATCTCCACCAAAATTCCAACACTTCAATGGTTCTCTGCCACTGCCTTTATTTTGCTGCTCCATAGGATGAGATCCACACCCTTTCTCAATTGCATTGAACTTCTTATGTGGGGCCACATTTTAATTCTTTCCTACATCCTGAGATCTTGGTTGATTCTTGGGCCATTTTCCTTTAGTGTTCTCTCTACCCTTCTAGTCACACTTAAACTTAGGCTTACGCTTTGACTAATCATACAAATGCTTCAAATCCCCAATATATTCCTCCAATAAGAGAGGTTCATTAAACTCAATATAGTCTTTGAATGATACTAAAAACCCATTGATGAACCTTTGGATATCTTCTTTCTCATCCTTGAGATATGGCAGATATCTTAGTAACTCTAGAAACATGGTTATATATTCTTCATCTAACATGGAACCCATCTTGACCTCATACAATTCCTTGAAATTTCCAGCATAATTCCTCTCATATAGGTACGTATTTCTGTAGAGTCTCTCAAATTCTTCCCAATTCAATTTCTCTTCACTTATTTCCATGAAATTCCTAACATCTACTCACTAGATATTTTATTTTCCTTTAATAATGAACGTAGTTATCTTAGCTTTCATATTCTCTAAGTAATCATGAAGTCTAAATAATTGTGTCATCACAAGAAGCCATGATTTTTCATCCTCTGGCTTCGTTGTCTCACCATCTAAAGTAGGAGGCTTAGATTTCTTCAATTCCTCTAGAAATTACTCCTTCTCACTCCTCCTATAACAATGTTGGCGATGATTGCAATGATGTATCTTGGAAGTAGAACTAGAATAAAATCCATGCATTCTAGCCCTCCTGTCAAGTATATCCAAGAGTCTTCCACTCTTCACTCTATCATCCATGTCCATCATGTACCTTCTCTGGGACCTGCTTCCATTTTCCCTATTATTCCTTTCTTTCTGTCTATCTCCATAATTGGTCCCTAGCTATCCATGCTTCTACAAATATGAAAGGATTTGAAGAATAACTACATTAACCTTTTCTTTCTTTTCATGAGATTTTGCAAGAATTTCCTAGGCTTCAATAAACCGCTCATCATCAACTTTAAAATTGTTGATCTATGCCCTCAAACTTCTCAATGTGTTTGTTAGATCAGGAGAGTCTCCTTCTCCCTTTTGCTCAATTGAGTTCTCCCACCCCACTAATTTCTCTTCTTGCCTATATGGGGAGTCATACGAGTTGTATTCACCCATTATGTTGTTCGTTTATCAACCTTCCATTTTCCTACAATGTGCCATTCATAGCTAAATAAAAGAATTATCTTAATTTACTTCAAGTATGGCTATAGCATCTACATAGGTCAATCCAGATTATCATGATACATAATAATATCACAAACATATCAATTCATTCCACAATAATGAGAAATTAACTTTCATGCTTGCAACAATAATCAACATGCGTATAACCAAATTGAAATGTCATGCATAAATAAATGACTAATAGGCATGCATACATGTCAAAAATATGGATCTGCATACAATATGCTTTTACCTTGAGGTATAATGTCGGTGAGATTTATTTGATACCACTCTGTAATACCTTGCCCACATTTACCCATTTTAACCTACTCACCAAGGTAAACATGAGATAAGGGTTACTATGCATGACCCAATTTCCAGGGTGCACTTATGGGAAAATGGTGTAGAAATTATACCAATGGGATTCAATCTTACCCCATGATGTTTTAAAAAAAGATACAGAATCCTTATACAATTTGTAGAAATAAACATGATCACATAATGACATAACAACTATAAAAATAAGTAGTCAATCACACAACACAAGATGTATGAGGGGAAAGCACACTACCTAAAACCTAGCTATTTGTATATTGTATAAATTAAAGGATCATGAAACAAAATAATCCTTCTCCCGCTAATCTAGGAAAAATTGGACAAATACTTAGCCAATTCTCAGCCTCTTCTCAGCGTGCCTTTCTCACATATTCCATGAGGAATTGTCACCCTATTAAATAGGAAATTCCCTTGGTTTGATTGCGCAATCCTTCCTTTGCCTCCACGTGACTCTATAACTTACCTTTACAATGTTCTAATTATACAACTAATAGTTTTCATCCCTTTAACCTAAGTCTCGACTGGTCCTTCCTTATAAATGATATGCAACAACTATTTATAGTGAATTATCAGTTAACTCATTGATCACTCATTGTGAATTAAATCAGATTTAATTCACTGGACCTATCTCTAGCTCATATCTCAGTTAAAACTAGTTAAATTGATTTTAACTCAATTAATTGAGTTAACTAATTACAACTCATACATAACTATAACTGGACCCCCTTGAATCATGGGGACAACTCTACATGCCTCCTCTCTAGCCCTCAACTCAGATTTCCTAAGCTAACTTAGTCTTTCCAACTTAGTTAGCTAATACAAGTTGTCATGAGATGAAATTACAGTTTCTCTTCTAATTTAATTAAGTGAAAATTAAATCAGAAGCCCCCTTGGGGTGCCATTTCAACACTCCCTCTCAACAAGAAAGGGATTATTTTCTACCCCAATCCCATCTCTATGGAATTCGAATTTGCTTCTTTCTAGCACCTTTGTCAAAATTTCTATATCCTGCTCCTTTGTGGGAACGTATTCTAATGACATAATCTGCCTCTGAACACAATCTCAGAGATGGTGATAATGGATATAAATATGCTTGGACTTGTCATGGAATATTGGATTAACTGAGAGTTTTTATGCAACTATGGTTATCACAATGTATCACCATCAAATCCATATGTTGATTGAAAAAACCAACAAGTATCTTCCTCATCTAGATGGCCTCAAATTCTTCCTGACTAGCTGCCATGTACTCTGCCTTTGCTGAACATAGTGCAACTGATCTCTATTTCTTGTTGTAGCAGGACACTGTTGTTGCTCCTTTGCTGAAGATTCGCCCTGATGCTCTCTTCCTATCGGATGGACTCCCTACCCAATATGCATCAATGAAGCCTTGAAACTTCATTCCATATGTCCATCTATACCATAAACCATACTTTGTAGTGCCCTTGAGATATCTCAAGACATGCTTCCCCAACTTCCAAAAGAGATTGGTCAGCTTCACCATAGCTTGGCTCAGCTGGTTAACTGCGTAGCATATTTCTGGTCAAGTGTTCACCAATTACATGACTAAACCCACAAGATTCCCATAACTAATCTGAAAATACTGTATAAGTTTTGTTGTGCTAAGTGTCTTTTTAGTTATAAAACATGTGCATAATCAGTTCATCAGTTTGCATAAGGATTGAGGTATTTGTCCATGAATTGTAGATGATTTTAGGTGAATTAGAAGCATAAAAGAAGCTTAAATAACACTGAACAATAGTGTAAAACAGATAAAAAAGTCACCACATGAAAATTTACATAGCAGGCATGATGAAGCAGTTCACCCCTCCTAGGATACATCTGCTAGTCTAGCTCCCAATGGCATGTCCATCTTTCATTATGCTCAAAATTTTTCTATTACATCTAGTTACATTTCTCTAATGGATTTTCTCTCTACACCAATGGCTCCAGAATGCTCCAATTAGTAAAAAATAACTCTTTATTCGCTCAGAATGGTCGAAAATTGGGTCTCCTATACTTTTTCCCAGTTTCACCTAGAAAAGCTCCACTAAAAGTGGAGAACTCCACTTAACTCAAGATAAAATAGTAAATCCCACCAATAAAGGCACGCTCCTAAACCTCCTCTGAATATAACCACAACATTTAACTTGAGTGGTTGGGGTGGCCAAATGCCAACCCCAAAACCCGCGGTTATGGTGAATGTTTGGCGGAACTTGTGAATTTAACTGTGGTTGGCGAGGTCAGAACTCCGGTTGATGGTGTGGGGTTTATGATAACCGTGCAGAGATAAAATTTAAACATTATTCCATGTGATAACAATAACATAAAAACTACTATGGAGTCTGTGGTTGAACCGTTCACTGTGGGTTGGAGGTTATGTATAGACCACGAGTTTGTTGTTGCCATGTGACACCACCGTCAGGGAAATGCTAGCGGGCTGGGACCGCCAGTGGTTCCCAACCCCCCATACACCATTTCAACAAAATTTAACATAAACCTACAACCCATAGTTGTTAATTCATAAAGCGTAGAGCAGTTGAAAAATTTTCTGCGTGCCTGAAGGGAGGTCGCGAGATCGACCCTATAGATGTCAACAAAATTTTAACACTCCATTACATGGACACGTGGCAGCCTCAGAGCTAGCCATGTGGTACCCTATGATTGGCCCTTGAAACTGTACTTTCAATGAATAAAACTGAGACACTTTTCAAACCCCGATTGGTTCTGAGGAAAGGAATATTCTTTAGAATATTCTTTTTTTTCTGATCCACCTTGCTGACTTTTCATCCCAGTCAACCCTGGTCAAACTATCGAAAATTTACCTATTTGGAAATTTGCTCAGAGTGTGATATCTCCCTCATATGACGTCGATTTTTCAAATTTTTCGTGGTGCCAGAATCAGGAAGACGAGATCTACACAACCATGTGGTTTCAACCCAATCCTGTAACTTTGAATTTTGAGCAAAATTTATGAACTCCTAATCATTCCTCCCCATTGGGAAGCCTTTGGACCACAAAAGACTTTATTACATGTTCACTAGATGAGGGTGAAGCTCCCTCACCTTTCCAAACTCCATCCATTTTTCCTTGCTTGGTTTAGTGCCTTTGAGCCCAACTTGAAGGTAGTCAACACTTCCCCTCCTGGATGCTCTTGTCCTCCTGTCAAGAATTGTATCTTCTTTGAGCTCATCCATCAATTTTGGCGAGAAATATTCAATAGAACTTAGTTGAACATCACTTTCTTAATCATCAATCAAAGGTGGCTCAGACAAACGTAAGTTTTCAACATTAAGAACTAAATACATTTTCATATAAGAAGGCAAGTCAAGCTGAAATGCATTATTACCAAATTTCTTTATGACATTGAAACGAACATAATGAATGGGTTTGAGTTTTTTAACTTCCCCTTGCATCCTTTCTTTGCTAATGTGCAACCACACCTCATCTCCCTCTTGGAACTTGTGATCAACTTGGTCTTTTTCATGCCTCTCTTTGTATTTTCTTTGACATTTCTCAAGTTTTTCTTGAACTTGTTGATGTATCATTTGAATTTTCTCAGTGAACTTTCAAGCCTTATCAATATCACTATGTCCATTAATTGCAACATCCTTCCCAAAGATGAAGTCTAATGGCGATTTTGGAAAATATGCAAAGCATGCTTCAAAAGGTGAGGTTTGTGTTGAAGAGTGCTTTGCCTGGTTGTAAGCATGCTCTATATAATGCAGTTGTTCATCCCACAACTTAGGATTTTTGCTGCAATATCCTCTCAATAGATGCACAATTTTTATGTTCACAACTTCGGTTTTTCCATCTGTTTTTGGATGGAAAGCGAGACTCTTTTTCAATTTTGCGTCCATCATTCTCCATAGATTTGACCAAAAATTCCCAATGAACCTGGAATCCTTGTCACTGAAAATAGAAGTGTGCAATCCAAAATGAGCCCAAACATTTTGAAAATAGATTTTAGTAGTTTTTTCTACAGTAATGGCCTTCTTACATGGCATAAGTATACATATTTCACTGAATCTATCCACAACTACAAAAATATAATCATGTTGTTTTCTTGACATAGGTAGACCTCCAACAAAGTCCATGGAGACGTTCTCCCATGGCCTTGATGGTATGAGTAGTGGCGTGTACAATCCAATATTCCCATTACTAGTCTTACTTGTTGCACACATAAAACAACCTCTTATAAAATGTGACACACTATCTATCATGTGAGCCCAATAAAAATACCTTTGTAGATGCACCACTGTTTTTCTTACCCCAAAGTGTCCAACAATAAGAGAAGAATGAGCTTCTCTCATGAAACTTAGCCTCTCTCCTTGTGGAATACATAGCTTTCCCAAATGAAACATCAAATTATTATGCATGTGATAATATTTTTCTTCAACTTGATTCCCTTCACTCAAACTAGCATACACATCTTGGAAATTAATTTCATGTGTATATTGTTCTATGTAAATCTCATGTACAACATAAACATTTTTGAGTAAAGTAGAAGCACTAATGATTGGTCTGAAAAGAATATATGTAATTTTCTTGAATATACTTTTTTTTTACCTTATAACCGAGTAAAATTGTTGAAGAAATCCCATCCACCTGAAATTTCTTGATTGCTGCAATTTTGTTTGTGACTACAAGTACTGTAATGGTTGGTGATCAGTGTGTACAATAGTCTCTTTACCCATCAAGTAGTGTTTCCACTTCTTGACACTTTGTACCAACGCATATAGTTCTTTTTGATATGTAGGATAACTATTTCCAACACCATTAAAAGTTTCATAATGAAAAGCGATAGGCTTACCATGCTACAAAAGTACTGTGCCCATTACATAATCACTAGCATCGGTTTGAATCTCGAATGGTTGTCTCAAATTTGGTAATGCAAGGAATAGAGCTGAAATGATCTTGTATTTTAAAGCTTCCAAAGCTTGATGTTTTTTGGCCCCCCATTGGAAGCCTTTCTTCACACTTGTCACTACATGGATAGGAGTTGTGATGGAAGAAAAGTTAGCAATAAACTTTCTCCAATATTGAGTTTCACCTAAGAAACTTCTTACCTCGGTTACTATTTTGGATGTGGGCCAATTCACAATGGGTTCCAATTTAGAAGGATCAATCCTCAATTCTCCTCCTCCTACAATATGTCCCAAATAGACTAAATAATTCTTTCCAAACTCACACTTTGACATCTTAAGAAACAATTTCTCTTTCTTCAATATATCAAGCACTCTATTCATATGCAAGACATGATCTTCTCTTGTTTTGCTGAAAATCAATATGTCATCTAAGTACACAATCACAAAGTCATCAAGGAATGGACGCAAAACACTATCCATAACACACATGAAATTTTCCAGTGCATTACACAAACCAAATGGCATAACTAGCCACTCAAAGAGTCCTTGTTTGGTTTTGAATGCAGTTTTCCATATATAACTTTATGCAATTATTACTTGATGATATCCACTTCGTAAATATAACTTAGTGAAAATAATTTCTTCCTTCAGTTGATCAATCAAATAATCTATTCTTGGGAGCGGGTAACGATTTTTTACCGTAATCTTGTTCAAAGCTCGAAAATCTACACACATGCACCAAGTCCCATCTTTCTTTGGTATCAAGACTATGGGTTGTTGATCAATGGTTGTCATTGATGTCAACCCAAGTAGCACCAGGGGCTAAACCAATATTTCATGGGAATTTTGACCTACCAAATTAATATATTATAGGTCAATAATTCTTTTGATGGTTTCTACTTGTCGAGATGTTTCTGTTGATATATGGCATGCCATGTAATTCTTCACAGTTTGAGAGATATTCATGTTTGAAGTTTGTACCTCTAGTTAGTGGGCTAAAACCCCATGGGGTTGGGACATGGGTCATTGAAAAGTCACAATTAATATTCTTTAAGCTCCTAAAATCCCTCCCACGTTCACTTTTTCAAGTCCCTCTCAACCTAAAAATTTATATAAATTGTGATCTTCATTTCCTCCTTAGGCAAGGGATTTCGCCATCTAAAACAGCTCATCATGGAATTTGCACTCTAACTTTTGTTCTACGAAGGTTTAGAAGCTGAAATTTTTATGAGGCAAAAATGAAATCCTAAGGAAGCCACTGTAAAAATTTTAGTTCAAGGAGAGCAATATGTTTTGAGATATGATCTGTGGAAGTCATGGTTTTTGCAGGCTCCTGAAATTCATCACAAAGAAGTGAACTTGGTAAATTCGTCATAACTCCCTCTATGAGTATCGGATTGGAATTCTGTAAAAATTGGTAGATATTGCACAGTTTTTACTTTTCTCTCTATCAATCTCAGAGCCAAATGAAGAAACAGTGACATGTGGCACGCCATACAATTGCGCTATGCTGAAACAGTCCATAATTAGGGAATTTTGCGAGATTGTGTATAAATCTCTCTTGAAGAATCCAAATTGGGTCATACCTATAGCATTGGAAAGATGACTCAGAGGGCTACTAGAGGACCAAATATTAGATATTGAGGATCTGAAATAACAGCGATACACCAGATTCAATATTGAGCTACTAGAAGGAAAGAAAAAGCTAGATCATGTGTTGTCAAGGGTTGCAAAGGACCAGAATTTCTACGGAAGAAAAGGAAGCAAGGTGCAGCAGAGGGTAGCATGAAAGGAGTAGCAACCAAGGTACATAACAGCAGCAAGAAGTTCATCATATGAATTCTTCAAGTGGGCAACACTGCATACAATCATTGTAAAGGTATCATTGTACTTAGTCATTGTAAATACATTATTGTACAAATTGTACTAGTGTATATCTACCAAGGGTTGAAGAGGAAATGTTTGGAGGTCTAGGATCATCATTAGGTGGTTGTGTCAAAGTTTTGGTTATGGTCTAGAATATCTTCTTCTTCTACATCATTCTATATCATTTTAAAGCGGACCATTTTCCCCGGCACGGAGTCCATTCTTCTTTTATTCTTCTATAGGGTGGAAGGGTGGTGCTAGTGAGTCGTAGCTCATCGGGTGTTGGGGAATCCGTTTAGCTGACAACTGAATAATCCATTTAGTTGACTACTGAAGAATCTCGGGCATTGGAGCATCCATCTAGTGGGAGCTGGAGAAGAATGATTTTCTAGATTCTAGGAAGTTGGAGCTTTATTTTCAATTAGAGTTGAATATTAAAGAATTATTAGGAAAGCATTAGGTGGTTTTTGTCCCGGAGTGGGTTTCCACCTTAAAAACTGTGTGCATTTTTGTTCCTCTTTTTTGCTGCTATCATTGTACAAACATTGATAATAATTGAAGATTAACTAATTCTCTAATTGAAAGGAATACCGATTCACCCCCCCCCCCCCCCCCCAGTATTTCCAACAATTGGTATTAGGGCTTGGTTCCTTCAACGGCAGTTTAACAGCTGGAAGGAGGTGATGGAGCATACCAAGAATGGCATACCTCTATTCAATGAAAATAATTATGCACTCTGGAAAGGAAGAATGGAGTTCTATCTGTTGGTGCAAGGTTACGAAGTATGGGGCACTGTTCAAAATGGATTTACATCAACTATGGATGAACAAGGTAAGAAGAATTTGGTAAATGATGCAAAAGCAAAGAATATTAATATCATTGGACTTATTGAATCTGCTTATCATAGGGTGTTGGGTTGTAAAACTGCCAAAAATGTATGGGACAAGCTTGAGAATATATATGTAGGTGACTCAAATGTCAAAGAAGCAAAGCTTCAAATCTATAAAGAAAAATTTGAGCAACTTAGAATGAAAGAAGATTGCAACATTGCTGCATACTTCCAATACGTTGATGAAATAACCAATACTCTAGAAGGATTGGGAGAGCCAGTTAATGAGAAGAGTATTATACGGAAGATTCTTAGAACGTTACCAGGGAGATTCAACCGAAAGGTATCGGTCTTAGAATACATTGCAAATCTGGACAAACTTAGCAAAGAGGATTTACATGGAGTTCTCATAGCATATGAAATGAGACTTGATGAAGAAGAGGGTACTTTGCATCTAGAAAATGTGTTCGTTGCATCTAAGAAAACCAATAAGGATTAACAATCTTCAATTGAAAAGACATGCACCTGCAAGTGTGAAGAAAATGGAGATGATAAAGAAGGTCTTTCAGATGAAGAATATGCTTACTTCACGAGAAAATTAAAAATTGGTAAGGGACAATTGAAAGGTAAACTTCCATTGATATGTTTCAGCTGTAATGAGGTTGGGAATTTTGCAGAAAAATGTCCAAACAAAAGTAATGGCAAGTCAAAAGGAAAGAAATGATTTAAGAAATTCAACAAGCAAGGATCTAAAAGAAACTTTCTCTCTAAAGAAGATAGCTTATCATCTGATGAAGACAAACAGTGAAGAAGAAGCCAATGAGAGAGTATTTTTTATGGCCAAGTACAATAAACAAGAGGTATCAAAAAACAAAGAAGAAGGATGGACCATAGAAAATTTTTATGAGGAAGCAATCAAGCTTATAAAATATCTCAAGGCGGAGAAGATCCGTTCCAAAACTCTTGAAGAACAAGTTCAAGGTCTCAAAATTGAAGTTGAAGAACACAAATGCATTGAAGGGTCACTTCAAAAGAAGTTGGAAGAAAGCAACCAAGAAAGGGAAGAATTAGAAGCCGAAGTAGTCTCGCTGCGTGAGGAAGTGAAGAAAGGAAAAACTATCCAAAACTATGCCAACAGCTCAAGGGAATTGGAAGAACTCATCAACAATCAATGATCTTACAATGACAAAACTTTCATCAGTTACAAAGAAGAAGAAGCAAGACCTTCTACAACAAAATACAATGAGCCTATGAGATCTGACATGCATGTAGACTTCATTGGACAAGATTCACAAGAATAGCCTTGGAAGACAATTCCTCGATGAAAATTTCCATCTAGGTACCAACATATTTTTTTATGGCTACTATTATTCATGTGGAAAATTTGGTCATAAAGCTATAGAATGTCGCACGTACCCTAGGAATGAATACAATTCAAGGAGATCTGTCAAATATGAATCTCCCAGGGCTCAGCGAAACATCAATAGATTTGAAAATTTAAGAAATAATATTGAATGTTACAAATGTCGAAACTTTCGACACATAGCCAAAGACTGCAAACCTGAAAATCCTCCAGAAGAATCTTCGAAGCCACAGAACGAACGAACATGGAAGAAGAAGAAGAATGATAATTGTGCTCTCGCTTTCAAGGCTCAAAAGAACAAAGATGTGTGGTATGTTGATAGCGGTTTCTCAACGCATATGACTGGAGATAGAAATAAATTTGTATCTTTGAAGGAGAAGAAGGATGGAACCGTGTCCTTTGGAAATGATGGATCTTCAAATGTTATAGGATCAGGTACTGTCACTCTTGGAAGCAAAGATGCTCTAGCCAAGAATGTTCTATTGGTTGAAAACATGAATCAGAATCTACTCAGTGTTGGACAAATGTGTGATCAAGGACACACAATACTATTCAACTCCATGGAATGTGAAATCAGGAAAGGTGTATATGGAGAAATTGTGTCTACAACAAGTCGAGCTCCAAACGACATATATGTTCTAGATGAAGAAACTAAAGCATGTCTAATAGCTAAAGAGGATGATACAATAATTGGTAGCAATGATGATTGACTAAGAAAAACTAAGAAAAACTAAGAAAAAGCTAGATCATGTGTTGCCAAGGGTTGCAAAGGACAAGACTTTCTACGGCAGCAAAGCAAGCAAGGTGAAAAAGAGGGTAGCATGACAAGAGTAGCAACCAAGGTGCATAATAGCAGAACGAAGTTCATCATATGAATTCTTCAAGTGGGTAGTGTTAGCCACCTATAAAAATTGTTATAGCAAAAGGTGGCTAAGACTTTTGGAGCCTTCAAGGAAAAAATTTTATTGCTAAAAAGTGTTGGCTCTTGAAGACTCTTGAAGGCCTCATGCCTCTGTCCAAATCTTCATTGCTATTTCCATTTTATACTAAGAAATTCTGCTGATTTCATGAGAAAATACTGCCGTAAAATCATCATCTTCCCCCTCCCCCCACTCAAAACTAACCTTCATTTGCTCCCCTTTTTATCCATAAAACTTCTTTGTTTTCATGATTTCTCTTCTTCTGTTCATGAAAATCACTTTTCCATAGTTAAAAAATCATTTTTTAACTCTTATGAAACCCCTGATTCCTTTGAAAAACTCTGCAAAATTCATAAAAAAACAAGTTTTATTGTACTATGGACCTAAACCCCCTCGGGCTAAGTCCTAACCACTTCCCCCCACATACCCTTTCCCCAGAACCAGGTGCTAGTCCCATCAGCGCTTATCGCATCAGAATAAATTAAACAAGCGCATTTGTTTTGTTACACAAAAAACCCCAATGCGATCAGCTCCCTTTGATATAACTCCAGATCTCATGTTTCTTTTGAAAAACCAAGAGTTATTACAACGAGCGCTAATCGCATTGGAAAGATTCAAGTGCGTAGGTTTTGTTGCTGTGTTTAAAAATTGCGATGTGATCATCCTTGTATTATAAAACCCCGATCGCATAAATTTTTATATATTTATCTTGTGGGCCTGCCTCTGGTGCTTAATACCTTTTATTTTTCTTGCCCGATCCGTTTTTTCCTTTGTAAAGTCGAAAAACCCACTTTTTCCAAAGTTTTAACTTAAAAAACCCAAATCACGTGTTAAAAATAAAATGGGTTGATTGAAAAGAACTGATCGCACAATCGCGATCGAAGAATTCACAA
This sequence comes from Pinus albicaulis, assembly GCA_034641835.2. Taxonomy (NCBI): domain Eukaryota; kingdom Viridiplantae; phylum Streptophyta; class Pinopsida; order Pinales; family Pinaceae; genus Pinus; species Pinus albicaulis. The sequence continues at coordinate 779,381,529 of CM076571.1, forward strand.
TGGGTTGATCGAGAAGACCCGCATCAAATTTCCAATGCGATTGGGTCTTGTCCGTTAAAACTTCCCCCCACCACTGTTTCATATGACTTATGCCTAGGACCGAGTGTTGAATTCCCAAAGCGTTGAATCGAATCGCAATTTTCCAATGGGTAGATTAAAAAGACTGGGCCCAAAGATCTGATTGCGATTAAGCCCTTTGTTTTATTTACGCCCTGGGCATATAACATTTCATAAAGACCAAAGGCCCCACAATCGGGCGCCTATCCACTTTATATATTCTTTCCGCCCCCCGATCCATTAAAAACCTTTGTTTTGTTTAAAAACTTTAGGTTTTGTACATTATAAAAGGGTTTTCCCCTCGTTCATCTCGACCATTGATTGCTGACCGATCAACGACCATCGCTTAATCACCTCAGCCCTTCCGATCGCGCAATCGCACCAGAGTTTTTCATCGCACCTCGTTTCTCCTCCCATCGATTGTGATCCCCCCGATTAGATCTGGACCGTCCATGTGTCCAGATCCAATGGCTACACTCCTCTCCTGCCTTCTGAAGCAGTTTAACCCATTTTGCAGGATTTTTTTTTAATTATTTCTCTGTTTTGCAGGTCTTTTTAATGATTTTCCATTGTATTGAAGAGAAAGGCTAAAGGCTGGGAAAGACGTTTCCTGGAGCTTTGAGCTATTAAAGAGAACCATTTGCGGGTTCTATTCCATTGTTTTATCAATGATTCATGATCGTTGATACCATAAAGAGCCCTGTGCGGCCCAGCACATCGACAAGACACTGTGTTTTAAACGCAATTGAAAATAGTATAAGTTTGAAGAAGAGAGCACAGCAGAGAAGAAGATTGAAGACAGATTTGGGGAATTATGGCTAAGAATAATTATCAAAAGCCTAATTCCCTGGATTAAAACACAGTTAAAAGAAAATCATAAGTGTCTGAACAGACAGAAAGGCCTCCACCGCCTTATTTGAGGCGAATTGATTCCTCATCTACCACACAGCCACCTGTTGCCTCAAACCTTTCAAAACAGAGGCCGAAGTTATTGAAGAAAATCAGATATTCGCCTGCAGCGTAGCTAGGGAGTTACTTCTGCAAGGAAATAAATGCAAAAATATCTGTAGAGTTACTCCAAAAATTACGCAGAGCCTCAAAGTCAACAAAATATCCCACCTAGCTTTGATATTTATTGTAAAACAGTTAATACAATGATCCACCTGTAAACTTCTCCATCGAAGCCCTCAAAAGGTCGAGAAGTCTTGAATATATATTTATTGTCTTAAGAGATCTTTTGTTAGATTTCACCTCCTCATTCTTCTATAAATACCTCAGTAGAAGATGAGCAATTGTTGGTTGCAGAACTTTGAAATAGATTTGAGCTTAAACTTCTAATTGTAAATAATGTTCACTGGCCCCTGGAGCTCTGCTTGTGAAAGATAAGTTAGGCTGAGATGTGTAGATGATTTTTAAACTAAAGCATTGGACTTAAAGCTGTAACTGGTTTGGAGCATCAATACAAGCTGATTTATGGGGTCCTGGTCTATGTTGACGGTGATGTTTTTCTAATTGTAACTTGTTATTTTGTTTCTATTTTCACTCTGTTTCATATTCTCTTATAAAGACCATCATGCATAGACTTAGGACCTACTGTATATCAGTAACCTTCTCTAACTGAAAATCTTTATTTATATGTTTTCTTCCAATCTATGTTATTTAGGAATGATTTAATTCAGTTTAAGCATAGGAATGCTGGCGTTCCCTCGTCTTATTGCCTTAGATGAATATTATTCTTGAATGTTATGTGCAGTATTAGTTAAGTAGAGATGAACTATGGAAGATATGGTGTGCCCTGGTCCTAGTTTTATCCCCAAAGGCTGTCTGAATATTTCCCTTGGAATGTGTTAAAAGTTGGATAGTTTAGAAGTACTTACCAGATCTTAGGCCATTCTGTGTTATCTTTTTGTTTGTCTTGAAAGTAACCAATTAAAGCAGAACTAGGAGAGGATTTGTGGTGAGCCTAGCCTGCTAGTTTCTACTCCAACAGTTGCCTTCAAGTTTCCCTTTGTTTTAAGATGTTTTCTATTGAAAGTGTATCAAAGGCTGGCTAGTTTAAAAGTACTTACCATATCCTAGTTTTCTTTTATGTTCTTTCTTAAGTGTTTGTCAAAGGCTGACTAGTTTAAAAGTACTTATCAGATCCTGGGTTGCTTTTTGTTCTACATCTGCTTAATTCTCCTTCTTATTGTACCATTTCATTCCACAAATCAAAACCTTAAAGAGATCCTTATACATAGATGACTTGCCCCATGGACCACTCTTGCCTCTTGCTGTTCCAATTAAACCCTATTATGAGTCCATAGCCCAATGGACTAAAACCTGCAATTATCTATCTTCCTAGCTAAAGCTTGTTCTCTTTGCTTGCAACTTCTCACCTTTGAAACTCTCTGCCTTTAGGACTTTCCACCTCAAACAATAATCATTCTCAACCATCCAAAAAACAAAAAAAACCCTTGGCCTTCATAACTAGCCTAATATTATTACCTCAAACTTCAAAGACAAATCCATCTTTACACTGATTGGAGAGATCCCTATCCGGATTCAGGAGGGCCAGATCCTAGAATCCCAAATTTGGTTGAAACGATGTTGTTTCTGTGATTGGACCTTGCCAATCCTACGAATTATAGATTCCTAACAGGTAGCACTACATACAATCATTGTAAATGTATCATTGTACTTAGTCATTTTAAATACATTATTGTACAAATTGTACTAGTGTCTGTCTCCCAAGGGTTGAAGAGGAAGTGTTGGGAGGTCTAGGATCATCATTAGGTGGTTGTGTCAAATTTGGGGTTATGGTCTAGTATATCTTCTTCTTCTGCATCATTCTATATCATTGTAAAGTGGACCATTTTCCCTGGTACGGGAGTCCATTCTTCTTTTATTCTTCTATAGGGTGGAAGGGTGGTGCTAGGGTGAGTTGTAGCTCACTGGGCGTTGGGGCATCCATTCAGTTGACTATTGAAGAATCTTGGGCATTGGAGCATCCATCCAATGGGAGTTGGAGAAGAATGCCTTTCTAGATTCTAGGAAGTTGAAGCTTTATTTTCAATTGGATTTGAATATTAAAGAATTATTAGAAAAGGATTAGGTGGTTTTTTCCCAAAGTGGGTTTCCACCTTAAAAATTGTGTGCATTTGTGTTCCTCTTGTTTGTTGCTATCATTGTACAAACATTGATAATAATTGAAGACTAACTAATGCTCTAATTGAAAGGAATACTAATTCAACCCCCCCCCCCCCTCTCAGTATTTCCAACATGGGTGAACCACATGGCGAGGTGCTTGGCCTTAAGATTACTTTATCCAACATTACTTTGATTTTCCTCTTTATTTCAGCATTCTCCATTATCGACATGCAATACATATCGATGTTTGGAAGGAGACAATCTTGCTTCAACTGAATCTCATGTTGAATCTCTCTTTTTGGAGGCAATCCTGTTGGCTCCTGAAACATCTCATGATGTGCATTAACTACATCACATAAATCTGATTTGAACTTAGGATCACATCCATCAAAATATTCATGATTAACATCAAATTTAGGCTTAATCATAAGAATAACAAAACTCTTACTTGAATTTACCAACCTCTTTACATGTCCATCATTTACCATAACAATGTTTGTCTTCTTGCGATGTGCTCTAACAATGAACTCCTTTCCATCTTTGAATAAATGATACTTGTTCTCATGGTGATGGAAGATCACTTTCCTATCATACAATTAAGGACTACCTAATACAATATCAGTAATGTCAAGCAGAACCACATCTAATTCAACTGTGTCAACAAAATCTGCAGTGATTGCAAACCGCAATATACATTTCTTTGAAATCTATAGATTTGCATCCTTACAAATCCAACCCAATGGATATGGTTTTGGATGTGGTATGATCTCAAGGTTAAGTTTCTTGACCAAATATTCATAGATTAAGTTTTCTTGTGACCCACTGTCAAACAATGTGTCAATCTTGGTATGCTTGGATATGACCCTCACATGAAACAGTTCTATTCATTTTTCTTCATTTGGAGTGTTTATGTGACAGTTTGATGTACTGGTACTGGGTTTAGTTTCAATTTATTTTCCCTTCATGTTCTTCAATCCCATGGTTGTAATCTTAGATTCATCACCTGAATCAGATCTTAAATCATTTTGAGTTGTAGCAGCATTTTTCTATTTCCCTTTGTTATTGGGTTTCTTTGGCCTCATTTCAGGACGTAATTTCCAAAAATAAGTTTCATCATGGCCTTCTTTTGAACAATGTCTACAAACCACATTTTCTCCCTCTTTCTTAACAGATGCATTCTTTTTGTTTTTACCTTTTGAGGTATTTTCTTTGTATTTACCCTTAAAAGGTTTCTTTCTACCCTCTACAGAAATATTCTTCCCTCTAGCTTCTAGATGTGTGGCCTGAACACATACTTCATCTAGACTAGTGGGGTTAAAAATGAGAATAGTATGTTTTAGGTAGCTATGTAAGCCTCCTATGTACTTGAGAAAAGTATCTTGGCTCTGCAAATCTACCCCTAATAAGAGAGTTCTTCTCGTAAATTCTTGGGTGTATTCTTGCACATTTTGTCCCTTCAACTGCCTAAAGTTCTACCAGTTCATTATGGATTTTTGAATATGAGGTAATGGATAAAACTGTTGTTTTATAACAGTAATGAAATCTGACCATGATAAAATAATCTTACCATGTTTCTTGATTTCCTCCTTTGTCTTGGCTTCCCACCAAACAAGTGATGCACCTTCCATTCTCAATGAAGCTAATTGAATTTTGGTATCATCATCTTGAAGGTTTTCTATTCTCAAATAGACATCCAATTGTCTAATCCAATTATCAATATTTTCTACATTGACTTCACCATTAAAAATTGGCAATTCAAACTTAAAATCAAGTTTTAAAAAAGGACTTTTACCAGTGTTCTTTGACTTGTGTGGCTAATGTACTGAAGAAGAAGTAGAGTATGATGATGATGAGGAGGGTGAGGATGATGGCTCTCCTTTGTCTCCATTTCCTCCATTTCCCTTCTTTGACTTTTCTTCATCATGGTGACCTCCTGAATATCCTTGTCCTTCCTTGTGAAGTTTAGGTCCTTCTTCTTCCAACCCCTCATTCCTTTCTTGATAAAGGATTCTAACCATCTCAGTCATGTCAAGAAATTCTTTCCTCAACACTCTTTCTTCCTCCTTCGGATCAACTTCTTCGTGGATTTCTCCTTCCTCTTCAGGCATGCTTAATGGAACTTCTTCTTCTTTAGTAGGTGAAATAGGTGGTGGATATTGTGGCAATATTTGTCTCCTTTTCTTTGGCTCTTCTTGATACCCTTCTTCTTCCACCAATTTGTCTTCTCCTCTTTTGAGATTGAGGCTTGTAAGCGTCTAAAACTTGCAAACAGTTAAACAATTATTTTCACTAAACAACACCAGAGAATAAACTCTAGCTCTGATACCAACCTGATCTAAAATGACTGTATTATTTTTGTTGTGCTAAGTGTCTTTTCAGTTATAAAACATGTGCATAATCAGTTCGTCAGTTTGCACAAGGATTGAGATATTTGTCCACGAATTGTAGATGATTTTAGGTGAATTAGAAGCATAAAACAAGCTTAAATAACATTGAACAAGAGTGTAAAACATTTAAATAAGTCACCACATGAAAATTTACACAACAGGCATGATGAAGTAGTTCACCCCTCTTGAGCTACATCTGTTGGTCCAACTCCCAATGGCATGTCCATATTTCATTATGCTCAAAAGTATGCTATTACATGTAGTTACACTTCTCTATTGGCTTTTTTCTCTGCACCAATGGCTCCAGAATTCTCCAATTAGTAAAAAATGACTCTTCATTCACTCAGAATGGTCGAAAATTGGGTCTCCTATATTTTTTCCCAGTTTCACGTAGAAAAGCTCCACTAAAAGTGGAGAACTCCACTTAACTGAAGATAAAATAGTAAATCCCACCAATAAAGGCACGCTCCTAAGCCTCCGCCAAATATAACCGCAACATTTAACTTGAGTGGTTTGGGTGGCCACATGCCAACCCCAAAACCCGCGGTTATGGTTACCATTGGGCGGAACCTATGGAGTGAACTAGGGTTGACAAGGACGGAAATCTGGTTGATGGTGTGGGGTTTGTGATAACCACGTAGAGATAACATTTAAATGCTATGCCATGTGATAACTATAACACAAAAAGTACGGGGAGTCTGCAGTTGAACTGTTGACTGTAGATTTTAGGTTATGTATAGACCATGAGTTTGTTGTTGCCACGTGACACCACCATTGGGGAACCGCTGGCGGGCTGGGACCGTTGGCGGTTCCTAACCCCACATACACCATTTCAAAAAACTTTAACATAAACCTGCGACCCATAGTTGTTAAGTCACAAAGCGTAGAGTAGTTGGAAAATTGTCTGCATGCTCGAAGAGAGGTCAGAGGGTTGAGCCCTGTAGACCTCACCAAAATTTTAACACTCCATTACATGGACACATGGTGGCCTCAAGGCTAACCATGTGGCACCCTATGATTGGCCCTCCAAACTGTACTTTCAATGAATAAAACTAAGACACTTGTCAAACCCCAATTGGTTCTGAGGAAAGGAATATTCTTCAAAATATTCTTTTTTGCTGATTTTACCTCCACCTTGTTGAATTTACATCCTAGTCAACCTTGGTCAAACTGTCGAAAATTTACCTCTTTGGAAATTCAATCAGAACGCGACATCTCCCTCATACGACATTAGTTTTTTGAACCGTTAGCAGCTTCAGAATTAGGAAGACGAGATCTACACAACCATCTGGTTTCAACCCAGTCCTATAACTTTGAATTTTGAGAAAAATTTATGAACTCTTGATCAACTCCTGATCATTCCTCCCTATTGGGAAGCTTTTGGACCCCAAAATACTTGATTACCTGTTCAGTAGATGAGAGTACTGCTATGCGGAATTATGGATTACGGGTAAAACATTATTCCCTAGATGTAGTGCTCATCTAGAACAACAGGTTAAATACTTTGAAACTATTTTTCCTAATAGTACATAGACACACAGAACATATCAAAGAACTTACTTGGAGTCCAAGTGCTTCCTATTCTCCTTCTGTCTCCCTTGTTGTAGCTTCAAATCTGAGCTAAGTGACCAAAATATTCTTTGCAAAGATGAACACTAAACAACAAAATATAGAAATAACACAGATTTCTATTCAAGTTATTCAATTAAATCAATAAAACATGAACCATAAGAATCAAATAAGAATTCATAAAATGAAATAGATATGTGGGAAAGTAAGCAACAACCTTTATTAATGGATAGAAGGGTAGGTTACAACCTAGTGATTGATTTAGTGTCACCATATCCAACAAAATCCCAACCTCATAAAAATGCACATCTCTCCATCATCATTTCACTCAAATCAATTCCTCAATTGAAATTCCACCAACATTTATCTACTCAAATTCTTCCTTCTCAAACACTAAGATCTGTGCTCAATTTATAGAGGAGCTAAAGGTAGTTTTAAAATCAATGACTTTCTAATAATAGGAAAGACATGTTCCCAACATTGTAGATGTCAAATGGACACATGAATTCGAATTTTGATACATGTGAACTCTTCTAGAAGGAACTGGCCAAGGGGAGATTCCGAAACAATGAAAATTTCACTCCCAATGTGAAAAACACACCCTTGAGTGTCGAGAATTGCTTTGCAGAGCACCCTTAAGTGGGGTTACTTGCATATGCAACGCACTTAGTCCATTTAGAGGTAGCGTTGGTGAGCCCTCATATGATATATTATAAACTTCAAATCTTGGAAACCTTTGGAGATGAAAGTCATGGATGAGTTGTCTTATTCTTTGTCTTAGGGCATATAACAACTGAAATGATAGGGGATGATAAACCCTATTAATTGGTCCTGGAGATGATGTCTAGTTAACCAGGTCAATGGGAATGGTGCCCAAATTGACCTATAACAATTTCCCCCAAAAGCATGAAGTCATAATAATAATAATAATAACAATATTTTCATTGAGATGCTTTACACTGTGATGGACTGGAGATGAAGAAGAGTGGCGGCCTGCGTCAATATTACAATACATTACATCGTGATATATCCTCTTGATCATAGTTGATGAGGGTAGGCATTCCCATGCCTAGCACATAAAACAATCTAATAACATGTACATAATTCACAAAGTTGTCTACAATGGAATGTTGCCCAATACAGACATTCCTACAGATATAGGCCCATGTTTGGATGACGATTTGTATGTAAGGTCACCATACAGATGATGTGTAAAACAATCTTGAAATCACAGCCCAGATGGTTGAAACTAGACGCGGGGTCTTCTTATCTCGTTCACTCAATCATTCAGGTACAGGTCTAGTCATGTGAATATATGATTTGTAGATGAACATGGGAAGACATCATTTGATTACCAACCAATGATGTGAGGTGTTAAAAAATGAGAGAGAACCACCATTGATGTCAATGGCCCTCAAGGTACTGCAATACATTTCGTAAGGCATGAATAGATGATTTGATGTTGAACACCAAACAAAATATTTTGTTCAAAAGTCCAGAAGCGAGGATCTTTTTGATGCTGTAAAAATCCTCATGGTACTGAATATAATGTTTCTAAGTGAACTTCCTGGATAATGATTTGTCGTCGAAAGGAAGCCACCTTATTGTGAAATGGGAGTTACTGATTTCGGAGACAGAGGTATGACTTGATATAGAAATTTTCAGTGATGACAATCATGAGAATGAAGGTTTATGAGTATTGCAGAAGGATGAGTATTCACTAGATGACTTCTCTTGAACATATCGACGACAAAAGGATGAGTTCGCAGCATTGAACCAAAATCGAAGTGAAGGTATGATTAACTATAGGTATGAATGAATTGTCAAGAATATTACCCAACCTAAAAAGTCACGGTGATGGAGTGAAGTGTCATGTTCAAGAGCAACCTGATACCGTAAAAAGTTCTGTTCACTTTCCCAAATTTTCCCTGGTCATTTGTCGACCAATACCTCTTTATTTTTTAACAAGCTTGAGGAGGATAACATTTTCTTGATCTATAATTCAAGCCTTTGGGCAAATAATGTATCGCTATTGAATAATTTAACGAGTCTAGCGATAAATGAAACTCGATTCTTGCCATGATCAACAAGCTTGTTGCTATTTTATGTTTTAATGAGCTTAACGACAATGATAGCCTGATACTTTTTCATATTTAGAGAGTTTGAAAAATAGGACGAAAGAAAACTCCAAAAGTATTTTTTCATAAAGTTTTCGCTCAGATCCGAAAATGTGTAAAATAATATCTGAGAGAACCTCTCTAGTCATGTTCGACCAAGGTATTCCATTTTCATAAATAATCTATCTTATTCCGGAAAAGGGTTAAACTTATACTGAGTAGATCAATTCATTTACTTTTACGAGCTCGAAAAGACAAGTGCTTGGAAATATTTTCATATTATCGGAGTTTAAAAAGAGTTGAAAGAAGACTCCAGGGGTTCCTTTTTTGCTGTTATAGAAGCTCAAAAAATAGATAAAAGCTTGCTTCAAATCCTTTTTCATTTTTAAAAAACTCGAAAAATAAGGAGAAAAAGTATGCTTTGTGGTTAAATCATTCTTGAAATAAATTTGCACGACAAATTTGTTCATCAATTGTAAGACCTGTTCAAAACAACATCAAATGGATTAAAAATACCTGTTTCATGATAAAAATATAATAAAACCATAGTCATAGCAATAAATATGGTTTGCAAAAAATTAAATGACTATTAAAAAGAGTTTTACTGTTCAGTTTTACCATTCCATAGTTACCATTTGACTTTTGGAGCTCTGAACCTGATTTTTCCCCCAAACTTCAGTGATCGATTACGTGAAATTGGTAAGAATGTTTTGAATGCCCCCTACAAGAGCACATGTTGAATTCCCCCTACAAGAGAAGATTCCCCCCAAGCTTCATTTCATTCAACTAAGTAAACTACTAGTTACTAATAGCAGGATGGAATGAAGGTTCATTTACGAGATCAAATGGAAGACTCTTTTTAATTAGGAGAGGATTTGTTTCATTTTTTAATGAGCTTGACACAGGGAAGGAACTATGCTCATGACCTGTTTCATTTTTTAATGAGGTTGACACAATAAAAGAACTATCCTCATAGGCACTTCTTTCATTTTTTAACGAGGTTGACACAAGAAAAAATAACTATCCCCAATCTCTGATTCATTTTCTTGTTTCATTTTTTAACGAGGATGACACAAGGAAAAAGAACCATCTTCATAGCTTGATTCATTTTCTAACGAGGTTGACACAGGAAAAGAACCATCCTCATCACAATGCACATCTCTCCAACAACATGTCACTCAAATCAATTCCTCAATTGAAATTCCACAAGAATTTCTCTACCCAAATTCTTCCTTCTCAAACACTAAGATCTGTGCTCAATTTATAGAGGAGCTGAAAGTAGTTTTACAATCAATGAATTTCTAATAATAGGAAAGGAATTTTCCCAAGCTTGTAGATGTAAAATGGACACATGGATTCAAATTTTGACACATGTGAACTCTTCTAGAAGGCACTGGCCAAGTGGAGATTCCAGAACAATGAGAATTTCGCTCCTAATGTGCCCAATGCACCCTTGAGTGTTAGGAAGAGCTTTGTAGAGCATGCTTGAGTGGGGTTACTTGCGTATGCAACACACTTAGTCCCTTTAGAGGTAGCGTTGGTGAGCTCTCATATGATATATTATAAACTTGAAATCTTGGAAACCTTTGCAGATGAAAGTCATGGATGATTTGTCTTGTTATTTGTCTTAGGGCATATAACAAATGAAATGATAGGGGATGATAGACCCTATTCATTGGTCCTAGAGATGATGTCCAATTAACCAGGTCAATGAGAATGGTGCCCATATTTACCTACAACAGGTACAACTCCCTCACCTTTTCAACCTCCATCCATTTTTCCTTGCTTGGTTTAGTGCCTTTGAGCCCAAATCAAAGGTAGTCAACACTTCCCCTCTTGGATGCTCTTGTCGTCCTATCTAGAATTGTATCTTTTTTGAGCTCATCTAGCAATTCTAGCAATAAATATTCAATAGAAGTTAGCTGAACATCACTTCCTTGATCATCAATCAAAGGTGGCTCAGACAAACGTAATTTTTCAACATTAAAAACTGAATACATTTTCATATAAGAAGGCAAGTCAAGTTGAAATGCATTATTAAAAACTTGCTTTATGATCTTGAAAGGACCATAACAAATGGGTTTGAATTTTTTACCTTCCCCTTGCATCCTTTTTTTTCTAATGTGCAACCACACCTCATCTCCCTCTTGAAACTTGTGATCAACCCAGTGTTTGTCATGCCTCTCTTTGTATTTTCTTTGACTTTTCTCAAGTTGTTCTTGAACTTGTTGATGTATAATATGAATTTTCTCAATGAACTTTCAAGCCTTATCAATGTCACTATTGCCATCAATTGCAAATCCTTCCCAAAGATGAAGTATAATGGTGATTTTGGAAAATACCCAAAGCATACTTCAAAAGGTGAGGTTTGTGTAGAAGTGTGCTATGCCCGGTTGTAAGCATGTTGAATGTAATGGAGTTGTTCATCCCACAACATAGGATGTTTGCTGCAATATCCTCTCAATAGATGCACAACAGTTGTGTTCACCACCTCGGTTTTTCCATCTATTTGTGGATGAAAAGCATTACTCTTTTTAAACTTTGTGTCCATCATTCTCCATAGATTTGACCAAAATTCCAAATGAACCTGGAATCCCTGTCAATAACAATAGAAGTTGGCAATCCAAAATGAACCCAAACATGTTGAAAATAAATTTCAGCAGTTTGTTCAACATAATGGTTTTCTTACATGGCATAAGGATACACATTTTATTGAATCTATCCACAACTACATAAAGATAATCATGTTATTTTCTCAACATAGGTAACCTCCAACAAAGTCCATGGAGACACTCTCCCATGGCCCTGATGGTACCGGTAGTGGCGTGTACAATCCAAGCTTCCTATTACTAGGGTTGCTTGTTGCACACATAGAACAACCTCTTATAAAATGTGACACATTATCTATCATGCGAGGCCAACAGAAATACCTCTATAGATGAACCACTTTTTTTCTTACCCCAAAGTGTCCAGCAATAAGAGATGAATGAGCTTCTCTCATGACACTTAGCCTCTCTCCTTGTGGTATACACAACTTTCCCAAATGAAACATCAAATCATTATGAATGTGATAATATTTTTCTTCAACTTGATTCCCCTCACTCAAACTAGCATACACATCTTGAAAATCAATTTAATGTGCATATTGTTCTATGTAACTCTCATGTAAAATAGAATCATTTTTGAGTAAAGTAGATGCACTAATGATTGGTCTTGAAAGCATATCAACAACTTTATTGAAAATACCTTTCTTGTACCTTATAACCAAGTGAAACTGTTGAAGAAATCCTATCCACCTAAAATGTCGTGATTGCTACAATTTTGTTTGCGACTGAAAGCACTGTAATGGTTGGTGATCGATATGAAAAATAGTTTGTTCACCCACCAAGTAGTGTTTCCACTTCTTGACAATTTGTACCAATGCATATAGTTCTTTTTCATATGTAGGATAATTAGTCACAACACCATTAAAAGTTTCAGAATTAAAAGTGATAGGCTTACCATGCTGCACAATAACTGCACCCATGACATAATCACTAGCATCAGTTTGAATCTCAAATGGTTGTCTCAAATTTAGTAATGCAAGGAATGGAGATAAATTGATCTTGTCTATTAAATATTCAGAAGGTTTTTGTTGGTTGCCTCCCCATTGGAAGCCTTTCTTCACACTTGTCACTGCATGCATAGGAGCTATGATGGCAGAAAAGTTAGCAATAAACTTTCTCCAATACTGAGCTGCACCTAAGAAAATTATTACCTCGGTTACCTTTTTGGGTGTGGGCCAATTCACAATGGCTTCCACTTTAGAAGGATCAATCCTCAATTCTCCTCATCTTACAATATGTCCCAAATAGACCAAAGAAGTCTTTCCAAACTCACACTTTGACATCTTAAAAAACAATTTCTCTTTCTTCAAAATATCAAGCACTCTATTCACATGCAAGACATGATCTTCTCTTGTTTTGATGAACATTAATATGTCATCTAAGTACACAATCACAAATTCATCAAGGAATGGACACAATACATTATCCATAACACACATGAAATTTTCCAGTGCATTACACAAACCAAATGGCATAACTAGCCACTCAAAGAGTCCTTGTTTTGTTTTGAATGTAGTTTTCCATATATCACTTTCTGCAATTCTTACTTGATGATATCCAATTCGTAAATCTAACTCAATGAAAATTTTTTCTTCTTTCAGCTGATCAATCAAATTATCTATTCTTAGGAGTGGGTAATGATTTTTACCGTAATCTTGTTCAAAGCTCGAAAATCTACACACATGCGCCATGTCTCATCTTTATTTGGTATCAAGACTATGGGTGAACCACATGGCGAGGTGCTTGGCCTTATGATGCCTTTATCCAACATATCTTTTATTTGCCTCTTTATTTCAACATTATCCATTATTGACATGCGATACATACTGATATTTGGAAGGGGACAATCATGCTTCAACTGAATCTCATGTTGAATCTCTCTTTTTGGAGGCAATCCTGTTGGCTCTGGAAACATCTCATGATGTGCATTAACTACATCATATAAATCTGATTTCAACTTAGGATCACATCCATCAAAATATTCATGATTAGCATCAGCTTTACGGTTAATCATAAGAATAAAAAAATTCTTACTTGAATTTACTAGCCTCTTTACCTGTCCAACATTTATCATAGCAATGTTTGTCTTCTTGCGATGTGCTCTAACAATGAACTCCTTGCCATATTTGAATAAATGATACTTGTTCTCATGGAAATGAAATATTTCTTTCCTGTCATACAAGTAAGGAAAACCTAATACAATATCAGTAATGTCAAGCAAAACCACATCTAATTCAACCGTGTCATCAAAATTTGCAGTGCTTGCAAAACGCAATATACATTTCTTTGAAACCTATAGATTTGCATCCTTACAAATCCAACCCAATGGATATGTTTTTGGATGTGGTATGGTATCAAGGTTTAGTTTACTGACCAAATATTTAGAGATTAATTTTTCTTGTGACCCACTGTAAAACAATGTGTCAATCTTGGTATGCTTGGATATGACCCTCACACGAAACAATTCTATTCTTTTTTCTTCATTTGGAGTGTTTATGTGACAATTTGATGTACTGGTACTGGGTTTAGTTTCAATTTATTTTCCCTTCACGTTCTTCAATCCCATAGCTGGAATCTTAGATTCATCACCTGAATCAGATCCTAAATCATGTTGAGTTGTAGCGGCATTTTTCTGTTTCCATTTGTTATTGGCTTTCTTTGGCCTCATTTCAGGATGTAATTTCCAGCAATAAGTTTCATCATGGCCTTCTTTTGAACAATGTTTACAAAACACTTTTTCTCCCTCTTTCTTAACAAATGCATTCTGTTTCTTTTTACCTTTTGAGGTCTTTTCTTTGGATTTACCCTTAAAAGGTTTCTTTCTACCCTCTACAGAAATCTTCTTCCCTCCAGCTTCTAGATGTGTAGCCCGAACACATACTTCATCTAGACTGGTGGGGTTAAACATGAGAATAGAATGTTTTAGGTAGCTATGCAAGCCTCCTATGTACTTGAGAAAAGTATCTTGGCTCCGAAAATCTACCCCTAATAAGAGAGCTCTTCTCCTAAATTCTTGGGTGTATTCTTGCACATTTTGTCCCTTCAATTGCCTAAAGTTCTGCAAGTTCATTATGGATTTCTGAATATGAGCTAATGGATAAAACTGTTGTTTTATTGTAGTAATGAAATCCAACCATGATAGAAAAATCTTACCATGTTTCTTGATTTCCTCCTTTGTCTTGGCTTCCCGCCAAACAAGTGATGCACCTTCCATTCTCAATGAAGCTAATTGAATTTTGGTATCATCATCTTGAAGGTTTTGTATTCTCAAATAGACCTCCAGTTGTCTAATCTAATTATCAATATTTTCTGGATTTACTTCACCATTAAACATTGTCAATTCAAACTTAACATCAAGTTTTAAAAAAGGACTTTTACCAGTGTTCTTTGACTTGTGTGGCTGATGTACTGAAGAAGAAGTAGAGGATGATGATGACGAGGGTGAGGATGATGGATCTCCATTGCCTCCATTTCATCCATTTCCCTTCTTTGAATTATCTTCATCATGGTAACCTCCTGAAGATCCTTCTCGTTCCTTGTGAAGTTTAAATCCTTTTCCTTCCAACCTCTCATTCCTTTCTTGATAAAGGCTTCTAACCATCTCAGTCATGTCAAGAAATTCTTTCCTGAACACTCTTTCTTCCTTGTTAGGATCAACTTCTTCGTGGATTTCTCCTTCCTCTTGAGGCATGCTTAATGGAGCTTCTTCTTCTTTAGGAGGTGAAATATGTGGTGGAGATTGTGGCAATCTTTCTCTCCTTTTCTTTGGCTCTTCTTGAGACCCTTCTTCTTCCACCAATTTTCCTTCAGCTCTTTTGAGCTTGAACCTTGTAAGCATATAAAACTTGCAAACAGTTAAATAGTTATTTTCACTAAACAACACCAAAGAATAAACTCTAGCTCTGATACCAACCTGATCTGAAATGAATATATTATTTTTGTTGTGATAAGTGTCTTTTCAGTTATAAAACATGTGCATAATTAGTTCATTAGTTTGCATAAGGATTGAGATATTTGTCCATGAATTGTAGATGATTTGAGGTGAATTAGAAGCATAAAACAAGCTTAAATAACACTAAAGAGTAGTGTAAAATAGAGAAAATAGTCACTACATGAAAATTTACACTGCAGGCATGATGAAGCATTTCACCCCTCCTGGGCTACATCTGCTAGTCCAACTCCCAATGGCATGTCCATCTTTCATTATGCTCAAAATTTTACTATTACATGTAGTTACATTTCTCTAATGGTTTTTTTCTCTATGCCAATGGCTCCATAATGCTCCAATTAGTCAAAAACGACACTTCATTCTCTCAGAATGGTCGAAAATTGGGCCTCCTACACTTTTTCCCAGTTTCACCTAGAAAAGCTCCACTAAAAGAGGAGAACTCCACTTAACTAGAGATAAAATAGTAAATCCCACCAATAAAAGTGCACTACTAAACCTTCGCCGAAACTAAACACAACATTTAACTTGAGTGGTTGGGGTGGCCACATGCCAACCCCAAAACCCACGGTTATGGTGAGCGTTGGGCAGAACCTGTGGAGTTAACTGTGGTTGACGAGGTTATAACTCTGGTTGATGGTGTGGGGTTTGCGATAACTGCACGAATATTATGTTTAAATGTTATGCCATGTGATAAATATAACACGAAAGCTGTTCCAGAGTTTGTGGTTGAACAGTTGATAGCGGGTTGGAGGTTACGTATAGACCACGGGTTTGTTGTTGCCATGTGACACCAACGTCGGGGAACTGCTAGCGGGTTGGGACTACCGGCGGTTCCCAACCCTTCATACACCGTTTCAACAAAATTTAACCTAAACCTATGACCCATAGTTGTTAAGTCACAAAGCATAGAGAATTTGGAAACTTGTTCGCGTGCCGGAAGGGAGGTCACGGGGTCGAGCCCTACGGAACTCACCAAAATATTAACACTTCATTATAGGAACACGTGGCAGCCTCAGGGGTGGCCATGTGGCACCCTATGATTGGACCTCCAAACTATACTTTCAACGAATAAAATGTGAAACTTGTCAAACCCCAATTAGTTCTGAGGAAAGGAATATTCTTCATAATATTCTTTTTTGCTGACTATACCTCCACCTTGCTGATTGTGCATCCCAGTAAACCCTGGTCAACCTTTCCAAAATTTAGTTGTTTGGAATTTTGATCAGAACACGATATATCCTTCATACGACATCATTTTTTCAAATCATTCATGGCATTGGAATCAGGAAGATGATATATACGCAACCATCCTAGTTCCAACCCAATCATGTAACTTTGAATTTTGAGCAAAATTTATGAACTCATGATCAACTCCTGATCATAAATAGTAGCATCCACTACTTCACTTGGAGTAGCATCTTCCTTCCTCCAATTTCTTGGTAGAGGAGTCTCCATGGGTTTGTCTACCTCCATGTGGAACTTCCTCATAATATCCTTGGCATACTTTCCTTGAGATACAAATAGCTCCCCATCTCTTTTCCACATTCCCAATCCAATAAAATAGTTTAAGAGCCCCATTTCCTTCATCTAAAATTCTCTTGAAATATCCTCTTTGTAAGACTTTATGAGCTTCTCATAAATTTTCAGTATCAGATCATCAATATAAAGTACAATATCAAAATCTTACCGTCAACCACAATATGATATAGGTTCACATCCGCTTCAGTCTTTGTGAAGCCTAACCTAGAGAAATAGTTGTTAATCCTGGTGTACCAAGCACAAGGTGCTTGATTCAGCCCATACAATGCTCTATTGAGTTTGCATAGATGTGAATCCTTGTCTAAGGTCTCAAAACATTCCGACTACTCAATGTACACTTCTTCCTCAATAACTCCATTGAGAAAGGTTTTCTTTACATCTATATGATGTATATTCCATCCCATCTGTGCTGAGAGTGCAAGGATGAATCTAATAGATGAGTACCTTGCGACTGTTGCAAAAGCCTCATCATAGTCAATGCCCTCCACTTGAGATAACCCTCTTGCCAAAAATATGGCCTTGTGCTTCTCCACACTCCCATCTGCTGCTTGCTTCACCTTGTAGACCCACCTGGATCCTACAAAAGACTTCCCCACTAGTCTTGGGACAACTTCCCATGAATTTTTTTTTATGATGGAGTCATACTCCTCAACCATTGCATCAACCCACACCGGATGTTGCACTACTTCCTCAAAATAGGATAGTTCTACATAAATACCTTCTCTTATAAGAGCCATGTATCTAGTGTACCGCTCTAGGGACCTTATTTTCTTACATTGTGATGTGGGTGCTCCCACATTCTCTCTTGCATCTAGCAATAATATTTTATCCTGTCTAGTGTGCTTCCTTCCATCTCTTTTGGATGGCTCTGAATGAGTTGTTTCTATCACTCTCTATTCCTCTTGTTGTGGCTGCTCCACATCCTGAGGTTCATCCTTTGGAGCCAAAAGCTCCTCAACTACATGCAACTCAAGCTCCCTCTCAAGGGATATTCACATGGATTTCTTGTCATCAAATTTGACATATCGTCTGACCATTGTCATCCTCTGTGCTTGAAAATACACCCGATAATTGTGTGGTGTATCAATTTACCCCACAAATATCCCCAAATATGTTATTTTATCTAGCTTCTTCCATGCATCTTTGGTCACATGGCAATAAACAGATGAACCAAAAACTTTAAAATACGACACATATGGTATTTTTCCTGAAAATACCTCCTGTAGTGTACTGATGCCAGGTATCTGATGAGGACTACGGTTCTGCACAAATATTGTTGTATTGCATGCTTCCGCCCACAGTTTCAACGATAGGCCCTGATCATGTAACATAGTTCATGCTGCTCCCAAAATCATTCTGTTATTTCTTTCTTCCACCCCATCTGTTGTGGGTTATGAGGTGCAATCAATTCTCTTCGAATTCCTTTTGAGGCAAAAAAGTTCGTGAATTCATTAGAGATGTATTTTGCACCATTGTCACTCCTCAGAGCCTTCACCTTCTTCCTTGTATATTTCTCGACAAGTTCCTTGAACTCACAAAATTTGGAGATCGTTTGATCTTTATTATGCATGAAGAAAATCCAACACTTTCTTGAAACATCATCAACAATCATCACATAATACATGTGCTTTTTTGTGGAAGTTGTCGAGAATGGTCAACACACGTCTGAGTCAACTCTCTCAAGAATTTTCGTTGCTTGGATCTCCTTATTGTGAAAGGTGGCCTTGGTATATTTCCACATTATACACCCTTTGCATGTATCTCTTTGCAAAATTGCACCATTTGTAAGTCTTGTAGAAATATATTGCATGATATTCGAAGCGATGTGGCGTAGATGTACCAACCTCTTATGCCATAAATCATCGATGCCTCAGCTTTCCACCAAGGAAAATTTTAGGGGCTAATATTCGCAAGTGGGCTAATTTTCCATGCTTTTTCTTAAAAAAAATCGCTAATTTCCATTTTTTCTAAAACTTATTCGCCCAAATTTTATAGTATAAAATTATTTTACCTTAAAAATTGCCAATATTGTATATAGTGACTACATAAAATTATTATAAATTTGAGTATTTTTACAAAATATTGTCAAACATTTTACAAATTGCATTTTATGGACTAATTAGATTCAACAAGGTTTCTAAACTTTAAAATACATTTCCATCCTTAAAATTTTCCCTGCTCTCCACCTTCTCTTTTTTAGTGCTCAATGTTTCACAGTCTTCTACATCCAGTTTGTAGGGATTCTTTACTTAGACCCAAATCTTTTTCACCTTTCCCAAGGCTTTGTGACAAAGGAATTCCTTTCCTTCACTGAAGATCACATCATAGCCATGATCTTCCAATATAGCAACATAAATAAAATTCCTCTTTAAACTAGGTACATGCATGCCATATTTTAATATGAGGGTTTTACCTGAATCTCTCTGAAAGGTAACTATACCAGTACTACAAGTGCTATACCTCCCATCATCACGCATATCGATGTGCATCTGGAGATACTTATCCTCCAAGATATTGAATAATTATTTGTTGTTGATCATGTGCAATGATGCTCCATTATCCATGTACCACACTGAATCCATCACCAATGACACCATGCATGCAATGAGGGTGAATTCAAACTCAAACTGTGAAGCCAAAGCTTCACCTGATTCTCCTCCTAATTCCTTCTTGTTGTTCTTCTATTTTGGATAATTTGTGGCATAATGTCCATGATCATGACAGTTGAAACATTTCACCTATGAAAAGTCTCGTTTCTTGCCTTCCTTGCCGGTCTTAGATTTGGAATGGGATGCCTTCAATTTCCCTTTATTTTCCTTTCCAGCCAACGAAAATTTGTCCTCATCATCAGTCTTTGATGAGGATCCATCTTTGGTGCTCTGCCAAAACTCTTATTGTGCCAAGTCAAACCATAGTTTCTCCCACTTGGTAGCTTCTCCCTCCCATTCACGGACTCTTGATAGCTATTCCAGTGCTTGGGAAGGCCTAGAAGTGTTAGGCTCACCAAATCATCATAAAATATAGTGATCCCAACATCTCCAATATCATCTCAACATTTAATGAACTTCATCAAGTATTTCTGGATCGTGTTGCCTTTCTCCATTTTGATCTTTCTGAGCTTGTCTTTCAGCTCCAGCTTCTTGTGATTTCTGCTACTTTGAAATAGATAGGTAAAGTCCTTCCATATCTCATATGGAGATTCCTTCCCATGGATACTCAAGACAATATGATATCGAACTTCCTCTAACAAGATCTTTCACGCCTTTGACACATTCTTCTTCCATGCATCAAGATGTTGAGCATATGTCGCAGCAGGTTGAGGAATATTGGTGTCAATGAATCCCTTCGGTAATTTTACTCAAACACTACCTCCACCTTCTTCTTCCGTGCAATATGATTCGAATTTCCCTCCAGTGTATATTCGAGTCTCAAGCCATTGAAAGAAATATTGATCTCATGTTGGTACCGAAGAATGAATCCGTAAATTTGAATACCTGTTCAACAAAAATTCAATTTCTTATCTTTTATTGTGATTCCTGATGCTATAGCACCATGTAGAAATTATACCAATGGGATTCAATCTGATCTTATGATTTACTAAAAAAATATACTGAATCCTTCTAGAATTCATGGTAACAAAACATGATCACAAAATCACATAACAAGTAAGAGAAAGAAGTAATCAATCACGCAACACAAGATGTATCTCAGGAAACAACACTGCCTAAAACCATACTATATGTATATTGTATAGATTCAAGGATCATGAAACAATAAAATTCTTTCTCTCTCAGAGAAGCTCCTGCACTCTACCAACTGTCTCACACTAATCTAGGCAAAATCGAACAAATACTTAGCCAATTATTAGCCTCTTCTAAGCTTGCCTTGTTCACACATTCCATGAGGAATTCCCCCCCTATTAAATACTAAATTCCCTTTGATTGATTTTGCAATCCTTCCTTGGCCTCCACATGAATATATAACTGACCTGTACAATTTTATAATTATACAACTAACAATTATCATCGCTTTATCCGCAGTCTCAATTGGGCCTTAGAACTGACATGCAACAACTGACCCCCTTAAATCATGGGAACAACTCTACATGCCTCCTCTCTAGCCTCAACTCAAATTTTCTAAGCTAACTCAATATTTCTGACTTATTTTACTAATACAAGTTGTCATGAGATGAAATTACAATATCTCTTCCAATTTAATTAAGGGAAAAATAAATCAAGAGCCCTTTTTGGAAACCATTTCTTGTTGCTATTTCAACAAGTGGGGTCC
Organism: Pinus albicaulis; assembly: GCA_034641835.2. NCBI lineage: Eukaryota > Viridiplantae > Streptophyta > Pinopsida > Pinales > Pinaceae > Pinus > Pinus albicaulis. The sequence goes on from CM076571.1 coordinate 779,403,169, forward strand.
ACATGTCCATAATTGACTACAGTAAACCAGTGACACATGATCACACTATTATCAACCTAAATTTACCCAAGACTATTTCCTTTTAGTTTCGTTTCTTTAAATTTAACACAACTTTCTATTTTTGGTAGTTTTTTGAGTCCTAAAATTCTGAGGCCCTTTTAAGGGCATAAAAAAATTCAGGGAAAACAAAGAGACCGAAAATGTATTAAAATTAATTTCAAAGAATCTCTTTTTGGCCTACTCATGGATATATTCAAAATGATCTATTATGATATCCAAACAGAGATCACATGCCAAAGTTACGACCCCTGGAAGTTGGTTTGTCAACTTAATAATTTATACAAACACTTTGTGACTATGGTACTTGTAGGTCATGAATGCATGTGTGGTAATTTTTTTCATTATTTCATCAAATATATATTAATAAGGCTTGTTTTTATCTCACACTAGCTGCAATAAAACACATATTAGCACATGCATTTGTATAAATCAGCCATGCACCATCAAACCATGAATTATATATAGATCAAGAGTAGATTATATAGTAATAAATATACCACACATGTAACCAATATTTAACCATAATAAAGCCATAAAAAATCCAATCACATAGATAATATTAAATCAACACTTGTGTTCATTTAACATCAATAAATAACAATACATATTAGCATATGCATAGTACCAACCAAGTCAAGGACTTCCATGCACCACCCGACCATAGATTGGGCTGAGCCAAATCTCTCTTTCATTAAATCACCCCCATGCCATATTCCAAGCCTGAATGTGAGATTAAAAGAGATAAACCAAAACATAAACAAATAGGCAATCCAGAGGTTAAATCGCCTCCACCCTCAAGACACAATGATCTCATCTAAACCCTTACAAAGATAACCAAACCAACACAAGCTTGGATGCCTCAGAATTTCTTCACCATACCTAGAGGAATTTTCCTATCTCCATCCACTTGTTAAGGGCTCTTTAGAGAAAACCATCTCTACTCAAACCCTTGGTATTTTCCTAAGACCAAATCAACCAGTATCCAAAATATATCACCAATATGAAGCTCAACCAAATAGAGAACCCACTACATCATGGCTATCGAGGAAATGGAATAGTAAATTTTTTACACCACTATCAATCTAGGAAAATCTCATGCCAATGACAAAAAAAATGTCTAATGAACCTAATGCATGCACCATGCATTCAAATACCAACAAGATAATCAGACATGAAACCTATTACCTGTGAAATCCTCTTGTTGGTTGCTCTTTCTTTGCTTGATTTTTTCCCTTGCTTACTATTGTCCAATTCCTTGCGTACTTCCTTGATTTTCCTTGCTTGTTCCTTCCTTGCTTGCTTGTGTCCCAATGTTCTCTCTCTCTTTTTGTAGTTTCTCTCTCCTCTTTTCCTCCAAGTGAACAAGGTTAGAATTTCCAAGAGTGCATTAGAATTTTCTCTCTCTTCTTTTATTTTCTTTTATTTTTTCTTCAATTTCCCTTGAATGCATATTGTTGTCTCCTCATATTCCTTTTCTCTTATTTTCCTTTATTTTTAGAATCAATTTCAATTTATTTCCCTTTTTATTTTTACCAACTCTAATGCCCATTTCCATAGCTAATAAAATATTAACCACAAGTGACTCCCAATGCAATGTTTTTTCCCTCATTCAACTTGGAATACATGTCCCATGTCCTTGGTTTTATTTTTTACTTTTATAATGTCCATTTATTACATGGAAGTTTAACCTAGGGCTATCACATTGTTGACTACAAGTCACGATACATTCTGAAAATTGTGAAACATGGTTTGTCATGGTGAGCTAAAGGTTGAAGAATTTAAGGTATGTGGTAGATTACTGAGTAGACTTGTAAGGTGGTGCAAGGTAGGAGAGTGGAGTCTCCTTCAGGTTGGAACCAAAGAACACTTCAGGGCAACAAGGTGGTTCTAGGGAAGGTTGGAGTCTGCACAGGATGTTGGAGTGTCCTTCCATTCAGAGATGGTAAACAATGTGTTGGACCATCCTTTAGGTTAGTTCATGTAAACTAGAACATCGGAGGATCCTTCGGTTTGAGCTGGAAATATTGGACTTTGCAGCTTCCTAGTTAATGTAAATTATTGAAGACAAATATTAAGAATAGTTTGGTGTTTTTCTCTTGGAAGGGTTTCCACCTAAGGATACCTGGTGTACTATCCTTATTGATGTGCATTATTAAATGGTGTTGATGATTGATTTATGTTTATTTGATACTAATAAAAAATAATTGACTGTGAAGTTAAAATTAACTAATTGAAGATAAATATTGATTCACCCCCCTCTTAGTATTTCCAACAGTTGGAATCATAGCAAAGTTTCTTCAGTTTCAAATTAAAAATTTGAAGACAGATCTTAGGTGAATCAATATGGGAAAGTCAAGGAAGCGATCCACCAAGAATTCAAAGGAATCAAAGGAAGCCCCTAATATTCAAATAGTTTAAGAACCTATTACAGATGAAGAAGAGAAACAGGTTGATCCAATTCCTTTCTTCATTCAATAAAGTTTTCAATTTTTGAAGGTAAAATGGAAGCCTATTTGGGAGCTATTATATATGATGTATGCGATTATGTTTTTTCTAGAAATAACTCTAATAGTGAATCAAGAAAATACAATTCCAAAGCCATGAGTATCATTTTTACTGTGGTTATAGATTCTATGAAATCCAATGTAGGTCAATGTTCATCAGCCAAAAATATTTTGCAGGAACTTCAAAATATCTACGTAGGTCAAGAATATGCAGCTCAAGATACAAATGATGATGATCATGATTCAAATCAAGTAGATTGTTAGGTCGAAAAATATTACAATGGTGGAGAATGGTAGGAAAACATGGACAAAGAGTTGAAAGAAATAAATAATATACAAAATAAAAATTTCTTACTAGAAGAAGAAGTTTCCTTTCTAAAAATTCAAGTGGAGGAAGCAAAAAATAAATAGGAAATCTTGACAAGGAAATTAGAGGATTTTTTTTAGAAGTAGCAGGAAAAATTTAGTCAAAAGAAAAAGGAACTTGATGCAGTTGTTTTAGAAATAAAAAGGCTTAAGGAGAAAATGAAAGATGTTGAAAGGAAGGATCATGTTGTTGATGAAATGAAATAGGAAATTTATCGTTAAAAGATCAAGGAAAAAGAAGCAAAAATAATATAAGAGATGATGATGAATGACTAGTGAGAGAAATAGAAGAAGAGAAAATCTATTTGAATAGCCAGCTTGAAGAAGCCAAAAGAATTGAAGAAGATAAAAAGTGTCAAATTCATAAGAAAGATGAGGATTACATGAAACTGTAAGAATACAACATATCATTAAGAGATAACGTAGATAAGCTAAATAAAAGGATGAAGAGCATGCAAAATTTGGAGAATATTCTCAGTTGCTAAAGGTCTCCATGCATCAAAATAGGTATTGGTTATTATGGCAAGATTTCATCCAAGGGTGACTCAAGCTCTAGGCCCTTGCAACAAAACAATGACACAAATCCTAAGAGAAATATCCCTCCAAGGTAAAATCAAAATGAAGGACCAAATAAGATTTAAAATGTTGTGGCTCCAAGAAGTAATGCAAAAACATTCAGTGACAAGGATAAAAAAAGGAATGTACCCCCTTCAAGAAATAATGTCTCATCTACGTACCCTAGAATGTTTAATGGTTATTGTTTTTAATGTTATAAATTCATACGTATGTCTAGGGATTCTAGAATGTACAATAGGATTGATTATTAGGGACACTATCAAAACCCTTGAAGCAATATTGCAGGATTAGAAGATAGTATTAAAAATGGGTTTGTTAGTAAAAAGTATATGTTAGTTGTTTTTTCATTCAAAACCATGTAGAATTCTTCAAATTCCATAACTATGGACAAATATCTCATGATTATAGATACATTATGGAATCCTCTAGGAAGGAGAATTCTAATATTTGGTACAACAAGGTTTTGAGAAGAAAGAAACAATAAGGAAATTTGGTGAATGAATATTCCCTAGTGATTATGTTCTCAAGATTTGTGAAATCACAAGATGAATCCAAAATGGAATATGTTAAGGCTCAAGATTATCCAACTACAAAGTTGGTTCCTACATTTCTCTGAATAATGTAGTTTGAAGACTCTTTGTCCTTGAATAGTTGAAGAGGGGGAGTGTATAGAGTAGTGGTTGAACATTTAGAGATTTATCATTTGACAGGTTGGAGGTACTAGTTTTCAGATTAGCCACTCAAAATTATGGATAGTTTCAGTGAAGTGGTAGGTTTGGAAAGTAAAGAAGTTATTAGTGGGAGAAAGCTATTCTATTTCATAAAGAATCAAAGAGATATAATATTTCAAGGTAAAAGAAGTAGCTAAAAAAAGATTGACATTTTCTAGGAATATATTTCATCATGGGAAGTAACCCTTTTCCATTAATGTCAAAGGGGGAGACAAAAGAGGAGAAGAGACATGGAGTCAAGGGGAGCAATGACCACAAGGGAAACATGTGTTGCTATCAATTAGAAATTTGGAGATTGTTGAATGGTGTTGTCATTGATGCCAACATCGGTTCTTGAACACTCTTAATGTTCATTTGGATTACATCAATGGAATATCCATTGGTCAAGAAGCCCTAGATGCCCTGTATTGGTTGAGGAAATTAGATGTAGAGGGCATTAATTGTGGTCATGAGACCATCACCATTGGAAATTAATCTCCATATCAATTCTTATGGTATGTGGTATTCCACAAGGCTCCTCATAGGTGAGGAGATATGGTCAATCAAATATCAATGACACCTTCATATGGTCAAATTCCCCAAATACTAAGATGATTTGGTATCTCATCATTTGAATACCAAAGATAATTTTTATTAAATAATTAAATTAAATAGCTTGTGATAAATATTCTTGTGGAGTCTTGGGTTCAAGTCAAAGTAAAAATTAAATATTTCCCTCCCATGACAAGTCAACCTCCTATAACTTTTAGCTCCAAAATAGATCGTAAAATTAAAATTTTAAATCAAATTTCTCTCCTAAAAGGCTAGATGGTCCTCCAAAGGAATATTATGCATTAATATCCCTATGAGTCTATGTAGCCCTTGAATGATCTTGTGAAGGTTTTGACTTATGGTTTTGGCAAGGGTTTCATTTTAGTCATTTTTCTTATCTAGAACAGGTACACGTTATTCCATGAAGCTCACTCTTTATTCTAGAACATATACCTATATGTTGATCCCTTTTAGCAAAGGGATGTGAGTTGAAAAATATGGTGAACATTTTATTAATGGGTCACAATAATTCTTACGGTAAGTACATATTTGTGATTAAATGTGTTGGCTTGAGGGGTCCTGACCCAGGTTCGGAGACTAAGGTTTGCCAACAAACCCCTATACTACTAGCCCTTTCGGCAGTGACTTGCTTGCGCAGGACAAAGTCTCACTCAAAGCAATATGGGAGGGTGCTGGAACCAGGTTTTTGCACTAGGAGAGAGAGTAGATAAGTAAAACCGATTGAAAATTATCATATCTATGCAGTCATAGGTTGTTCATAGGGCTTTCAATGCTTAATTAGAGCACAACTTTACTTGATCTAACTAACAGACTCACATGCACATGCAGACAGTCAATCATAAGCATAAAACAATATATTTGTAGCAGAATTAATCAGATCATAGAGATAGTTATCATAACATAGATAATTCATAGCACATAACAGATATAGTTCACAACTTGTAAAAAAATCAACATATAATCCAGATCCACATCAATCATAACTAGACAGATCAACAATATCAGATATATGAAATACTTTGCATATATTACTTATCAAAAAGCCTCTTACATACCCAAAATCCCACCCACACACACAACCAGTAGGGTACGCACACAGTAGGACAAAGGATCTCCGCACACACAACCAGCAGGAGTCCTGACCCAATACCCAACAACCCAATCCCACATCTAACAGTTCACACTTAGCATCGATATCTATTCAATCCTACCTATTGACCCAAAAAGGTTCAACTACTTATACTATTTTAACCTATGCATCCAGTGGTCTGCAAACCATGGTTTGCGGACTCTTGGTTTACCCTTGACCCACTTATAATGCATTAGGGCCTTTGAACTGCCCCAAAACCCCAACACTAGAATAAATATAATAAAAAATATACAAATTGTACTAGATTCGAAACTTTGTAGGAGACCTTCTTCAAAAGTCCCCCAACACAATCTTGTGACTCGTCCCAAGTCACTGCGATGGTGGGGTCTCCACCTGTGCACGCAGTTCATTGACGATTGTGACCAGTGGGGGCAACACTTCTAGACTCTAAGCAGCAGTGCTCTATGTGATATTGATGAGATTCTGTGATGTTGGTCCTTCTGTCATAGCGGAGATGCTCTCTAGTGTTTGGTTTAGTCGCTTGACTGCACCATCGACATCCTGTGAAAGCTGGAAGGCTCTGGTAGCCCAAGGCTTCAATCATTCACCAATGACATGCTTCTTGTGCCGGAGTTCCTCAATCTCGTCCTAAAGAACAGTGCTGGTCCTCAAACTTGCAAAACACTGTGCAGCGACCAAGGTGGGTAGTGTAGCCTCGATCCACTCGAAAGCTTCTTCCTTCTGCATCAAGTCCTGATTAATCTCTTAGAGGGTTGGATCATGTTGGAATTTGGTCCAGAGCTTCATGGCTAACTCTAGCAATTGGGCGCCCTAAGCAATCTGCCTTGTAATAGTGTTTGTAGCTTCAGTCACCAGTGTAGAACGCTAGGCTTGTACCTCCGGGGGTGTTTCGGGCTGCAATTTGGCCTGTAGGTAATTGATTTGCTACTCCAGCTGCGTCTTAATATCCCGCATTTCGGTTCTGGATGCCTTCAATGCTGCAACTAATATTTCATCTTTAGCCTGGGGCATGGCTACAGCTAGGATCTTTTCTGTAACCTCCGTGTAGAGCTAGTGGATCATTGTTTCAAGCTCTGCCTGTTGTGAGACAGTGAGGAGTACTTCTGTGTTCTGCTAGGCAATGGTCTGCTTGGCCATACCGAGCTGTTGGTGCAATTACTGGTCTCGATGGTGGATCTCCTGGAACACAGTGGTGTGGAGGCCTTGTAATGCCTCATGGGGCAGCTCGACTAGATCCAACTATATCCTTGTACCTGCTGGGAGTTGGATTCCTACAAGGGCAGTGCTAGGCAAAGAGCAGAGACGACTTTCTTCCTTAGCTAGCAATGAACTGTTGGTTGGCAAGGGAGTCCGTACCTTAATTATGCTAGTCTACAGTGTAGCTAATTTTAGCTAGAGGGTGCGAAGTTCAGCCTAGAAATTGGTGATCGCCACCTTCTATTGTTTCTCTATGGCTGACCAATTATCCTCTGTAGCCAGTGTAATTGCGTCCATGATTTTTTTGAGGTCGCCGTCAGTTAGTGTGACCGTTGCATCATATTCCTTGCGTTGGACACGCTGCTTCTTTTGGGGCCCTTTTGCAGGCTCGCCTGGCTTCTTCATACCCTAGGGGAAGGTGGTATCTATGTAATTCAACCCTTTCATGCTCAGGTCTAGCTGTGAACCAACCTCTCTCTCAACCTCGATGTGCTTTTCGATGGTCTGCGACAGCTGTGTATCTCCTTCCGTAGCTGTGTCTAAGTCCTTCTATATTGGTCTGGCGGCCTCCTTGGAGTTGACAGGGGGGGTCACTTTTGTCATGTTGGTCCCTTTGGTGCTCCTCCACACAGGGAGCCAACACGCAATTATCCTATCAATTTCTTCGTCCTCAGCCGAATCTCCATGATTTCCGCAATTTATGTTTCTATAGGTGCTGAAGCTTTCACAGGGTTAGTATTCCTTATTCTAGTGTGAAAAAGGAATATCGATTATGGGGAACTAGGAGTGGGTTGGTCAGTTATGAACATAACACTACAGGCCTAGAAAAACATGCATCATATATAAAATACATACGGGTTATGGAAGCGATACGAAACACTTGTTTGAGCTATCCTTCCTACTTGATAGTGCTTGCGGTCATCCAACGGTAGAGTAGACTTCAATTGGAGCTTAACATCAAGTAAATGGTAAAAAATCTCAAGGAATTTCCTCATTAATTTCCATCTGCCCACTCCATTCAACGGTAATTTGTCCTTTTTACCAGATTTTACTGTTTCAACAGTTAGTTTTCGCACCTTTCGTGCGCTTGGCATACTTGTAACATTCTATTCAACCACCTGTGCCTACTGCGCATACTCCCCCAACACATGCTTAATACCTAGGTACTTCAGAACCAAAGACATGTATTCCTTACTTATGTCATCCCAGCAAAACTGTGCCTCTTTCGTAAAAAAGTCTTTCAGGTGTGCTGTGACTAATGCATACCTCCGAACAAAATTTTGGTAATAACCTACATAACTGAGAATTGAATGTAGTTGTTCCTTTGTTTTAGAAGTTTTTGTCTTTATGATACTTTAGCCTCCTGTGTCTGCAACCCCAATCCGAGCTATTGCGGGGTGCGTCTCAAAGTTACCCATGTGCAGCCTAAGTGGCCTAGTGGCTCCGTGCATTTCATCCAATTCTGAGTCAGAAAAATCTTGTGGATCATATTTTCCTTCTTTTTATGTTAGGCTATGGTAATTGATCATAATTAGTACCCGCGTCTTCCACGTGGGTACTTCAGGTGTGATATACATGTGCGGTCTGCCCCATGCTACATTGTCAGCATCCCGAAAAACTATGTCAAGTGCCTTTGTTCTACCTACTAACCCAAATGTTCCCAGAAATTCATCCTTCAATGTTTCCCAGTGGCGGGTGTGCTAATGGAGCTCTGCATCTAAGTACCATGCGGTGAAAAATGGTCCCAGGTAATGAATAAACAGGTGAACCATCTCTGTGGTAGGCCTATCGCACCATTGTTCTATCCAAGAAGAAATATATTTGCGTAGGTCTTTCGACCCAAGGAACATCTTAATTCGCACATCAGCTGGAGCCTCAAATCGTAGGATCATCATGTCCCAACACTCCACCCATTCGTGGAATGCCTCCTCATGCATATCCCACCAGTGTGCAGGAGTACCCTATAGGGCTATTTTGAGGGCCCAAATCCTTCGTTCAAAGTAGGGAAAATTTTACCCTTTCTAAGACATACATCTAACAAAAGAACCATCTCTCGTAGTCATCGTACCATTGTTCTATCTGCCATTAGGGGCTGATATCTATGAGGTCTTTCGACCCAAGGAACATCTTAATTCGCACATCAGCTGGAGCCTCAAATCGTAGGATCATCATGTCCCAACACTCCACCCATTCGTGGAATGCCTCCTCATGCATATCCCACCAGTGTGCAGGAGTACCCTATAGGGCTATTTTGAGGGCCCAAATCCTTCGTTCAAAGTAGGGAAAATCTCTTACCTCAGAAGATATACATCGAAAATCCCTTGTAATTTTGAAACATCACAGCGTGGATATATCCTGTAACCGGTTTTTCCAGTGCTCTAATTCTCCATTCGAGTCAGAGAGGTACTCGCTATCATTTTCCTAGCAGAGCGTACTATCCACCGTAGGGTTGATCCAATATTCATTTTGCATGGTTATCTTGTAGAGGTGATCCACCTCCTTGTCACTGTGCACCGTCTCCGTATACCTTTCTCCTTCTGCAGGGTCCAAAGGGACAATTACTCGTATCCCTCCATTCTCAAATACCATGCTTCTCTTCTTTAGGTTGATAATACCACCCATGTCAATGGCCCAATCTAGTCCCAGGAGTGTGGGGTAGGGATCTACATCTCCCACCATTTAAATAAATTCAGAGTCAGCTCGTACCTTAACTCTAGCGATGTCTACTACCACCTTCGACAATCTTCACAGTGGTACTATCTTCTACTGATTAGCCATGCGTAGTTGGATAGTTGACCATTCGAGCTTAGGTTTGCCCATTCACTGCCAAGTCTGTTTACGAAGTACATTTGCATCGGATCCTAAGTCAAGAAAAACTTGATCCATCTCAAAATTTACAATTTGCGCAGTTAACCGCATCTCTCGACCAGTGCGTCTTTTTTTTTGTATAGTTTTGGTACATATTTAACCTGCATGACGAGGTTGGTTTTCTCCGCACATCCATCGAACAGGGCTTGGAGGTTCTCTACGGCCTCCTGATTGTGCAGGGGCTTCATGCATGCTTGTAGGAATGGTTTGATGTCGTCACTGATCCCACTGTTAGGAGCTGATGTCTCACTTCAAGCACCATCTACCCCAGGTGAGATAGAGGTTTATCTTGGTAAGCACACCTCTTCTATCTCAACTTTATCCATTGTTTCTCTGGTGGCCAGACCGCTACATGTGATTATATTAACACTTGGTCTTGCTTCGTGTGGTTCCTCCTTTACCCACTGTACATTTTGCATAGGATTATGTTTCTTTTCCTGTACTTTTGCCAGCAGAATTGGGCAATCCTTGATTGCGTGATCCAACTGTCTGCAATATCTGTAGGATTGCTGGGTTTTTTTCATGCGGTCCCTCACAAAATGACCTATTTCTCTGTAATTATAGAAGAGTAGCTAGCCCCGACCCCTGCCTGCACTTCCTTCTCGCCCCCCACCCCTGCGTCAGGCTATGGATCCTCCCATACGTACAGGGGATCTAGGTGATGTAGGATCCAAATGTACCCTGTATATGCTTCCTCAGTTAGTTAATAGCTCATATGTGCGGCAGTTCTATTCATCATGGATGACAGACCTACAAAATATACACCATTGCTATTTAACTTCTAGGCCATATGTCGCAAGATAGGGGCAGTAGTTTGTATCGTGCAGCCCAGCAACGCGGCAGTCATCGCACCATAGCATCCACCCTCTTGATCCCGCAGCCTCCCTAGGCCGTAATGGTCTAGGTGCTCTGGTTTTCATTTAGGTCACAAGCAACAGATAGTTATCTTTAGTGTGGCCATTCACCTGGCATCGAATGCACCATTTGTTAGGGCTGGCCTCAGTTCCTCACTCCTTGCGCAGATTTTGGATTTCCATGTGCATTTCTTCTAGTTGAGCTTGTATCTGTTGCACGCCCAACTTAGTGTCATCCCTTAGCACAACTCCCAGTTTTATGGCAACTTCCAATGCTTTCTCCTGAGTGTCAATGGTTTGATGACCCATAGGTACCCATAAGTGTGGTAGCAACATGGCAATGAACCACTCCGTATGTTTCCTGTCATCATACTGGAATCCTCCTTATCTCGTCGCTTTCTTTAACTGTTGATCTACTTCCCATACATATTCAGACGGTCCTTGCTTGATATCTTTCAAGTTGTTTACTATCTATGAATAGGACTTAGGCTTCTTGAACTGTTGTTTTAACGTAGGCTTAATCTCATCGATAGTTGCGTTCACATTTTGGCCAATGTATCCCATATACCAATCCAGAGCTCTCCCCTCAAAAGCAAGGAATAAATGGGCTCATTTTATCGTGTCACTTACTACGTTCTGTGCAGTCCACACCGATCCTGCAACAAACTAGAACCGATCCCTGTATTCATCACCCACGCCCTTGAAGGTAGTAGCTTTAAGTGCACAGCCATATCATCTTCTGGCAAGGGTTGAGGTGAGTTCTTACCCCTATGAGGGTTCAACAGGGGCATTGATGGAGGGTTGAATGCAACAAAGTTTCTTACTAGACTGTAAATAGATCGATCCTCTTCTTGGTTAGTTATGTAGTACTTACCACTGAGCGTAGTACCCTCACTCTAGTCGGAGCTCATTCACTGTGTATGGCTACACAAAATGTTTTTTTCGCACAACAATATTTTAATTAGCAGTGGCAATGTTTTCAAGAACTTACCCTGGAACCCCTTAAAGAATGTTCGCTTCGCTTTAGAATAAGATACAGATTGATCAATTGCAATTTCTGTCACAAATCTTCGTAACACAATGTCCACCCAATGGTCTACTGTGCGAGTGATGGACTTATCAGTCTTTTCTGACTTCATAATTCGTTCGGGGGTCCACTGCATAACCTGCTCATCTTTCCAGTCCTTTTGAAATTCAGCTAAGTTTGCGAGCCACTCCTGGAGCTCGATCACAATTGTTACAAAGAAGATCTCATAGCTTTCTGTGAAAATATGCTGGTTCTTCCACTCTTCGGCAGTTAAATTATTACTGTGGTTCTCTTTTACTGCAAATTACTAAACTTTATTTTCAAACCATTCATTGACTTCTTTCCTCTTAGGTTTCCAATGCGGTCTTGGCATCACCTGATCTCTCTCAAAATGCTCTTGGTCCTGGCAATGGAACCATTTGTTGGTTCGAGGGGTCTTGAGCCATGTTCGGAGGTTAAGGTTTGCCAAAAAACCCTTATACTACTGGCCCTTTCGGCAGTGACTTGCTTGTGTAGGAAAAAGTCTCACTTAAAGCAATATGGGAGGGTGCTGGAACCAGGTTTCTGCACCAGGAGAGAGAGTAGATAAGTCAAACCGATCGACAATTATCGTATCTATGTAGTCAGAGGTTGTTCGTAGGGCTTTCAATGCTTAATGAGAGCACAAATTTACTTGATCTAACTAACAGACTTACATGCACATGCAGACAATCAATCATAAGCATAAAACAATATATTTGCTGCAGAATTAATCAGATCATAGAGATAGTTATTATAACATAGATAATTCACAACACATAATAGATATAGTTCACAACTTGTAATGGAATCAACATATAATCCATATCCACATCAATCATAACTAGAAAGATCAACAATATCAGATATCCGCAATGCTTCGCATATATTACTTATCAAAAGGCCTCTTACATACCCCAAATCCCACCTGCGCACACAGCCAGCAGGGTCCACACACAATGGGATAGAGGATCTCTATGCACACAACCAGCAGGAGTACTAACCCAATACCCAACAACCCAATCTCAGATCTAACAGTTCACACTTAGCATCAATCTCTATTCAATCCTACCTATCGACTCAAAAAGGTTCAACTACTTATACTATTTTAGCCTATGCATCCAATGGTCTGCAAACCGTGGTTTGCGGACCCTTAGTTTACCCTTGACCTGCTTACAATGCATTAGGGCCTTTGACCTGCCCCAAAACTATTGTGCTAAACTAAATATAATAAAAAAAATATGAATTGGACCAGATTCACAGCTTTGTAGGAGATCATGTTCCAACAAAATGTTGAAATAATTTTGGTTGTTTCGTGATGAAGAAAATTGAGGATTTAATCTACAGAAATTTGATCTAGTTCTAAGGATACATATGTTGAAATTGTATTATTGGAATTTATGTCAACAAGGAATTAATATTATATATCTTATCATTGATGTCAACCTGATGTAGGTAGCCCTCATAATTTGTGATGAGTTATTATTGGTTTGATGCAAAGATATTGTTCTAATGCAGAGGATATTGGTTTAATCATAGTAGAGGTGTTTACCCAAATATGTCTTCATGATCCTAACTTGATGTAGATATGGTTGACAAGATACTTACTTATGACGTTTTATATGCCTTCAGAAGGTTTTCATGGTGTAATATTACTTGAGGAAGGTTTTCATGATGTCCCAAATACACTCTTGGTGTTGACCCCCAAATTTGGTTGAAGAAGGAGACAAGAATCAAAAGTTATGCAAAATCTCTGGGAGACAGTTGTCCATAGAATGAAGATATTGCTACATTTTTTAGGATGCCAATATGATACAAGTGACATTGTCTCTGGGATTCCCATATTATCCTAGTGATAATAGCATTTTAGAGGAAATTCTAAATTACACGTGCACATAAAATAACATAAGTATTTCCCAAGGTATTTTCCCACAATTTTTGATGGGTTAGATTCAACTTGAGTTAATCATAATTTAGAAGGTGATAAAATCAAATATGAGGAGGATTAGTGCTTCGTATTGATTGCATCTTCCTTCATTGATAGAAATCGAGACTGTGAAGAAGAAAAGGTTGGATTGAGAGAGAGTGTATGCTACATGAGTTTGGAGTTAGATAGTAGATCAAATATTATTCTTGGATCATATTTCAGAGGATGGTGGAGCTAAAATATATGTACATGGATAATATATTTTTGTTACAAATTGTGGCTCCTAATTTCTCCTTATGTAGAAAGAAGAGATTGTAGCTGCTACAGTTTCAGATTAGAGGTTATAATGTTGATGAATTTGTGTTGCAAGCGTTTTATTAGAGAGTTCCTTATTGTAGCTTCAATAAGATTTTTTTATGTTGTATGAGTTTTTATTATGGTTGAATCTATAGATCATATTTCCATTATGTGTTTCTGCAGGGTTTTATTTAGTTAAGAAAATTTTGGTTGAGATTGTATAACAGATGCATGGAGATTGGTGATTGTTTGCAAGAGTTTGACTCAGTTATGCATATTGTGTTTAGTTGATGTGACAATGTATTTTTTGATGTTGTGTTGCATATATTGTGTTGGAGAGCATGTATTCAGTGTTCGATGTATGAGCAGGTGGATTGATTATGATTCGGTGTGTTGTGCATATTTTATATGCATATTGTGGGTTATATTGTAGGTGTTTGATTCAATTTTTTATGAGTTTACTTTATGATGGTCCATAGCATGAAAATAAATTAAATTTGTTCCATGATATGTGATGAAGGCTGGGGATTTCAGTGAGCAAGTGGTGTCTTTCATATTCAATGTGTAGTGGCATCCTTCAGGTAGTGGCCTGAGAACATGGGAGTGGTGGCTGTATAGTCAAATGGTGGTTGGGTGAGAATTATTGTGAGTGGTGCCTTATAGTAATTGGTGGCCTATAAATTTAAGGAAATGGTGGCTTCTTGTAGGTGGTGGATGGAAAATTTCATACAAGTTATTGTCTAGAGTGAGTAGTGACTTACATGTTTAGCAACTACTGGCTTTCACATTGGTAGTGACCAATGAATTAGATGTAAAATCATTTTACATAATAGAAGAGAAGATGAAAAATATTATTTTTCAATGGTGGTTTTTACCCTCGTGGTTTCCACCTTATATCATGTATCCTCATGTGATGATGTGCATTATTTTGTTTTTCCTCATGGTTATTTGTTTATGTGTTAGCATCTTCATGCATTGATATTTTATTGTTTATATCTCATGATGATTATGCACAATGATATTTTTGTTATGGTTCATGGTTATTCATATATTTTCTAATGTATTATGTTTCTAATGGATAAATGAATTGGGGTTTGTAAAGAAACGAAAATTTTGGTAAAAATATGTCATGAGGAATAATATTAATTCAACCACTTCCCCCTCTCATTATTGTTGAAGGTTTCTAACAAGTGGTATAAAATTGGGGCTCTTGGTTTCACCTTAACCTTTGTAGAGTAGATATGGGTAGGTTTGCTGAATTTTTTGCAATTTTTTTTAAGAATGAATCCTCTAGGAGTATGTGTCCTCACTACTACAAATTTTAAGGTATTGCATGATACTATTAAATATCAATTATTGTGTTATGGATCTAACATTTATATATTATTATATGAATTATGTGGCAAGGATGCACTCGCACCTGAAGTTTTGTGAAAATATGCTCAAGCTAGAAGCATAATTTAACAAATATTCACAATACACATTTGAAGAAGTTAGAAGATGTGAAATATGCTAAAGAGATGTGGGATATACTAGAGAACATGTTTAGAGATGGTAGAAACAACAATAGAGAGGGAAGGAAGAAGAAAAGGACTCAAGGGCCCTCAAAATAAAAAAATCTTAGCCTTAAGGGTATTGTCCTCCCAGCGTGAATGGCTCCGTTGATAGTGTGAAGAATTCATAAAATCAAGAACCAAAGGTATAGATATTAATAAGCTTACCTCAATTTATACTTTGGATGGTTTTCATTCTAATCCTACTAAGTTTCCTAGTGAAGATGAGGATAATAGTAAGCTTCTTAGAGCTGAGTATGAGTCTACCATGGAATTTGTAGAGAAATTATCTGTTGAGATTAGTAGACTGATATTTGCATGTAGAGATTAGGAAAAGTTATTGAACATCTATGATGATAATGAGGCCAATCTCAAGGAAGTAATTGTCAATTTTAGGACCCAGTTGGTACAATTGAAGAGATTATGAGTAGTGAACAAAAATAGCAAGAGGGCCAAGTTATGCAACTTGAAGGTTATGTTATCACATTGAGAAAGAAATTTGAAGAAAATGATAAGAAATTGAAGATGGAGAAGAGCACAATAGCCTTAAACAATTTCATTGAAAACTAAGTATTGCCATTCGATAGATCTAGTCTTGGTTTTCAAATGGGAGATTCCATCTCGCATGTAGGAAAGAACAAGAATGAAGAACCAAGAAGGCTTTTATCAAACAATAATAGTAGCAAGAGTGGAATTAAGCAAGGATACTAGCAACATATCCAAAAATAGCAGAAAATAAGACCTCAAGGAGTGCCTACATTGAGAATACCATTCACTCCAAGAGAGGATTGTGGTAGATTTTTCAAATTTCAAAGGAATCAAAGTACCTTTGTCTCTTTGTTGGATGAGGTAGAGTGCAACAAATTCCACAAGTTTGGAAATGTTACAACCAACTAAAGGGGAAAATTGTACAAATATAATCAACATATCTTGCAATGATATGTGCATCAAAGGAGGTCAACCATCAGGTATAATTATGGTTTTAATGGATTTTGTTTCTCATGTAACATGTTTTTCCATAAGGAAGTTGAGTGAAGATGTAGCCCTTTGAGGAGGGATGCATCTCATATGAAGCACATATATAGAATGAGTAGTAGGATATTTGATCCTCATGCTTCGTATATTGGCCATGTGGAATGCTACACATGTCACAACTTTGTTCATATTCCAAGGGACTTTATGTTGCCTAGTTCTTTAAGGAAAATCTAGAAAGAGTAGAAAATTCAGAGAGAACCTAATTAAAAATCAGAGAAGAGTGAAAAGAAGTATCCAAGGACCACGTGGAGGAAGAAAGAGAAGTAGCCCTTGAAGTAGGGATATCAAACCCATTTGTGCCCATGGTTAGTTCATGGATATTCATGAAGGACTACCGACGTTTGTGAGAGGTGCATAGCTCTAGGGGGAGCGTATGGTAGTATAATATGGTAGCATGATTAGTTGGTGGATATGAGTAGCAACAACATGATATGATCATGAGCCTCATTAAATATTTAGGTTTACTGGATTGTCCTACCTATTGAAGGTATAATGATCATAGGGGGAGTTATGCATGGTATACTATTTGCACAGTTTACTTGTCATTTTCCTATTTCTTTTACTCATTAATTTGTAGTAGCTACTTATAATTTTCAACCATATATATATTTTTTTCTTTCATGATAATTGGCTGAAAATTTCATGTACAACCATGCATACAAGGAGGTCATTGATTCATTCATGAATATAGGATATTGATTGATGGAACAACCATGTAGATAAATCTTATGTACATTTGAGCAGCCATGTATATTCATGCTCATTTGTCTTGGAAGAGTAACACTTGTAGAAAACATGTATTGTTAGTATGATTTCTTAACGCAAATGTACGAAAAGATATCACTTTAGCTGCACATGAGAAACAAACCTCACAAAAAATATGGCTGTCGAACTTCCTAGATCTACAATAGATGGTTGAAAAAAATGAAAAATAAACCCAAATCTATGCAAATAAAGCAGCTAAATGGAAAAATGAAAAAATATTTTCTCCAAAATATCCAATGGACAAGAAAAGAATTACAAATATTTTTTTTGTATTATGTAACACCTGGGAAGAGAACTGATACAATCCCCCTAAATGGGATGGGTTCTTGGTTGTTCTCAAATTCTTCAGCTTCAAATTTTCTCTCTCAATGGTCTAGAATACCCAAGATGTGTAGAACTCATAAGGATCTCAATAAGAAAAAAGAAAATAAAAGTGAATCAAAGATAGACAATGATAAGAGGATAAAAGTTTGACCAACGTAAAAGGATCAAAGGTAAGAAGTGAATGGAAAAACATCCTATTTATAACAAAATATTGAGTTATCCTTGATAATGGTGCATAATAAAATATTATTAACGAAGATATAGATCTAACTGCTTGGAATATTTTATTATATTTTGTTGGAGGGAAAAGGAATTTAAATTGGTTAAATCCCTTTATTTAGAAACAATAAACAAATAATATATTTATTTATTATTTGAAGGATGGGATCAAGGAATAATTAAACAAATAATGATTTATTTTACTATTCCTAAATGATTTAGTCAATTTAAACAAGGAATATTAATTAAATAAATATTTAATTACTTATTCCTAGATAATAATAAGATAAAAAATGATTTATCTAATTATTTCTCATTAATTGGGTTAAATATGACCAGGAATATTATTAAACATAGTTTAATTAATTATTCATAGAGGAAAATCAAATAAATAAGGATTTATTTAATTATTCCTCACGAGGTTTTCTATTTGGACCAGAAAAAAATTAATAAACTATGGTTTATTAAATTATTGCTTAGTGAAAGAAATTTTACTATGGTAAAACTGGTCTTACATGGTGTATTTTGATCCATCTAGTTATACATGGTTATATGAACAAAATTTGGTGTAACATGCATCATTCATGTATTTATTATTATATTGTTGGTTGTCGATGGTTTATTCCTACAGTCAAGAGAGAGAGTCATCAATCATGTCAAGCATGTGTTGATGTGAGTTGTTCTTGAGATATGGGAGCTATTACAACCATGTTTGGGCTAATGGATGTCATGTGTTTTTAGCCATCTGTGGGTTTCTGAAGTCACTATACCTATGTATTATCATGTTCTTAATATGGATCAGTAATTTAGTTGTGTGAGTGATGTTCATGCATGGGAGGAGGAGTCATGTTTCAGTCATAGGTTGGATATTTGGAGGCATTGTACAAACATGCTTTATTATTTTTGTAGCCATGTATTATGCTTATAAAGTTGTGTAACTCATTGTATATCATTTTTTCCAAAGCTAGTTGAAGTATTCGTCTATGAGGAGCCACTTCGCGTATGTGACAAGGAGGCAATGGCAGCAAAACATAGCAGGTACAACGGTATGGAGAGATGTTTTGAAAAAACATTATATATTCAAGGGGCGTATGTTTAGCTTGTATTCAAGATGGTGTTGATTACTTGAGGGGGAGTACTTCTCTCAACCCCTCATGTTGTTGGAATTGTTTCTCAGTGTTGGTACTGATCTTTACCATTGATGTCAAAGGGGGATAGAAGATGTGGAGAGTGTGTAGTGAATATGCAGATCAACCTCAAATTTATGGAATTAAGGCTGAGGTTGACATCAATGCCATAGGGGGGGCATGTTGGCATTTTAGTATTGGAATTTATCTCAACAATGACTTATTATTGTCTATCGTATCATTGATTTAAAATTTATACAGGTAGCCCTCATGATTTGTGATGAGCTATCATTGGTCTATTGCAGAGACCATGTCTTAATGAAGAGATGTTGATCCATGTAGAGGTGTTTAGCCAACTATGCCTTCATGATCCTGATTTGATGTAGATATGGTTGGAAACCTAGTTCCCTATGATGTTTTCTATGCCCTCATAAATTTTTGATGGTGTCAAATTACTTGAGGAAGGTTGTCATGATGTCCCAAACACATCAGAAGCTAAGCCCCAAATTTGGTTGAAGAAGGAGACAAGAATAAGAAATTATGTCATTGTCTCTTGGAGGAAGTAGTCCATAGAGTGAAGATATTGTGAACTTTGCTATGATGCTCATATGCTCCAAGTGACATTATTTCTAGGATTCCCATATTATCCTAGCGATGATAGATTTTCAGAGGAAATTCGAAATTACATGTGGACATCAAATAACATAAGTAATTTAGAAGGTATTTTCTCGTGATTTTTGATGGGTTGGAGTAAAATTGAGTTAATCATCATCTAGAAGGTGATCAAGTCTAATATGATGAGGATTAGCATTTCCTATTTATTGCATCTTCCTTTATTGAGAAAAAGCAAGTTTGAAGTATAAAATGTTGGATTGAGAGATTGTATGCTACATGAGTGCATAGTTATAGATTAAATTAGAGCTTATTCTTGGAGCATATTTCAGAGGTGGAGATACAATGTATCTACATGGATAATATATTTTTATCGAAAATTGTGGCTCCCAATTGCTGTTGGTATGGAGAGCAAAAATGGTGTTGTAGTTGATGTTGTTTTAGATCATAGTTTATAATATTGATACATTTGTGTCCTATGGAATTTATTTAAGATTTTTTTTGTTGTAGCTTTAACATATTGAGTTTTGTATGGTTGCATGGGTTTTTATTATGGTTAAATGTGTATAGCATATTTCCATTATGTGTTGTTATAGGGTTTGATTTCGTTGAGCAGATTTTGGTTGTGATTGTGTAGCATATGCATGCACATTAGTGATTGTTTGCAGGAGTTTGATTCAATTATGCATATTGTATTGAATTGATGAACTGGCGTATTTTTTGAGGTTGTGTTCCAGATATTGTGCTGGATATTTTGTATTCAGGTTGAATGTATGAGTAAATTGATTCATTGTGATTCAACATGTTGCATAGATTTATATGCATATTGTGGATTTTATTGTAGGCGTTTGATTCCATTTTTAATGATTTTATTGTATAATGGGACATAGTGTGAAAATATATGAAATGAGGTCCATGAGGTGTGCTAAAAATTGGGCCTTCCATTGATCAAGTGGTGGCTTGCACATTCATTGTGTAGTGGCATCCTTTATGTAATGGCCAAAGAACATGGGAGTGTTGACTTCCATCCAGTGGTGGTTGGTTGTGACTTATTGGGAGTGGTGGATTCTAGTAGGTGGTGTCCTACAAAGTTGAGGGAGTGCTGGCTTCTTGTAGGTGGTGTCCTGCAAAGTGTTGAGAAGTATAAGGCCTTCATTATGGTAAGTTAATTTCATGATTTCCCTTAAACAGTGACATTTATTTGTGACATATTATTACTTCATTATCATTGTTATTTTGTTATTTTCATGATAAAATTAATGCAAAACATAGAAGATCACAAAAAAATAAGAGAACACCAAATATATGCTCCAATCCATCTTAAAACCCCTACAAATGGAGAAAACCCAAAGAACTTCCTCCTTATATAATTTCAATAAAGACTTCGAAGAAAACTTATCAAGATAAACTCACTAAACCAGGGATCATGACAGCCACCAACAAAACGTTCTTAAACTTCAGATATCAGGAACTCACATGTGTGATCAGGTATGAGGGAAATTTGTATAAGAGAAAGAAACTCGTCTTTGCTAGCTACCATTATTTTTGTTCACGCCTTTATTTATCCCTTAAATCACTTAAGAGAAAACAAACTACTCATTTGTATCCTATGGAGTACGGAAGATCCTCTTTATATAGAATTTCATGTGGGTTCATGGGCCTCGTCTAGGCTGAATTCCATGGCTAGCCGACCTGATCCTTGGAGGTTTCTAAACATGACTTTTAGATAAAATAAATTTATTTTACATTAATACATGATCCCTCAAGGGTTATCTTCTTCATGACCTTGAATTGGAATTTAAACTAAAACCATATAGAAATCAATGGGTGCTTGAAATTATGACCAAACCCATTGGAAAAACATCCATTAACAATAAATGAATTTTATTTTACAAAATAAATATTTTCTTTTTCTTTTGTTTTGACAAGTACATTGATTACATCATCACAATTATGAAGACCACAACTAGTTACAACTTTCAAAGCTCCCTCTTAACCATATGGAGATAATCATAATTTATCACAGGTACAAGGAAAATACTTCCATTGAAAATTTCTCATAAGAAGATTCAGACTGGAAATCCATCTTAAGCATCAACATTATGATCAATATACAACCAACATTGTCAACATAACAAGGCCTTAACTAACATGCTCTATCTCTCAATAGATCAGTGCACAATGCTAGGAAGCTTTACGTGGGACAACACACTACCTATCAAGGCACATACCCATCCAGATTTTGACAAGGTATGTCCTTCTAGGAACATTAATGTCTTGGATTTACACATCCTCAAGGAATTTCCTCTTCGACTACTCTTACCTATTAGATGCCCTACCTCACCCTCAAAGAGTATCAGTCAGTATACTACTTCCTATCTTGGATTCCAAAGCCTCAAGGAGTATCTATCTCAGATGCTTACCCAATCCTTCAGAGGAAATCCTCTCCTCATGACCTTCACTAAGACTTATGATTATTTGTCTTGTTATAGTACATGACATATGAAGTTCAGAGCCATATGTGTCACTCCCTCTCAAAAAAAGACAAGCTCCCTCTCAATTATGAAGAAGTTTCCATCATCAACTACTATGATAGTATCTCTCGGGGCTCTATCAAAATTAACACAAGAGTGAGATTTCTTTGAACCTCTCAAGGACCTCTATATATAACATCATCATCAAGACAAAGTCCACTATCACTCTCCACATCATCAATCTAAATCTACTACATCTTAATGAACCAATTATCATAGAGCTCAAACATGGCTCCTTTGAAAAACCAGAAAGTGATCCAGTAGGACATGATCATTGAACCATCTAAAACCTACTATCACATTTTTCATCATGGTGTACATCAAATCCTTGTACCAAGTACCAAGGAAACAACCCAATGCAGTCATCATATCCTTCTTAAATAAAATATTCTTCATATAGTAAGATTGTGCAAAACCTAATAGTATATCATGTCATCATCAACAAATTGGCCTTCCTTCAATCTTCATCGAATTATTTTAGAAAAACATTAACAAGTCTCATCCAGTCATCTACCCTTGCTCCCTATTTATTTAAATTGAGGTCCATCATGTTGCAATTGAATTAGAAAAATCTTAAAAGGCCTACTCCAAAATTGAGAGAGTAGTGATACCATCATTGTCATTATTACTAATATGAAGAAATAACTCCATGAAATAACAAAGGAGGATCCATAAATGATCCCTATCATTGGCTTACAACAAAATTTGTTCTATCGACTGGATAACTACTACATTGGTTTCATGAAACCTTCTGTATGGTGTTACTAATCCTTATCTTCTAGGCATCCATAGTCCCATGATTATACCATGAATATATCTGTATACATCATAGTGCGCAAGGATCCAAGGGTCCTTATTGTTCCCTCCTTTCATCATCCTTATGAAAACAAAGGATCTGCTCATCCTTCTTCCTTCACTTTTTGTACTTCCTATTATCTCAGTTTATTTTTGAATTTTCAGAGTAACTCTTTCATTTTACAAACAATTTGTAAAGAACAACTTTTCATTAGTTAGAATCAGTTATTATGATTATAAGAAAATTGAATATTTCTTTTGATTTTTATTGTAATAAAATAAGAGTTTGATTTATGGGACTTTTGTTGTTTCTATGTTTACAACATTCCCCTAAAAGTCACTTTGTATCATACTTTAAGTTTAGATTTAGCATGTTTTAAAAACATTTTATGAAAATTTTGGCAGTGCTGCCATTTATTTTGTTAGTGCTATACCAAAACATTGTAAGAGAGGTGCTGAGAAATTTAAAGTCAAGAAAAGAGTAGAATTTCCAAAAAGGAAGCACTGATAAAACAAAAGGAGTCTGTAGCCATTTGTGTCTCAACAACTACCGCTGACAAAACCAATGTCAATGACATGTGGTCATGATTAATTCATAATAATATGTTCATATTTCCCTTGTGAATATCATTGATTCATCTTTTTTTTGTTATGAAATTACTGTTAAGTGTAATGATTAAGTCAAAACCCTTATATTTTCAATTGAAAATTTCGTGAAATAAATTTTAGCAAGCCTAAGAGGTTCATTGTATTTGGTTTGTATCAAAGAACAGTTTCATGCTTTTAGAATTAGTTGCAGTTATTTTGGAAAATGGTTAAGAAGAATGGGGAAAAGCGGTCACATGCAGAGAGAAGAACTAGAAGGCCCTGCGATTTTCGAGGTCATCCTAGAACTCCAGGAGAAATTTCAACAGGTCCGTTGGGATCAACTCTATTTTACTTGCCCTGGATATCACAATGGTGTGGCACAAGCCTTTGCTAAATGTTTTAATGGCGAAAATGTCAAAATTATTGGCATTTCATTCCAGGTTACAGAGAATGGTATTTCAGGGGCAACCGACATACAAATTGAAGGGGAACGTTGTTTCAAGAACAAAACCCTTGCATACATTGATATCCCCTTCTTCCTCAAGGATGAACATAAAGACAAACCATGGAAATTGAATGTACAGAGGTCCTAGCTCAAAATAGAATGGCACAACAAGTTGATGTTTATGCAAAAATATTTTACTTGTGAGGGGCATCATCATAGAGTGAGTATGTATCATTTCTTGTTTTTAGCACATGCCTCTGGTCAAGCACTTCTGAATGTACCTTTTTTCTTATTAATGAGTTTAAAAAAGATGTCAATGAGGGTTCAGAATAAGCCCAAATATGATGTATATCACAAATCCATAATTAAGTTATTAATGGTAGATCATTTAAGAAAACTAAATTAAACTTGGGACCGTTTTATGTTCTTCGGAGGTTTCAATGAGGTGAGAAAGAAAAATACTTTGTCTGTCAAGAGAATAAGATGAAAAATATATACAAAAGGCTCGTAAGCTTGTAGGGGAGCCCTCTTATTTTTACATTGAAACCAGAGTCAACTGTAGGGCTACACCTCCTGAAACTCCTGGTTATTTTGCGGTCATTAGAGAAAATTTATAAAAGAAATACGAGGAGGGCGATTGTAGAGGAAATGACATCTCCTTCTCGAAACTTTGAGCCACCTGGATTAACATAATTCTTATTTCTATGAATCAAACAAAAAAAATTGCAGAAGGGAGACCTAAGGAAATAGAGGAGGAAAAAATATGACAAGAAGAAGAGAATGAACCCTCATTATATGAATGGTATGGGGTTCGAATACGTCACACTAGGCCTATGAAAAAACTTCGATTAAACTTCAAATTAAAGGAAAACCATGCCCTAGCTTAAGATATCATCCAAATAGATGATTCACCAATTAAATATATGATGATCAATAGAGAAAGAGGTTCCATTTCCAAGGAAAAAATGTTGAAAGAGAAGTAGAGCCCCAAGGCCAAACCAAGGAAAATGAGTCTACTCTGACAAAGGAAATGGACCTGTTACTAAGGGAAGAAGAGCAACTAAACGATGTTTAACTATCGTAGGAATAAATTAATTTTTCAACATTCGTTTTGTTAATTTTTACGTAAAGCGTTGATAATTGTTTTCTTAGCACCTGTCCTAGTTGTGCTCTAATATATAGTGCCAGTGATTTTGTCAGCACCTAGTCTTGGAACAATTTTAAGCAATGGTTAAAGACTTGGTTTGAAAAAATATCCGAGGGGTAAATTTTTTTTTTTTTTCAAGGCTAAATATTAGTTTTAAAGTCTAGCAAAGTAGTTATTTCCACATATTGTCAAGGCCTAAAATAAGACATTTCCAGATTTCATGACAAAAAATCAGTAATTTGTTCCAACACTCTATTTCAACAAATTTTTCAACATTAGTTCATTTTCGATATTAGTATTTTAATATTTATTATGAATAAACATAAAACCAATATTTATATTTGTAAAATGTATATCTAAATAGCATAAACATGTTTTATTTTCCATAATTAGTTAAAACTTCCTTTAATTTATGATGTTTGTTGTAAATAGTTTGGTAATAAAGTAGTTTTGGAAAACAGTAATAAGGTTTGGTTTTGGAGAAGAAAAGAGACTCCTATTATTTTTTTGTGATATTTTTTTATTTTATTAAAAATCATTTTTGGATAGTTCTCCCAAATATTCATGTGCCATGTTTTTGCAATTAATTTCATTTAGTGATTTTCATTTCATTTGTTCATCTTAAATGTGTTTTCTTCATATATGAATAAGAGTTATAGGATTTAGAATTCATAAATGATGCTCTGAACATGGTATTCATATATTTTAATGTGGTTACATACAAATTTACCTTGAAATTCATCTTTGATGCTTCACTACAATGGTTTTTAAAAATATTTCTACAATACATCTTGGTAGTTTGAAAGTCTAGTAAAACAATGTCTATCTTGCCTTTGTAAGTTTGCTATTCATCCCAACCAGTTTCTTGTGATTATCTATTAAGTTTAAATCAATCTAGACTCCTTACCCAAATGGCTTTTTCTTCTTTGCCCTACATTTGTTTTCAAAATCCTACTGAAAGCACGATCTAGCCACTATACTAAGGTCGCAGTTAACTATTATTGTGACACCATGTGGTTGATTTGTAAAGGAGAGAGCCATCTTCAAATAGTTACCTTAGGACTTTTTCCTCTACAGCTAAGGAAAATTCTTGAGTGATAACATTTTGGTAATGTTGTCAGGGAGCGAAGGTGAAATATTCCCGGGGAGAATGACATAGATCCAAATATGATTTCTTATGGTGAAAATTGGTCAAACGTAAACACGTTGTGCATCATTCACTTGGAGACTCCATTTTCAAATGATCTAGAATTCGAAAAATGAATGGTGACTCCACTTTCTAATGAATCAAGGGCATAATTGCATATCAAGTCACACTTGATTAACACGATGAAAATGTATGCTCTGATGAACAATGCACAAATACCAGGTTTTCCAAATCGTATTCCTAGTGTAGATTGGAAAACTTATCTGCCTAGATTTAAGGATTAAGAGGGATATGATGCTACTCTTCATTTTGCTAAATTTCATATGCATACACGAAAGCTAAGGCTTGAAATATATGAGGATCCTTTGATGAATATATTCATGGCATATCTGGAGGGAAATGCAAGGTCATGGTATGAAAATTTCCCACCTGCTTTTATATACTCTTTAAAGGACATTCATATAGTATTTTTTGAGGAATATAAATAATCCCATCCTTCCTTATTGCTGGTCAAAAACTATTGTGAGCATATTGAAAGTTTCATTCAACACCATCAAATTTTGTAGGGTGATGAGGAGTTAGTGGATGAGGAAATTGAAGAAAACATCTTTGAATATTTTTCTCAACAAGGAGTAGAGGATAGATGCCATAATATTCAAAAAAACTCTCAACATTCAATAGTTTCCCCCTTTAAATGAGAAATATGAGAATCCTACTATTAATCTTCCTTCCCTTAATATTGAAGGAATTCATCCAGTTTTAAAAATTTTAAGCAAAGAGGACAAAAATGAAAATAATCAATCAAATTCCCCTTCAGAGGAAGATTTACTTCAGAAAGAAAGTTGTGAAAATTATAATTTTGAAAATGAATGCATGGAAAATCTACATGAAGAATTGAACATGAAAATAATGGTTGTTCCATTTGCAAATTTTCATGAGAATTCGAAGCATTTCCTTGTGGATAATATCAATGAGGAATATATTGAGTAGTTTTTTCTATGAGAATGATCAGCTATGTAACATTCAACCAAGGGAAATAATTTTAAATAAAACAGACCATTAAATAAGTACATGTCCATATTCTTCAAGGTGATTTTGCAATTCTATTAGGACCATTAGGGAAGGTGGATTTTTCAATGATTATTAACTATGTGGATATTTTCAAACAATATGAACAATTGCCAAATTTTATGTTTTTTTTTCTTCTTGGAGAAGTTGAATTCATGTTTGAGTCAAGCATTCAATTGATTGATTGGTTGCATTTCATTTTTTATCTCACTCGATTGAGCAATTCATTGAGAAAGTTAGAGTAGGTTGGTTTGGTTTTGAATAAGATTCCATTATTGGGTGCATGAATTGTGGTTAAGCAAACTCCTTCAACACTTAATTGTAAACCCAGGGGTTTCATAAAACTTAGAGGTGAAGCACAAGAAATGCCAAAAATGATATGAAATTTTCCTAACTCTATTCCTACTTCCTTAATTAAAATCTTGCATAATTGAAAAGAAAGATCACACAACAAAATTACACCAAAGAAATTCTAGTGCTGGAATATGAAAGGAAGTACTTTGCAAAGAAATAAATAAAAGGAACTTTCAAACTTCTGCAAACAATCCTAATTGTTGGGATGAATATCTATGTTTATCCTCAGTATAGGTGTATGAAATATTGATGATTGGACCCTTGAAGATGTATGTCTTCTTAAAAGATCTTCCTTCCTCCACTAAATTGTTATTCCTGTACTTCGGCAATGTGCTTGCACTAGTGCTGGAATAATTTTTATATCATGGAAGTATATTCTATACTTGTACTCAAGATTTTATCTCCTCATGCAAGGGCTCTAAGTATTAATACTAGAGCATTATGTTCATGTATCAGGATATTGATTCATGTACCAGAGTAGAGATTGCAGCACCAAGTTTCAATTTAGTTTCAAAAAAGAATAAAGAGTGCGTTAACTAAGAAAATAATTTGCATAGTTGAAAAAAACTCTAAAATAGCTTTCACAAAAAAAAATATCCTTCAACCAAATCTTAATCTCAAATCAAGAATTAACTTTGAAAGTCAAGGCACACTTTATTCAATCAAGGAACTCTTTCATACCATTAAAGAAATAATCTAATTATGACAACAATCTTTATTCCTGTAATAGTTATTCACATAGATAATATCTACCTATGTAATCTTCCTAGTTCAAAAATGTTCCCTTGATAATTTTAATATGAAGTTTGATCCTTTCCTTAAGAGTGTAAAGTGAAGGTACAAATCTGTTCATTGTAATAGCATTTGTTCTTTTAATTATCAAAGCACCTTTAATCCTTAAGTTTTAACTCTTGAATTAAAAATCCTTCTATCTAGAAATGAATACTCACTTGTATAAATCCATCAAGATCTTTATGAAAGGAAAGAACATAAATAATTTGTTGTAATGAACCAAAGGAATCAAATTGCAGAACTGGAAATGCACTAGTACAGGAAAAACGTGCTTGCACGATCCATGCAAAAATTAAATAATCTTTGGAAAAGAAATATACATAAGGTAAAATCAAACTTATTTATGCATGCACACCACAGATTCGTCAATGATAAATATAAATGAAATTTAACCTGAACTTTATGAAAGAATCAAAATATCTACCTAATTCATGCTTTGCATTCAAACAAGATCAACACACCTTTGAAGAGAAATAAAACAAGAGGGAGAACGAGTTAGGTTGGCTGGGCCCTGGCCAACCTGTTTCCCTATTTAGGAGACTTGAAAACTCATCTTATGCAACGCATCAACAAAAAATTAAAATGCGTGATTCAAAACAACATGGTGCATTCCCTTATATTATATTTCAAAATCAACAAATGTACATGGTGAAATCGTATCCAGCCCAGAAAAAGGGTCATACCAGAAAAACTACAATTACAAAAATCACAATAGCGTCTCTATCAATATCGCTAGCTACCTCCTATCTAAATCTACATTATATACATCCATTTAGGGCCGCGGTCGTAACAAAATTACAACAGTATTACAATCTAAGCCTTTTGGTTGTAACGCAGTACTAAACTAAGAATTCGATCGACAACCTAATCTCTATTATCTTCCTGACTTATCTCCGCTCTGAGCCAAACTTGAGATGACCTATTATTGACGAGATATCTGCATTAGGTGGTGAGTTGTCATGGAGATGCAGGAACTGCCAGCGGTGCAAGAATCCTACCTGCACTCGACCATACTACGAGATGATTAATACATTACTTACCAAAATACTTTTAGGAAAGAAAATATTAGTTGCAAATAATATTAAAGGTATAAAATCTATAAAAATAATTAATTAAGTCCATTGCAAACCTTAAATATGAAAATACAAATCTAGTGTAGGAATAGACACAATTCTTGGAATAGTGCAAGAATGAGGAGGTTATGAGGTTAAAAAGATGTCTTAGGCTGTGAATTTGAAGTAGGAAAGGGGTTAAAAATAAGGCAATTTATCCTACCAACATCCTCCCATCCCTATGTTGTTGTGTGTCATCACACAACCTTTACCTGGTGCAAAAAAACCAAGACAAGGGTGCCTCCCTTCAATCCTGAAATTGTATGTTGATCAGTACCTTCACTATCTTTACCTTCTTGCCGCGAGCCTTATTGAGTTTCTTAGTCATATTTTTAAGATGTCCATAGCACTTTGAACCCCAAATTTTCCATACTTTACTTTTCTTTTCTGATCTTTCACTTCTCCTGCCAGCTCTACACTTTCTTGCTTCTGCATTGTCCCCTGCTCTTTCATGGTTTGGTTTAATACTTCCAAACCATAAATACGTTTCTTGAGCTCTTCTATCTCACTGTTTAGATAGAGTGTGGAGGCTGATCTGAGTTCTTTTGGTGCAGGCATCTTCTCGACAATCAATTCTAAGTATGCACCGACATCATCAGGGTCAAGGTTACCTTGACTACCAAGTTCCTGCACTTCGATATCATCAGGAACTTCAGTGTCTGGAACTTCAATGTCACCAACGGTCTCAGTACCCTGCACACCCATCTTACCAGGTGTTCGAGTGCCTCGTGCTTCAAAATTATCAAGGACTTTAGTACCTTGCACTTCACAATCATTGAGGGCTTAATTACCCTGTACTTCAAAATTATCGAGGGCTTTAGTGACTTGCACTTCACAATCGTTGGGGGCTTCAAGATCCTGCACCTCGTCATCTATCTGACCCACTTTCAGATATTTCCTTGTTTTCAGCATCAATTTTTTCCTCTTCATATTACCAAGGAAGACCAATAAGGGCATGTCATCTTCCTCCTCCGCATAGCCCTCGTTGACCACTATATGAGCCGCCACCTCAGCAAGGAATGAGAGATTATTATCACCTGGTGAAATAGGCGATGAGTCATCAAACTGTATGGGGGAGGTCGACTGAACGTGACCTGCCCTTGAAGAGGCAGTCCTCTTCTTAACCGACCTCCTAGCTGTTATTTTTTATGAGGAAGGGGTTTTCACAATAGGTCCTCACTCCTCTACTTGAACCGACTTCTCTTTGATCTTAGTCTTGATAGGGCGTGAGGTTAGGTTTTCCGGTTTTCTTTTCCTTATTGAACTCCTTTTCTTGGATGACTTCCTTGCACCTTTTCCTTGAAAATCCTTTAAAACTCCTTTCTAGGTCACATTGATTACCTCTAACTCCTTCTTGATTAAAGTTGCGATAAGCCTGTGGTGGTATAACTTGCATGCAACCTAGCTTGGCTTTCCCTTCTAAACTCCTTTCGACATTTTCTCCAAGCTCTTGAGCAGATAATAGGGAAAATTAATGAGCCTAATCAACTTGAAATGTAGTAGCAATCGTATATGATACACGAAGGTCAGTGAATAACGACCTCGTAGGTGAGAAACTTCCATAATATAAGTAGGTATTTTCCATTTCCCAATTATAGCACTACGCTAGAGACCTTTCTTCCAGTCCACCTTTTCCTTTTGGTTGACCACAAATTGACGCCACAAATTCTTGTCAATTTTCTCCTTATTGAACCACTGTTGTCCCACTACTGCTAAGCCCGTAGCCTGAGATATGGAGTCCTCCGTGACCTCGAATTCCAGCGAACACACTTTGGCTCGACTACCATTGAAAGTATGAGAAAATTCTAGTGGCACGATTGAGTTTAATTCGTCAATTTTTTGTAGGAGCGAGAGGAACCCGAATTCCTACAATAATGCAAGGTTGTTCCTATACTCAACCGTTTGCTATATCTCCTTCACGGACCGTGGTTTGATCCTTACAAGCACCATTTCTCTTTTTGAATTCACCCAATATTTGTCTAAAACCTTGGAAGGATGTCACAAACAATAACTCAAGGGTTTTGTCTAAAGATCTGTGGTAGCCAAGCTATCCATATGCCGCTATATTGGCCACATTATAATAGTCATGCTCCATCATTAAGGTTACACCCTTGGGATGGATGTGACATGAATTGGTTCAAGTACATACACAAAATTATTATTGTGAAGGGGCGATGGTTAAGATAGTGATTCGATGTAACAGTCATGCGAAGTCAGATATGAGGTAAGGCCATCATTAAGAAGTGATGAGATTTTTCAAAAAGAGGTAAGTATTGAATTTCAGGTGAATCATACCATCCCACATTTTCTTCATGATATCACATAAGGTGTACATGGAACTCATTAAAAATACAATATTTGATAACCTAAAATGTATTTTTACTTCAACGATTTCTTCCTAATTTAGTAAATCATAAAACAAAATTTTAACCATAATACAAATTATTGAATGCCATGGTCTAAGAGTGGTGCAGTCATTCTACTTCTACAAGATTTGTACAAAAAATTAGTTTTTCAATACACATTCTTGCACTAGTTATTCCTACACTGTCTCAAACATTCTTGCACTGAATACCATTGTTTCTACACCAAAACATGTGTTTTCATATTTGGGCACACTCAGCAGTGCGAATTCTTGCACTAAACATGCCTGCACAGAACATGCCTACACTAAACACACATTCTTGCACCAGGGATATCTGTAGCATATCTGGAGAGAGAAAAGGAACAAAAAAAAATTGTTATAGAGTATAATTCATAGGCTCGATTTAAAAAAAGTGTTGGATATACAAGGGAAATTTTATTCTCCAGTATTTGGTGTTGATACATGCCTTCTGATCTGAATTGTGAGCTCATGTTAGATCCTGCAGTTGATCCATGAGGGAAACAAAGAAGTGGGAAAAGGGGTAAATTTTTAGATTGGGAAGGAAATTACGACAGGGAATTCATGAGTGCAACCACTAAGAGGGACATAAAGAAAAAGGGATTTTGAAAAAAAAAAATTAGGGGAAAAGAGGGAAATACGAAAACGGATAGGGAAAGTTTCTTTTGAAGAAATTGATGGTAAATCATGGGATTAAAAGAAAAAAATAGAGGGGAATTTAGGAAATGAGAATAGAATAAGAGAAAAATTTTTCCTTGAAAATATGCTTGAGTAGTGTTGAATCCAGAATAAATGCAGCGGGAATTGAGTGTTGCATGTGTAAGAATTTTTGTGTTAGCTATCCCAAACTTGGATAAGGGCTTGGTCCCTATACTGAAAACCTGCTTCTTCTTGGTGACAATTAGCACATATAAGAATCAAGCAACATTCCCATTTTATTGAAATTTGATCTCCCTACCAACAAGTTGGTTTTCAAGTTTATCCTTCTGTGATTATGTTAGTAAACTGATTTTCATGACCACGGGAAAAAAAAATATTTTTTTCTTTTTTATTTTTGTTAATTTTTAATTTTAATTTTTTTTAATTTGAAGAAAATAAAGAATCAAGTTTGCAATAGGTTGGCATAGCCACCTCCCACCTCTTCTTCGGATTGTTGTTGTACTTACTGCATAAAATTTTCCTTTGTGAGGGGCTGAAAATATACCTTCAATCTATGCACATTCACAAGGAATACTGAATCTCGCCCAATAATCGTTTTGATTTCTACCACTCAATTTTCAGAAATTTTAACCACGTCATAAGGTCTCATCTAGCGTGTGTGGAATCTCCCTTTGAAATTTTTAAATTTGTAATCATAAAGGAGTATCCAATCACTTGGATGGAATTTCTTTCTCTTTATAGATTTTTCACGCCACTTTTTGTGATATTGTTGAATCAATATATTTTGTTGAACAACATCCATTCTAAATTCATATAAATCATTCAAATATAGTAGACGTTGATGTTGTGCCTATGAGGGTTCTAGTCCCAACTGAACTACAGTCCGGAAAGTATTGATTTGGAATTCTATCAGAAAGAGGAATTGTTTCCCGTATACCAGCTCATATGGTGTATGTCTTGTGCTATTCCTCCAAGTGCTTCAATGTGCCCATAAGGCTTCTGGAAATCTACTAGCCCAATCCTTTATATGCATATTCACTATTTTTGTGAGGACGGACTCGATTACCTTACTTTTATATTCCACCTGGCTATTTTCTTGTGGGTGATACAATGTAGATTTCTGGTGCTGAATTTTGTATTGATCCATTATCTCCTATACCAGATTAGAAATAAACTGCGGCCCATTATCAGACTCACAATTTCTCTAGGCACACCAAATCTAGTGAAGATCTCAGTAAATAAAAAGTCTACAACAACTTTTTAGTAGAAAAAGAAACAACTTTAGCTTCTACCCATTTTGTAACAAAATATGTACAAATCAATATATGCTTTATATTTAAAGATGTTGGATTTATGGTTCCTATGAAATCAATAGCCTATTTTTCAAAGGGCTCAATCATAACTTGAGGACATAATGGAATTTCATTAGCTTGGTTCGGTTGGCCCATTCACTGACAACTATCACATCGCTTGACATATTGTTTGACATCCTTAAACAAGGAAGGCCAAAAATAGTGAGCTCGTAGAATATTATATGTAGTTGTCTTATCACCGAAATGACCTCCACAAGGTTCGTCATGAACATATTTCAAGATTTCAAACACTTCATCCTCTCTCACACATCTACAGATAATCAGATCTAGTCCGATGTAAAAGAGGTATCCTTGAATCCAAGAATATGCAATGCTTTTCTGTATGATATTCTGCTTTTCACGAGTGGACAAGTGAGGTGCGGTCTTTCTAGTGACTAAATAGATGGCTATGTCAGAAAACCACTGAGATTTTGTTGACACAACAAAAACATGTTTTTCAGGAAAATCATCATCAATGGGAATTACTTCACCAGTATTATTTAATCTAGAAAGATAATGAGCAACAACATTAGACTTTCGTAGTCCATAAACAATAGCAACATTAAATTCTTGAAGAAAAATTAACCACCTAGTCACTCTACCATTAGTCAATGTTTTGTTCATAGAGTATCTTATTGCAGAATGATCCGTATGCATAAAGACTTCATATCCTGTTATGTAGTGTCTGAAACTATTAATATAAAAAAACATAGGTCAAAACACTTTCTTAGTCATAGTGTAATTTAATTCAGCAGGTGACAAGTTTTTACTAATGAAGTAGATATCATAGGACTATTTTTTTTCTTCTTGTCCTAAATTTGCGTCAATAGCAGTGTCTAAGGCATCTGAGGAAATATGAAATGGAAGGGACCAGTTAGGTCCTCTCAAAACTGGTGTCTTCAATAAATTTTCCTTTAAGGTCTCAAAAGACTGTTGGCAAGCTGTGGACCAAGAAAAATCATTATCCTTGGCTAATAGTCAAAAAAGGGGGGTAGCTATCCTAGAAAAGTTCTCAATGAATCTCCTATAGTAGCCAGCATGTCCCAAGAATCCTATCACTTCCATTTTTTTTTGGGTGCAG
The DNA here is from genome assembly GCA_034641835.2 of Pinus albicaulis. NCBI lineage: Eukaryota > Viridiplantae > Streptophyta > Pinopsida > Pinales > Pinaceae > Pinus > Pinus albicaulis. The sequence continues at coordinate 779,438,350 of CM076571.1, forward strand.
GAAGACATAAAATAACCTCTATCTTAGTTGGGTCAACCTCAATTCCTTTGTCAGAAATGAGGTGGCCAAGAACTACTCCTGCTTTGCACATTAATCTACACTTTTTGTCATTCAAAGCAAGGTGAACTTCTTGGCAATGAGAAAGAAAATTTTCTATATTTTTGAGGGCTTCAGAGAATGAATCACCAAATACCAAAAATCCATCCATATAGATTTCCACACACTCAAGGTTAGTAAAAATAGCCAGCACTACCCTTTGGAAGGTGGTTGGGGGATTAAAAAACCCAAAGAGAAGCACTCGGTATGAAAATCTCCCGCATGGGCATGTAAAGGTGGTTTTATCTTGATCCTTGGGTGCGATCTGTATCTTGTTGTAATCACTAAATCCATCTAAAAAAGAAAATTACTTTTTACTAGCGAGGGTATTGATCACCTAATCGATGAAAGGAAGGGTAAAGTAACCCTTGAGAGTGGCTTTGTTCAGTTCTCGGTAATCAATGCAAATGCGCCATCTCCCATATTTCTTCAGGAATAACACCAATGGAGAGACCCACTGACTATCAGATATAGGATAGATAAAATCAACATCAACGAGTTTTTCAATTCTTCCTTCACAACTTCTCTTAGAGCTAGGTTCACGTGCCTCTAGGGTTGTCGGACAGGTCAGGCTCCTTCCTGAATATAAATGTGATGAGTACAAGTTTCAGCATGGATTCCTTTCATGTCTTCATATCCCCATGCAAAGGCATCAAAATGGTTTTGCAAAAATTTTACAAGCTATTTTTGTTGGGATGCATCTAGGTCTGAGCTAATATGTAAATATTTTCCTGGACTAATCTCAAGAAGAGTAGTTTATGGCTCAAGAGTATAAAGAGGTACTGCTAGAGATTGTGCTGGGGGAGGTTGGGAATCATGACTTTCTTAAAAATACAGACTAAAAAATTGACACAATGACTCAAAATTAGGCATGTTATCTAGATTGTTCAAGAAGTTTCGCATCTCACCCTCCTGAGTTGAATCGATATACTGATGTATCATCGAAGCTGACTGAGTCTCCTTATCACTACTGTAATCTAGTCACAAGTTATCTCATAGATCTTAGATAAAAATAGCGAGTGGATACAAGGTGAGTTTCTTCCAAAAATATCCATGGGAAATGTATATGTCGCCAGAATGACATATAATGCAAGCATCGACAGTAGAAAGCCAATGTCGTCCAAAGATCAAGGGATGTCCTTCCACAATATTCTTTGGTTGAAGCATAATGAAGTCTGTGAGATATTCCCAAGAATATATCGAAACAACCACATTGTCCAATATTCCCTCCAGCTTGATTTTAGATCTGTCTGCCAATTCAAGCACAGTGGGAGTAGGATGAATGTGGACCAACCCAAGTTGATCGATGGTTTTCTTGTTCGTAACATTAATCGCTGCCCCCACATCTATAACCACATTGGAGACAAGTACATCACCTATCTGAATAGAGACAACATGGTTTCCAAGGTCGATATATTTTTCCATTTGCACACACCCTGTCATTAACTATGTTTTCCTTCCAACAAATTGAATGGTTTGGGGTTCTACTCTTTTCCTTCCTATCTTCTTGAGAAAGATTTCCCTAATGATTTTCATATAGATGGGGATCTCTTTGATATCCTGAAGCAAAGGGACCTTAACAAAAATAGTCCTAAGCTCAGAAGCCAAGCTAGACTCGAGAACAAGGTCACTCCTCTCCACAACTAGCCTCTCTAGATAGGGAGGTTGGTTTGAAGAGGATGGAAAAGGCTCTAAAGGTATGAGGATGGGATGAATGGTGACATCTCTGACAGAATGATCAAGAGTCTCGTCCTCACTTTTCTCTTCGATAATCACCATGGGCTGCTTTTGTTTTTCTGATGCTACTATATTTTCCGATCTCAATTGGAGATCATTGACCCCAACTGGTATAGACTAATAACTGGGTGGAAGAAGCGGTTTAATAGAGTGAATCATTTGTACCACTTTTTTATTGGGATTTGGTATGGGTTGAGCAGGTAGTTGAGGAGGTTGGAATGGTGGAGGTAAAGGTAATGGTGGAATTGGTTGACTTAGTTGGGGAAATGATGATTGTGGCATTGGGTAAGGTGCATATGTAGATGGATATCATTGCATAGGTGTAGGATATAATTATGTGAATGGTTTGGCCTTCTCCAACCTTGTTTCCAAGATTGGGAAGGATTTCCATATTGAAAGTGATTCCTACGATGCCATGGTTAAGAGTGATTATTATTATGATAGGAATATGGTTGTGCATTATAAATAAAATAATGTGGAGGAAGTTTAGGATTCATACCTGTATCTACCTGAGGCCAATTTCTCCATGCTCCCATAGCATTCAATGACTCAGGTTCAGGTTTCCCTCCTTAAGATACTGCTTTCAATGCAGGTATGGAAGGGCATTTTTCCATGGCATTGTTATATGCAAAAATCACATATTTATTAGTTCCTATAACATCGTTAGGAAATTCTCTTAAAGGATGCTTTTTCCTACACTTTAAATAGAAAATAGACAACGACTCTTGTTCTTCTACCAGTTTTTGTTGAAATTTCAAAGAGTCTATTTGTTTGCTGACAGTATTCATTATTTCAATTTTCATATTGTCCATTTTTTTCTCCAACCCAATAATCATAGCATCCACAGATACAACTTTATTATTTCTACTTCAAGCTTCTTTACCGAATATAGAATGATTCCTTGAGAATTTCCTGCACAGGTCACAATTATGATCAAAAGGTTTCTGAGAAATATCTACTTGTCCTAAAAAAATTAAGTTATTTGTAGCATCATTAGTAAGCCCGCATAAGAACAAGGTTCTAATAGTACTTAGATCGAACTTGTGCTTTGACCATTGGAGGATATACAAAAATATTTCCAGATAATCTTCCAAGCTCTCATCATCACCTTGCACAATGGTGAACATTTCATCCTCCATCTCTCTAGTTTTACAATATTCCTGATATTTCAATAAAAACACTTCGTCTGCTCCTAAAAATTTATAGTGTTTCCTCCTAATCCCATGAACCAATGGAGTGGTGAGTCCTTGAGAGTTGCGGGAAACATATTTAGCTTTTGAGCATCTGAGGAGTAATCATAGCTTCTACATAATAAGTCAAACTCAAATAAGAAAGAACATGGGTCCTCTCGTACCTAACCATAGAAATGAGGAAGAGATAATGGAAGAATATTATTCATTTTCAAAACTATGTCTAGATCTACAATCAGAAATCCGAAGGTGGATTGTTCCTCATTTACCTGATTTTCTCCACTCCCCTCAACATGGCCTTCGTGATCAAACATTCTTGAACCTCGAAATGAACCGCTCTCAACAGGATGAGAAGGCCAACTATGAGTTGATTTTCTTTCAAGTCTAATAGTCTCCTTCTTCCCCTAGTTGGTTATATCACATCCGAACTACTGTCAACAGAGTCCAAGTAGGCAGTTCCTGCGTGATGGGTATGTGTCTTTTTGGACTTTTTTCCTGCAAGAGAAGGTCCAATATGAGAATAATTTTTAGATTTATCAGTGTTTCATCGACCATTATTGGGTTTCAGACCCCTAACCCTTTTATGAATTCATCTCAAAAAATGACAACACAAAAACTCAATAAAATGCTGTAGATTTAAAATAAGAAATCAACACCTATAAATCCTTCAAAAAATAGAAGCACACTATAGGAAAAAATAATAGCAGACTTACCCCTATTGTAGAAAACAAAAATTTCTTAACATTTTCAAATCGCTTCCCCAACAACGGCACTAAAATGTTGGGAGCAGGAATTGCAGTTAAGTAGACTCCTTCAAACACTTAATTGTCAACCCAGGGGTTTCGTACAATTAGAGTCTAAGCAAAAGAAATGTCAGAAATGATATGAAATTTTCCTAACTCTATTCCTACTTCCTTAATAACAATCTTGCATAATCGAAAAGAAATATCATATGGAAAAATGACACCAAAGATAGTCTAGTGCTGGAATATGAAAGGATGTACTTTACAAAGAAATAAATAAAAGGAATTTTCAAACTTCTGAAAACAAACCTGATTGTTGGAATGAATATCTATGTTTATATTCAGTATAGTTGTATGAAAAATTAATGATATGGTCCTTGAAGATGTCCATGTTCTTAAAAGATCTTCCTTCCTGCACTAAACTGACATTTCTATACTTCGGCAATGTGCTTGCACTACTGCTAGAATAAATTTTATATGGTGGAAGTATATTCTACACTTGTACAAAATATTTTATCTCCTCATGTTGCAGCTTTAAGTCTTAAGACTAGAGCATTTTGTTCCTGTATTAGGATATTCATTCCTCAATCAGAGCAAAGATTCCTGCACCAAGTTTCAAATTACTTTCAGAAAAGAATAACGAGTGTGCTAACAAAGAATAGAATTTGTAAAGGTGAACAGAACTCTAAAATAGATTTCACAAATGAAAATATTATTCAACCAAATCTTAATCTCAAAACAAGAATTAAATTTGAAAGTCAAGGTAAACTTTCTTCAATCAAGGAACTCTTTCATACAATTAAAGAAATCATTTAATTATGACAAGAAAATATGTTCCTGTAATAGTTATTCACATAGATCAGAACTGCCTCTTTAATATTTTTAGTTCAGAAGGTTCCCTTAATAATTTTAATGTGATGTTCGATCCTTTCCCTAAGAGTGTAAAGTGCAGGTATAGATCTGTGCTATATAACAATTTTTATTCTTTTAATTATCAAAGCACCTTTAATCCTTAAGTTTTAAATCTTGAAATTAAAAATATTTCTGTCTAGAAATGAATACTCACTTGTAGAAAGACATCAAGATCTTTATGAAAGGAAAGAACATAAATACTTTGATGTAATGAACCAAAGGAATCAAATTGCAAAACAAGAAATGCACTAGTACGACCAAAACGTGCTTGCACGATCCATGCAAAAATGAACTAAGATCTGGAAAAGGAAATTAAATAAGGTAATATCAAACTTAGTTATGCATGCACACCATGGATCTGTCACATGATAACTGTAAATGAAATTGAACCTAACCTTTGTGAAAGAATCATAATATCTACCTAATTCATGCTTTGGATTCAGACAAGATCGACACACCTTTGGCAAGAAACAAAACGAGAGGGGGAATGAGCTCGATTGGCTAGGCTCTAGCCAACCAACTCGTTTCCCTATTAAGGAAACTTGAAAACTCATCTTTAGCAATGCATCAACATAGAATTAAAACACAGGATTTAAAACAACATGGCATAATCCCTTATATTATATTTCCAAGTCAGAAAATATACATGGTGAAATCACATCCAGCCCAGAACGAGGGCGGTACCAGCAAAACTACAATTATAAAAATCACAATAGCATTGTTATCGCTATCACTAACTACCTCCTATATGAATCTACATTATATATATCCCCTTAGGACTACAATTGTAACAAAAGTACAACAATATTACAATCTAAGCAATTCAGCTGTAACAAAGTACTAAACTAAGAATTTGGCCGGTGACCTAATCTCTATTATCTTCCTGACTTATCTCCACTCTGACCCCAACTCAAGATGACCGATTCTAGATGATATATCTGCGTTAGGTGGTGTGCTTTCATGGAGATTTAGAAACTGCCAGTGATACATGAATCCTTCCTGCACTCGACCATACTTTTAGTCATCAATAATTTGTGCTATCTGTAGATGTCTATAGATGGCTTCTAGATTTCTAAAAACAAAATTCGTTGAATATTGTGAGTTTTAGAAATATCACTGCCTTCATTATCCTTATGGAACATTTTTCACTATTATACCATTTGTCCATTCCATGATCACCTTGCCACTCCAAAAACTCATCATGGGCTTATATCACTCATCACCACCCTTTTTACCACATATAGCCTCATTAACTTCATTTTTCCCTTTCCTATCACTCCACTTTTCATTTAGGGTCACCTATAAGCCCTATCCCTTCCCATATTCACCATGTCCCTCTTACAATAATGGTCTCAAAACTATCTATGTAGGATATTTAGATAAATAAAGTACTTTGCAATTTTTGGATCTTCAATACATCACCTTATCAATATTCTGTTTTTACACTTGAAGATCCCAAACTAGATTTCAGTCAAAGACCAGGTCAAAGGACTCTCCCACTAGGTCATTAGGGTTTCATAGGCTGTAAGGTCATCATTAGTGTTCCAAATATTGTTTTTCTTATGCAAAAGGCTGGTGCAAATGTATTGGAATATTGATACCTGGTTATTCAAAGAAGATCTAAAAGTCTCCAAAAAAGACTACCTTGTCAAAAATTCAAGTTTTTGTAAATGCTAAGATTTTGACACTATTGCGGGAGTGTGAAGAGATCCATTAGCAGAAATTTGATGAGGTAGGAAGTCTAATCCTGAATCAATACAACTCATGGAAATAATATAGGAAAGCACTTGTGCTTGTATATACCAAGGTTTTGAGATTGAAGGTCCAGCAATGTGCCAAAAGTGACAAATTATAAAAAATAACATGGAGGAAGCACTAAACCCTAATTTCCTCTTCCACTAGGTAAGGGTTTGCTATGGAAAAGATACATAGGATCACAATATCCATATGGTAGGTGATATCATCAATCATGAATCCATACCAACTCATAAACATCATGCCTCCATCTTTTTCTAGGAATTCTTTCCAAGAGCCAAGCCATTTGTCACTCATAGAGCCGGTTTTGCTTCAAACTATATTTTTGACCAAAAAGATATGAATTTGAAAAACTTTAGAGAGGTTTTTTTCCATCATAGGTCCAAGAAGAAAAACCTCCTTCATATTTTACATAGGTGTCATGGTTTTAGAGAAATGTAAAAAATACAGGTGTCACGAGAGAATTGTTGCACTTCTAGAGTGACATTGGGAAAATCATTTTTTCTCATAGCTAGAGTGTCCAAAGGAATTTCTTGATGTCTCAAATGAAAACTATATATGAATCTCTTTCCAATGAGCTATCCTGAGCTCCATTTGGAGTTGAGGAAGGCCTCCAAAAGTTGCCTACACCAGCACTCTGCATTTCTGCACCATCATTCAACACTTTTTGACCACTCTTGGGAGAATCAACTTTTGATAGGTCAAATCAACTGAAATTAGAAAAAACAAGGTATATTTAGAAAGTATATAGGATAATATTTTTGACGAGCTATCATGGGGCCAATTTGGACACTAGGAATGCCTCCAAATTCCCTCCACAAAAAGGCATTGTGCTTTCAGGTTGGCACTGTGCATTCAAGGTTAGGCACTGTGCCTTTGGAGGAATTTCCTTTGTTAAATTGCACTGTGCTATGCATTCAAAGGCACACACTATGCGTTCAAAGGAAAACTATGCGTTCACCCAGAGAACTCGACAGGCCACACCGGAAAACTGGCAGGCGCTATGCCTTTGGCCAGGAAGGCCTCCTGAGCCTTCTGAGCATCCAATCACATCAAAGCACCCTCCAGATCTTTACCAAGGGCCCCTTAAGTCTTCTCAAGGGTAAAAACCTTCACTTTCCCTAATTTTCAAAGAAATTCTAAAAAGGTTTTTGGAAAAGTAAGGGGGCCATAAAGAGTCAAACCATGAGTTTGAAACTTGAAAATATTGTTTACCATAAATTCATCTGCTAATAAAGACCATCAGTAATAGATAGAGGGTTTAAATTGTTGAAGGATGTTCAATCATCTAATATTTTTTCTGCATACACTCATTTCATTCACTTTTAAAAATACCATTCCATTATCCTCTTTCACCTCAAATGCACATTTAGCCCTAGGGTTTCAACAAAGCAGAGATTTTTTTTCAAATATCAGTAAGGATGCAGACAATGGATCAAAGAAACTTGATGGAAATGATGAAGATAGTGCAAAAATAGTGAAGAAGAGGGTAGTGACGATGATGAGGAAGATGTAAATAACAAGGAGCAGTGAAGAAGAGGTAGTGAAAGAGAAGGTCAGGTGCAAATGTTAAGGAAAAAACAAAGAGCATTGAAGCCGAAATGATAGTGACAATAGCTCAGAAAGCCAAGAAGTCAGTAAGGAAAATATTAATGATAAATAAAGCAATGAAGAGGAAGGCATTAAGGAGGAATATTCCAAGGACGAGGAAAACAGGGAAGAAATCAAACAAATAAGGATATCAGAAGTAGGGCTAATGACAATGATAATCTTGGCAAAGTGAAAAAAGGCCATGAAGAAAGCAGTAAGGTAGCTAACAAACAAGCCTATGAAAAATATGATAAAACCAAGGAGGCCAAAGAAAAAATAAAACCTTAAAATCAATGACTGATCCATCCCCTACTAGCATCCTAAAAACAATGAGCAGCACAAATCCAAATTTTGGCAAGTTTTTGACATTTTTGTTTTTTTGACTGATATTGAGGGTCGAAAGCGAACACCCTTGGTGCTACGCTTTTCCTATAGGCATCCATTGGAGGTAAATTTTACATTTTTGGATTCATCAGCCCAAGGATATCATTCACACCAAATTTCAGATCATTTGGAGTAGTTTTGGTCCTCCAAAAGGCCCAAACACATGCTAATTTTCACCTTTCTGCCATGTTTTCAGGGCTAGCGCTGCGCCTTCAAAAGCCTTGGGAGATTTTATTTTAGAGCTAGTTAGTTGAGCCTAATCATAAAACCAAGGGTATTTTTGGAAAGTAGACTCAATAGGTTTTCCAACGAGCCATTGCAGAGCCAATTCTGACATTGGGAAGGCCTTCAAATCTTGGCTGCAAGATGACCCATTTTTCCTATGCAGGCGCTGCGCCTTCGACCTCTAAAGTTTCCCCTATTGACTAGATAAATCAATCTTGTGGACAAGATCGATATACCTAGTACCAAAAGGTAATATAGCAACAAACAGCAAAATAAACCTACCTTTCTCTAGACAAATACAATTTACAAAAGAATACTATAAAGGTGTTAAGGTCTTACCATAGATCCAATGCTTGTTCGAAGTAGTTGTCCCTCGGTCACTTGAAGGAGTTATCTTTATAGACCTGCAGTCACAAACAAGAAAACATTAAATATCACCTGTATAGTAAATGTTATAAATCATGCCTATCATGGTGATCAAGGAATCCATGAAATAAACAGTTAATTAACAACTTATTGAGAAAAATGAATTCATTTGTATTAACTTTGAATGAAGAAAACCTTACAACCTTAGCCTTGATGTTGAACAGGCCTTCCTGGGGTCCAAAGTAGGAATATCCTCTACTATGACAAGCCTTTCACTCTTCCAATCAAGACAAATATAGGTATGTGATCTCTCCTCACAAAATCTCAGTTAAATGAGTCTGAATCCCAACAACACTTAACCTCAAATAATTCTAAAGCTTGAACTCCCGTTGAGGCTACCCAATGCCTCTTTTTATAGTGCACAAGAGGAGGTTTCAGTTCCAACTATGAAGGGATATAATCCTCCTTCAAAGGGATAAACTCCTCACATCAAGGGGTTAGCTCCTTAAGGTAAGGGATACATGAACCTCAAAAGAGCGGTTCTGCCACTGCAAGATTCCTTCCAGAGGCTTCTAGAATTTACTGAAAGTGAGATTTTTGAGCTTACTTGCACCTTTTTAATATTTTACAAGGGTCTGCACCCATAACACAGAGAAAGTGCATTTAGGTACGCAGGAGTCATGAACATTAGATGCGGGACCGTAGGAAAGACAAAGAGAAAGTGCGATACCAGAGTTAAGGATATTTTTGAGAACTTTTCTATTATTTTCAAGGCTTGACATGAGGAAATGATGTATTAGACTTGCAAAGGAGGAAGTATGAGCAATAATGAGCTCATACAAATAGTAGAATGTCAAGATGACAATTTTCAATGCAATAGCTCCCTTGCAAAAAAGTCAACAAAACACACTGAAATATTTTTTCAAGAATTTTTGGGAAAATCACTCCAGAATTGGTTGAGGAGTTATGTTTATGTTATATTTCACTTATTAGCTTAGATATTGTGTGCCTTGGGCCTTGCATGGCATTTTTGGACATAAATGACATTTATGGTGTATTTATGGTTTCTAGAAGCCTCTTAGGGTTTCCACCTCCTCATTTCCTAGTTAAATAGAGAATTAAGGCCTCATTATAATTCTTGGATGTTTATTGAGGGTAATATACAAACTTTGAGATTGAAGGGAAATTGGCTCTGGTGCTTGATGATGGCTTTGGAATGTGCATATGTGGATTGAGCTCACTCTTAGGATTCATTAAGCTTGGTTATATGGTGATGTATTCCATATTTGTGTTTGTTTTATTCAGTTATTCATTATGTTTATGGTTCATTTAGTCATAGGACAAAAATATACAATAGGATTTTCCTTCTTGGCACCCTACTTCTGCCTGCTTCATTGATTTCTATGTTTTCTTCTTCAAAGTTTCGCTAAAGAATCCTTGAATGCTCTTTAGTGTTACTAAGATGTTATGTTAAATTTCCATTTTTTTGCAAGCAAGTCTTAGAGAATCCTTCACTGCTCTCTTAGCTTACTTATTTTTTGTTTTTAAGGTCTGGTTAGTATTGTTTGGTTGAAGAATCCTTTATTTCTCTTCAAGTCTATTATGCTATCATCTTAGAATCTTTTTCTTGTTTATTATTTTGTTAAAGGATCCTTGATTTCCCCTTAACATACTGTATTCACACCTCCATGTTCATTTCATTCTCCCTAGACCTATTTAGATCCATTTTTCCTTGCCAAGTTTCCCTTTCAACTATCCTTGACTCATTTTTATACTTTTCAAAACCTTTGCAGACTCCATAGCCCAGTGGATTGATCCTTTCTTACTCTACCTATTTCCCTTGACAACCTACCCAACCAAAACAACAAACATACCCTAATCCCTATAACTAGCCTAAAATAAAAACCTAAAAGCTATCAAGTTAAAAACGTTTACAAGAAAACATTAGAGAGAGCCCTCTCTGAGTCCAGGAAGGCTAGGTCCTAGGACTCCAAATATTGGTTTGATGTTACCCCTGTTCATGTTTTCTTACCAATATGCAAATTATGAGGACCTAACATAGTGGCGATCATGGTGCGACCTTCTGAGTAAATAACAAGCTTAAATATTCTTTAAAGATTCAGAACACCCTTGTTAAATAGTATCCAATGATTCATCGCCACCTCATCGCCTAACATAGTGGTGATCACGATGGGACCTTCTAAGTCAGTGACAATCTAAGTATTGCTTAGGACCTCACAACACCCACAAACATCCTCAGATTGGTATTTAGTTGTTGATGGTGGACAACAAGTACATCCTTAAAACAGTAAACAACATCCACCTAGCGACTCCACAAATATTAATAGACTTAAAGACCCCGCTGGAGGAAGAACCTGAAACATGACTAGTCATCCTAGAAAGATAGAGTACTCAGGCCTAGATTGGATTCAATTAATTATTGCTTTTATCTATAACTATGTTCTATCCTACATAAAGCTTGATCAGGAATAAATTGATGAGATCTACATTGATCATTGGAAAGATCTCAAGCCTAAAAAGGTTGAGCTTCGAATTGCAAACCATGAACGTACTAATATACCTATGCCTACTCCAAATAAACTTGTAGAAGACCTAGTAAAACATGACCTTCATGTTGTTTTTCTTTCTCCTATTGAAACCTGAAACAGTCATCAATATCTTTTTGCACTCCCTATACCCACAAAGGTCCCAGAAAAATACAAACCTCTGATTTTTCCTCTTATTCTCTAGGCCCTCCCTGCAAAGCTTGTAGATAAACTACCCAGATTTGGTGGAGAAAACTCAAAAATCACCACTGAAAAAAAAATTCAAAATCTTAAGAATTTACTTGACCTATTTGAAATAGGAAAAGATGATGTGCATATTAGGATGTTTTCCTTATCATTACAAGGAAAAGTTGAGAGTTGGTTTAAGGATCTTCCAACTGCAAGCATTAGCAATTTTCATCAATTCACTCAAATTTTCCTAGATAGGTGTACAGTCATGGGAAATGTTTTTCTCATATTAAGGGAATACAACCATTTGAAAATATAGCCAGGGGAGCCAGTGCAACACCTCTCAGCAAGGTTCAATAAAACATACCATGCAATACCTGCTAAGATAAAGCCACCCTCGGAGTGGGCTTTCTTTCACTACCCAGATGCCTTTAACCCAGAGATGGATTTCCAGATAAGAGAGAGAGATCCTTCGACCCTGGAGAAAATGTAAAGGATGACAGTTGATGTGGAAGCCAACATACTGAATAGGGAGGCAAAGCTAAGAGTAAGATCAAGAGAAACTAATATCTTCAGAGGTAAAGATAGAGATATTGACAAATACAATCAGCAAAATGATGCATATACTTCGCAGGAAAGAGGAAGAGTACAAGGTTGAGGTTAGAAATTCTTATTCATAATAGGTTGTACCTTTTCCTCGGGAAGAACAAACTAAATCATTACAGGGCAATAATAACAATCAAAATATGCATGTTGCGCAATATTACAAAGAAGAAGATGTTGAAAGTTGTCAAGTAAGTACTATATACCTTCCTACATCTTGTGCTTCACTACTAAGTGAGAATTACAAGAAAATTGAAAATAGAAACAAGGTGGAATGCTCTAAAGAATCAGTAAGGGAAGAAATGGATAATTCAAACCTTTTTTCAAATTCAAAAGTTCTCCCCTTAAGACATCTTGGTGTAGCTGGCAGGACTATAGAACGAGAAATGTAGGATGATTCAGCACCTTTTGAGTCTCTACCCTTGTGCTTCGAATCATTTTAGATTGCTAAAGGAGAAGCTATTAGCCATGAACACTCTCCTTTTAAAATGGTGGAACAATATGCTAATCTAGTATGCATAATGGATGACATTCCTCCTATGAATAAACTGCCCAAGTATGATCAATATGATGATGATTATGTTCTCCAGACTCAAGCTAACACTACAAAAAAATCATTGATTAATTTGTGGGACAAAGACATTCATTTTCATCATCTCAAATAAAATGATCAACAAATACCACTCAACTATGAGAGTGGAGAAGAAAGTGCAAAAATTTTGGGAGAAAGGGAAGGATCTTTACCTCTTTGTGGTGCTTCATTTCATTTCATCAAAGAAAAACTTAATACAATCAAAAGTCAACAATCTTTAGGTATTGATTTTAACAACAAAGAAAACATTCAGCCCTATGACCAGCCTTCACAAGAGGAAGAGAACAACTATGGTTCTATCCAAGGAAAATGGAATATGCCTCCCCCTCTAACTAAAGAAGAAATAAATCAGGGTCTAGGCATACAACCAACTTCTAATATTTCATATAAAGAGATTTTTTCTGTTTTCTATCCTACCAATTTATATGTTGCAGCCTTTCCTCATGGAGAAACAGGTTTTATAGAGGAAAACATTGCAATATATGATGAGGCTTCTAGTTCAGATGATCATGAGGAAGAGGAAGATTTTCTTTCCCAAAAGAGTCCCAAGCTTAGCCAAGTGGAGGAAGAAGTAGTCCTGGATCAAGCTTATTTTTAAAATCCTCATATTCAGGTATTGTTTGAAGATCCCTTTGCTGATTTGTTAGAGACGTTTGAAAAAGGAGTAAAAAATGTCAAGAGTAGTTTGATGCAAGATTTAAAGAAAATTTTAGGCACTACTGTTCAAAAAAAAGTAAGGTGGGAGTGGCCTTTTGATTTTTTCAACACACTCAAAGAGCTGAACAAAGATCACTCATGGAATCATCTACTTAATTGGATGTATTGGAAAAGAGAGTTCACTAGCTGAATGTATGCCTCCAAGTTAGATTAGGATAGATAGTTATGCAAATAAGCTCGTCACTATGAGCATATTTCTAGTTTTTAGTCTTATAATGTTGATCTAAAAAAGGTACAAAAACAAAGAAAAAGATGAAAAAGAGGGTAGGTTTAAAGAAGAGGTACAACCCCATACCCAAAAAAGAGTATTACTGAAAGTGTGCAAGCCTAAATGCCACTACTAGTTGAGAAAAAGACTCTTGTTTAATCATACAGCCTAATTATGATTAGACATGTTTAAATTTATGCTGATGGGTTAGTGAATGAAGGATTTCCAAACCATGTAAACTTGGCTTGTCAGTAGATTAGATCAAGAAAATATGTTGGTTCTAAATGCTCAAATATGAACCAAAGAGGAAGAGAAGGATGCCCAACAAATTTTAAATCACAACCCTCATATTTTCTAGTTTTGATTGTACAAAAATAATATCTGTGTGCAGCTTGTACAAAATTCCATAGCCCATGACAAATCAGATTGCTTAATCCTGGTATGATCATGTTTTAAATTTCATGTTAGTAGGCTAGAGAATAAAATCTGTCGAAAAACTTAATCTTGATAGATAAGTAGACTAGGTAGATAATGAAAGAGTTCATTAGCCTAATCTGAACTCTTGCAAGTGATAAGGGTACAAGTAGATATTTTGTTTTTCTTTAAAAGAAAGATAATTTCAAGGGTTTTCCAGTCCAAGCGCACCCAAAGGAAGAAAAAATGTTAGACAAGGTATGATGGGTAGGTAGGAATGAGGTTGAAGCAAATATGTCCTTTCATATTTAGAGATTATAATTTCAAGAGAACATTAGCAAATGAAGGAAAGAAATATTCAAAGTGCAAGTAAGGCACTGGTCTTCAAAAATCAGAGATTTGAGCTCTGAGGTCCTGGACAGCTCCTGAAAAGGAGCTTCCCTCCCTAAGTGGAGCCACTGTTAGTCATCAATAATTTTTTCTATCTGCATATGACTATAGATGGTTTCTAGATCTCTAAAAACAAAATTTCCTGAATATTGTGAGTTTTAGAAATCTCACTCCTTCATTATCCTTATGGAAAAATTTTCACTATTCAACCATTTTGCCATTCCATTATCACCCTGCCACTCCAAAAACTCCTCATGGGCTTATATCACTCATCTCCACCCTTTTTCCCACTTATAGCCTCATTAACTCTGTTTTTCCCTTGCCTATCACTCCACTTTTCATTTAGGGTCACCTATAAGCCCTATCCCTTCCCATGTTCACCAGGTCCCTCTTGTAGTGATGGTCTTCAAACTATATCTGTAGGCTCTTTAGATAAATCAATTACATTGGATTTTTTGGATCTTCAATACATCACCTTGTCAATACTATGTTTTTACACTTGAAGATCCCAAACAAGATTTTAGTGAAAGACCAGGTCAAAGGACCCTCCCACTAGGTCATTAGGGTTTCATAGGCTGTAAGGTCATCATTGGTGTTCAAAATATTGATTTTCTTGTCCAAAAGGTTGAATCAAATGTATTGGAATATTGATACATGGTTATTCAAAGAAGATCTGAAAGTCTCCAAAGAAGACTACCTTATCAAAAATTCAAGTTTTTGTAAATGCTAAGATTTTGACACTTCTACAGGAGTGTTAAGAGATCCATCAACAGAAATTTGATGAGGTAGGAAGTCTAATATTGAATCAAGACAAATCATGGAAATAAGACAAGAAAGCACTTGTGCTTGTAGAGACTAAGGTTTTGAGCTTGAAGGTCCAGCAGTGTGCCAAAAAGTGACACAGAAAATAACATGGAGGAAGCACTAAAACGTAATTTCCTCTTCCACTAGGTTAGGGTTTGCTATGGAAAATAAGCATAGGAGAAGAATATACATATGGTAGGTCATTTTAGCAATCATGAATCCATACCAACTCATAAACTTCATGCCTCCATATTTTTCCAGGAATTCTTTCCAAGAGCCAAGCCATTTGTCACTCATAGGGTCGTTTTTGCTTCAAACTATCTTTTTGACCAAACAGAGATGAATTTGAAAAAAGTGAGAGAGGATTTTGTCCATCATGGGTCGAAGAAGAAAAAAATCCTTCATATTTTACACAGGTGTCATGGTTTTAGAGCAATTTCAAAATTACAGGTGTCATGGGATAATTAATGCACTTCTACAGTGACCTTGGGAAAATCAATTTTTCTCATAGCTGGAGTGTCCAAATGAATTTATTGATGAGTAAAATGACAACTATACTGGAAGATATTTTCAGTGAGCTATCATGAGCTCAATTTGGAGTTGAGGAAGGCCTACCAAAGTTGCCTACACTAGCACTTTGCATTTCTGCACCATCATTCAAGAATTTTTGACCAATCTTGGGAGAATCAAATTTTGATAGCTCAAATAAACTCTAATAAGCACAAAAGAGGTAGATTTGGAAATTAGACAAGATAATATTTCTAACGAGCTATCATGAGACAAATTTTTACACCGGCAAGGCCTCCAAATTACCTCTACAATAAGGCATTGCACGTTGAGGTCGGCACTGCGCGTTCAGGGTCAGGCGTTGTGCCTTCAGAAGAATTTCCTTTGTTAAATTGCACTGTGCTACACATTCAAAGGAACACTCTGTGCGTTCATAGGTGCGCTATGTGTTCACCCAGAAAACTCGACAGGCCACACCAGAAAACCGACAAGCATTGCACCTTTGGCCAGGAAGGCCTTCTGAGCCTTCTAAGCATCCAATCAAATCAAAAAACCCTCCAAAGCTTTACAAGGGCCCCTTAAGCCTTGTCAAGGGTAAAAGCCTGTTGAGTCTCAAATCTGCATCTTTCCTATACACCTTTCTAGACCTTTTTCATTCACTTGAACCTTCTAAGTTGTCAATATCATTGCATATTAATTGTAAAAGAGCATCTAAAATGGTTTTTAACTATGTTTTGTGTCTACTGTTTGATTTAGATTTTTGCTCATTTAGCTGCAGAATCTTGCCAATTTCCGCAGTTGCTGCAACTTTCCGCAACCATTTTGTGAAAGTCTATGTTACAGGTGTCTTCAGGCAATTTGAGCCACATGGGCAAGTCAGAAATGATGTGGACATGGATCGTGTACTATTGGCTCGGGCAAATTCACCTAAAGAGGTTGTGGTCAAAGGTGGCCAAGTGGAAGTCAACCGTAGAGTCCCACGGTGACAGGACTCTGTTTCTCATCACGTGAAGATTTGTATGACCGTTTCTAATTTACGGGAGACACATCAACACCTGTACACGGCTCCATAAGCCGAATCCAACATCCACTCTTCATAGATTTACTCCTCTCCGCGGCCATGATGCTGGATCTCTGGACATGATGGTTCACGTGTCTCTATCAGCATAAACTTTAGGGAATTAGTTATATCACCTTTGTTATAAATAACGCGTTTCCATATGCATAATAGTTAGCCTCCATATAGCTCTGTAATGTAATTGCATTTCCACTGCGCTGTAATATCATCTCTCTGTTATGACTGCATTTTAATATATAAGAAGACTCTGTTTCCAAGTGTAATTCATATCTGAAGGTTGTTGCTCGAGGCTGGTGCAGAGGGCCCCTGCACACGCTGAGGTTTTGTGCATTATTGTATAGTTTCTTGTTTTATTTCTTTAAGTTCATTGTGCCATCAGTCATTCACGTATTTATACATTGCATCTTTCATGGTATTTATGCTTCATCTCTGTTCATAATATTTCATGCTTTACATTTTACTTCTGTCCATAATCTTTCATGTTTTATGTTGTTGTTAACTGATCAGTGTTCTTGTTTCAGATTACAAATAGGCAGCCCGGGCATTTGCATATCTTTTGACTAATGACATGGAATCAATATTGTTCTGCTGCTAATTTATTTTTCTTAGTTTTTTTTTAATTCCAGTACTGCTTTGTTTATTTCAGTCTTGCACATTTGTTTCAGTAGTTAGATTTAGATATATTAAATTGCTCATGTCATTTTCAGTTACCTCCGAAAGCCACAGCTGGACTGATGGTGAGGGATTGAAGTATGAGTGTGTAGTTTGATATTAGTTTACTTTCCGCAAGTTAGATATATTAAATTGCTCATGTCATTTTCAGTTACCTCCGAAAGCCACAGCTGGACTGATGGTGAGGGATTGAAGTATGAGTGTGTAGTTTGATATTAGTTTACTTTCTCCAAGTTAGATATATTAAATTGCTCATGTCATTTTCAGTTACCTCTGAAAGCCATAGCTGGACTAATGGTGAGGGATTGAAGTATGAGTGTGTAGTTTGATATTAGTTTCTTTTTTTGCAAACTAGATATCAGGTTGCTCAAGTTGTTTATGGTTACCTCCGAAAGCCATAGCTGGACTAATGGCGAGGGATCAGAATATAAGTTGATGTAATTTGATTTAGATTTACTTTTTTGCAATTCTTGGATTTCTTTAAGCATAGTTTCTTTTGTGTTTAGACAACGGCAAGGATAGTTTGGTTTTCATGCTCAATAGTTCGCTGTTTGATTTATTAGGCTAGCAGCACTTTTTCATTTCCTTTCAGTTTTGTCATTGTATGTTTCAAATTCCTTTTGAAGTTTGAAGTTGGTAAATCATTATAAAGGATATCATTGCCTTGAACAATCATAACCATACTTGTTTTTATTTTAGAATTTCCATCTCACATTAGAAAACCAAAAACGACAAAAAGATAAGAAATAGGTTATCTTGCACATATAGTGCGCCACACTTCATCAGTTTATGAATCCCGGATTGATAAATTAATGTAGCAATTTAGGACACACTAAATTGACCAAACATTTTGGCGCCGTTGCCGGGGAAGTGTAACTAGGTAGCCAATTTCTTAAAAAAAAAGAAAAATTAATAAAAGAAGGGAAAACTTGATAACTTCTTGAAGTATGCTCTCCCGGCCTTGCACCTAGTGTGACCTGGAGGATCAGAAAAGAGATTTATTGGTTTAGTAATTTCTTAAGTATGCTCTCTTCTTGCACCTAGTGTGACCTGGAAGATCAGAAAGAGAATTATTAGCCCAACTTTTAAAAATAAAAAAAATGACATGCATAGAGCAAGAGATTCTAGGGGAAGGTTTATAGCTAAAGCCAAGAGTTCGATTTTCACAACTCCATCTTCTTCAAGGCATAGACCAGATTCACCACCATCTACCCCTAGCCTTAAGATTTTTGGAATTCAAGGAGCAGCTGAATTAGAGGATTCTCCTATACCACCTACTAAATCCCATTTAGAAAACAAAGAGACTCTCTCTCATCCTCCCTTGATAGAAGAACCAGAGGAATTTAAGGACTTTAAAGAAACTATCATGGCAGAGGAAATAATAGATGGATTTGGAGGTAGAGGTAGAGGTAGAGGAGGAGGAAACAATGGAGACAACAATGGTGAAGATAATAATGGAAGAAATAGGGAAGGAGACAACTTGTTTGGATTCCCTATAGTTGATGAGGAAACTCATACAACAATGAAAAATATCTCACCATCTGTCCTCCCCAACTTTTATGGATTGCGAAGTGAGGATCCTGAAACATTTCTATTTGAGTTTGAAGTCGTGTGCCGAACCTATGACTATATGGAAGACTCTCAAAAACTCAAACTGTTTCCTTCAACATTGAAGGGAGCTGCTTTGAAATGGTTCATGGGATTAGCCACTCAATCTATTAGGACTTGGAATGATATGAAACAAGCATTTTTGGATAGATACTTGGACTATTGTATGCCCACCAATCACAAGGATGAGGTATTCAAAATGATGCAAAAAGAAGATGAAAATTTGGAAGATTTACTTGAAAGATTTCAATACAACTTGAAAAGAGAAAAGATGAGCAATTTAGATTATGAAACCTTGAAAGCCCTCATATTAAAAGCCATTAGAGATGAATGGATAGATATTTTAAACATGATGGGGAAAGGAGACATTTCTCAACTCCCACTTCGTGATATAACGAACTATGTGTCCATCTCTCAAGAGGAAAATCTAAAACAGGAAAAGGGCCTAGGGATCCTTCTCTTATTAGGGCTAACAAATCTGCAACTGGATCAGTAAGTAGGGCAGAGATTGGTAATATGCTTGATGAGTTCAAAACTGATATCTTAGGGAGCCTTAGTGAACAAATAGACACCCTTAAAATCCAAAACAAGCAGAAAGCAGAAACAGATGCTCTAGCCATCTTTTGTCCGAAATGTAGGAAGAAACATGCTTTAAGGGAATGTCCCTTGGATGAAAAAGTTGTAGAAACATGTATAATTTGCTCAGAGAATCATGAGATCAAGGATTGTCCTTCAATTCCTGGACTCAAGGCTGTCTTTCAAGAAGACCCAAATTCAGTAGAATCTCTCTGTTTTGTTGCAAGAAGACCTTGGCAGGGACAACAAACTCAAGGGTTTAACAACCCTATGAATCTTCAAGCCCTGCCAAATTGGAATCCTTGGCAACAACCTTGGCCCCAACATCAAAATCCATATCAGCCATGGGTACAAGGGATGCAAAATCCTTATGGGATATTTGCTCAATTTTATCAATATCCTCCATCTTTTCAAAATCAACAAGCTCCACAACTTCCAAATTCAAATCCACAACTTTCATTGCCATTTTCACAACAACAACCTTCTCAACAAAATCCAAATCCTCAACTCATGCTCGCATATCAACAAAAGACAAATCAACTTCCATCTCAGCCATTGCCAAATCCTAATAATAAAAATCCTCAGAATACTTACATGGTAGAAGGACAACAATTTCCTACCTATATGATTGTTCCTCTCAATGATGTACAACTCAGATTTGGTAGAGTTTTAGAAAAACCTTCTATAGATATTCAAGAGCAAGATACCTCTGAGGAGGACTCTCTTAAAATCAATAAGGGTTCTGAGGAAGCATCTCTTCAAAATTCAAACATTCAAAAAGAAAAAGAAAAGTTAACACCCACAACTCCTATAGTTGAGAAACCTGCATCTTCATCTACACCTCCTTTTCCTGAACGACTACAAATTGACAAGGGGGTGGAAAAACAAATCTTGTTGCCTAACTATGATTTTCTAGATGAATTGAAGAATGTTTGCATCAAGATTCCCTTGCTACAAGCCATTCGAGAGATTCCTATTCTAGCAAAAACAATAAAGGAGTTGAGTTTCAAAAGACCAGGAAGGAAACTAAAAGACACAAGAAGAATCCACCTGGTAGGAAAAATTGTAGATATTATGATGGGAAAAATTACCATGCAGAAGTATGTAGATCCAGGAAGTCCAATTGTCAAGACACATATAAATGGGATAGAAATTCCAAACACATTGATTGACTTAGGGGCTGCTATCAACATTATGAGTAGACAGACTATGGACCGGCTAAAACTTCCTAACCTTCTTTTTACACCTACTTTACTGCAACTTGCAGATCGATCAATTATTAAACCAGATGGTGTATTAGAAGATATTTCGGTCTCCTTAGATTCTTGGGAATATCCAGTAGATTTTATGATTTTGACTCCCAAGAGTAATCTAGGAGGGCACCCACTTATCTTAGGAAGACCTTGGCTAGCCACAGCTGATGCTTTCATTAGTTGTAGATCTGGGGATATGTACATTTCTAATGGTAATTTGACAAAGAAATTCAATTTGTATCCTCCAACAAAATAAATCACAGAAGTAGGAGACAATGAATGGGTCGATGATGAGGACACTATACAACCTGTCTTTACCATTTCTGAAATCAGTGAGGATAGTCAAATTCTGAACACATTAGAAAATTTTGAGATATCTTCAGAATATGACCCCACACAATTTCAATTGGAATATGACATAGAATATTTATCATCAAGACAAATGTCTCTTTACTCTATGGAAGAGTTTGGTAGTTCTACTATTGAGATTTTTCCAGGAAAAACATTGAATATCAACAAACATTTGGAAAAGTTACAACAAGAAGAACTAACCAAAATCTTGCAAAAACATTCTACTACATTTGCATGGGAGTATATTGACATGAAAGGTATTGATCCTAAGACTTGCATCCATCATATCTATATTGAGGAAAACAATAGACCAATAAGACAACCTCAAAGAAGGATGAATCCAAATCTTAGGGAGATAGTGAAAGAAGAGCTCCAAAAACTACTCAATGTAAACTTCATTTATCCAATTTCAGATAGCCGATGGGTTTCTCCTTTGGTTATAGTATCTAAAAAGAATGGTAAATGGAGAGTATTCATTGATTACAGGGAATTGAACAAAGCAACTTTGAAGGATCACTTTCCTTTGCCTTTTATCGATCAGGTATTAGATACATTAGCAGGTAAAAAGTACTTTTCATTTTTGGATGGTTTTAGTGGCTATAATCAAATTCAGGTAGCACTTGAAGATCAAGATAAGACCACATTCACCTGTCCATGGGGAAATTTTGCCTATCGAGTACGTCCTTTTGGGTTATGTAATGCACCCGCAACATTCCAAAGAGCAGTACTAGGAATTTTTTCTGATCTAATCCATGATTGTGTAGAGGTTTATATGGATGATTTTACGGTTTATGGTAATTCATTTGAAGAGGCATTAGAAAACTTGGAAAAAGTCCTTATAAGATGTAAAGAAACAAACCTTTCATTAAGCCATGAAAAATGCTTTATGATGTTTACTGAAGGTATTGTTTTGGGGCATCATATTTCAGGAGATGGGATTAAGGTTGATAGATCAAAAGTTGAAGTCATCTCCAAGTTGCCTATTCCAAATTGTCGAAGAGATGTTAGAAGTTTTCTAGGATTTACTGGTTACTATAGAAGATTTATAGAAAACTTCACTAAAATAGCATCTCCACTCTTCAAATTGCTTACAAAAGATTGTGAATTCAAATGGGATCCTAATTGTCAATCAGCTTTTGAAACTTTGAAAACAAGAATATCTGAAGCACCTATCTTGAGAGGACCAAATTGGAAACTCCCTTTTCATATTTCTACGGATGCTTCAGATACAGCTCTTGGAGCTGTGTTGGGTCAAAAAGATTTAATTCCTTATGCCATTTATTACACCAGTAAAAATTTGACTCCCACAGAGTTGAAATACAATGTGACTGAAAAAGAGTTTTTAGCTGTTGTTCATGCAATTAATAAGTTTAGACATTACATAACAGGCTATGAAACTTTTATTCATACTGACCATTCTGCAATTAGATATTTAATGAACAAACCTGTTACTAATGGCAGAGTGACAATATGGCTCTTACTTTTACAAGAATTCAATATTACTGTGTTGGATAGACCAGGAAAACAAAATACAGTAGCTGATTTCTTGTCTAGGATTCAGAATACTAAAGAAGATTCTCCTGTGGAGGATAAGTTTCCTGATGAATACTTGTTTGCAGTAACTATTAAGACTCCTTGGTATGCAGATATTGCTAACTATTTGGTTACAGGGAAACTACCTTCACATTTATTTCCAAGTGAAAAACGAAAAATTATTCAGGAGAGTTCAAAATATTCATGGATTTCTAACGAATTGTTTAAAACGGGGCCAGATCTTGTGATCAGAAGATGTGTTAGGGAAGATGAAATGCCTGATTTTCTTAAGGCATTTCATGATGAACCATGCGGCAGACACTTTGCAGAAAAAAGGACGGCCTATAAAATCCTCTCTTTAGGATATTATTATCCTTCCCTCTTCAAAGATGCAAAAAAATATGTCAAAAGGTGTGACAACTGCCAAAGAGTAGGGAAACCTACCCTTTCAAATGAAATGCCATTGCAAACACAGGTACTCATTAAACCCTTTGAAAAATGGGCTTTAGATTTCATTGGACCTATTAATCCATCATCTAAGCAAAAGAAGTATATATTGGTTTGTACTGATTATGTTAATAAATGGGTAGAAGCCAAAGCATTAGTATCTGCTACTGAAAATTCAGTTGTTCATTTTCTTTATGAGGATATTTTTACTCGCTCTGGTGTTCCAAGAGAAATTGTGACAGATCAAGGAAGCCAATTCACATCCAACCTGGTGGAGAAGCTGATGGAAGAATACAAAATCAAGCATAGAAGATCTACTCCTTACCATCCACAAGAAAATGGTCAAGTGGAGTCTACCAACAAAGTTCTCGAAAGTATCATCACCAAAATTGTTCATCTACATAGAAGATATTGGGCAGAAAGGCTTCCTGAAGCCCTGTGGGCCTACAGAACTACATGGAGAAATACAACAGGCATTCTCCCTATGAACTTGTTTATGGGAAGGAAGTCCTGCTCCCCATTGAGTTCCAAGTCAAGACCTTCAAGATAGCAGTTCAGTTGGGGATGGACTTATCAGAAGCCCAAAAGCATAGAATGGAGCGGTTGAACGAGCTAGATGAGATCAGACAAGAAGCAATTTTAAGAACTGATCTAGTTCAATATCAAAGAGCTAAATGGCATGACAAGTACATCAAAGAGAAGAAGTTTCAAGAAGGAGATTGGGCATTGTTATTTGATTCCAAGTTTAAAGATTTTCAAGGAAAATTTCAGACTCATTGTCAAGATCTTTAGTAATGGAGCGGTAAGAATCAAGACCATTGATGAGTTTCAAACTCCTCTTATTGTGAATGGCCAAAGATTGAAAGTTTATCATAAGCCACTCTCAAAAGAGGAATTTTTCAAAATGTTTCAAGAAAATTCTGCAATCAGGTTGGTACAGAAGAATTCTTCCTCTCCACCAGCCTAGCTTTTGTTCTTTTCAGTTAAAAAAAATAAAAAAATAAAAATAAAAATAAAAAAATTGTATAAGCCTGAAAACCAATCACTGATTGGCAGTCTTATACAAAAAATATAGGGTGAAAATCAGGAACACCTGACACCCTATATTTTCCAAAAAAAAATAAAAAAATCTCTCTTTCATTTCACAAGTTTTGTGACCACCCACTCCATTCCATTCCACTTCATTCCACTTCATTTCACTCCACTTCATTCCATTTCACTTCATTTTATCTATTTCATTCCATTTTACCAATAAAATTCTCTTTCATGACCATTTCCATTTAGTCAATTGTCATCCGTTCATTTCCATTCACCCAAATAATAGCTGTGTCAGTTTCCGCAGCTGACATCTGTTTCCACAGCTGACACCAGTTTCCGCAGCCAGAAGCAGATTCCGCAGCTACCACTCTATTTTCAAAAGAATGTACAGCCAGATGTTATTTCCATAATCATGAAATCAAATGCAGGTGTGAGGACCAATTATGAAGACATGGGGCATTCAAGATATCAATGAAGAGCAACTAATTGAAGACCAAGGAAAATGGCAAGAATTCCAAGGTATGAGTAAAATTTATTTCAAATAGCATTTAAAACACATTTTTATATAGTTATAAACCATAAGCTCCATCCATTATGTGCAATGATTATATTGACAAACTCCGTAATCACTCCATGATCTCTGTACAATCCTCCCACAATCCTCCCATTCATTCTCAAACGGTCCCATAATTAAACCTCCGATCTTCACTCATACTCCGATATTCCACCTGTGACAATGAGACATAGTTGATTTGACTACGGCTTCTTTCAGCCGCATAAAATCCATAGCCGTTGTTTAAACGTGCTTACATTTATTTTGCAGCCACCAAATTTCAAACACTTCCGGATGTGTTATACTCTTCCTATTGTTCTATTAATCTCACAGTCGTATCTCTGCCGTGCTCACGAAACCCCTATCTGTTCCGCTTTGTTCTCTGTTACGTTACAGTCTGTATATCCATTCTCTGATATCTACCTACAGTCATCGTGCTCATTTCCGTTCATTTAGCCGTCCTACTTCCATTGAACCACTTCACGCAGGCAAGTTTTTAAAAAAGAAAAAAGAAAGATGGGTAAATTGTTGAGAGCAGAACCAGAAGGACCTAAATTCATGGAAGGATATCCGCAAGTCAGGGATATATTGAAGAAGGCAAAGTGGCTGCGGTTTATCCAAAAGTTTAGAGGCTACCATAAAGAAGTGACAAAAGCTTTTGCAAGGTCTTTCAATTGCCTGGAGGTAGAGATTGGAGACCTTAAGTTTAGGGTGAATGAGGCATCTATAGCATTTGCCACAGAACTTCTTCAAGAGGGTGAACGTTGGTTTAAGAACAAAAGCATTAATGATGAATCCTGGAGAGTGATTCTACATAACCCAGGTATGGACATAACTATTTTTAAAAGAGGAATTCCTGTTCATGCTTTGAAAGAGGAATGGGCTACTTTGCTGTTAGTTGTTCAAAAATTTATCACCTGTGAGGGCCGTTTTGGGTCAATGTATATGTACCATACCCAGTTGCTGATGAATTTTATAGAAAACCAGACCCTCAATCTGCCATAATTTTTATTAAATAGTTTGAAGAAAATGTCTGTGACTGTTCAGAAGCATTTAGGGGATGTAGAACCACATCTATATCACCATGGTCTTGTGAAAATTTTGATTTAAAAACAGTTAAAAGAGAAGAAGGACACATGGGAACAATTTTTGATTAGAAATTTCTTTGAGGAACCTCAAGAAATTCCTGAAGGTATTACATCAAGAAGGAGTAGGAGAAAGAGAACAAATGATGAAATTCAAAGTACTCCTACTACTACAGTTGAAAGAACTAGTAGGGAAGAGAGACTTTCAAAAAGCTAGAAGAAAGAAACCAAGGGTAAAAAGCCAATAACATCAAAAGAGAGAAAAAGTATTAAGGATATGCATCAAACCCCTTCTTTCGAAGAAGATCATCAAGTGTTATCTGAGAGACTAGTTCACCTTCAAGAACAGTCATCTATTGCCAATAAGAGAGGGAAAGGAAAACAAAATAAAAAATACAGTGGTCCACAGCGTATAAGAAGAAGTTCCAGGCTTAAGGGGAAGTTGAGGAAAACACAAACGAAAGGAACCCATTTTATTGATTTGGGAGAAGAAACATCTGAACAATCCCCAGCTGGCCATAGTCCATCTCACTCTCAGTGAGACATTGAACCTAGTTCATTTCATTCTCAGTTAGACAGTGAACCTAGTTCATTTCATTCTCAGTCATACATTGAACATAGTCCATCCCATTCCCAGCCAGATGTTGATATGAGCCCTTCTCAGCCAGATTTTGAAGACAACTCTCCTCCACGGAATTTTGGGGACAACCCAATAAAAACGACACCTGAGATAGACCCAAAGCAACAAGAAGTATATGATTATATAGAATCTTTAGAGAGAGCAGGTACGGGTCCCAGTACTTCATCCACTCAGCCTCACACAGCACAAGATGATCTGGTCCAATCACTGAAACAAGAAGTCTTTGAGCTAGAGCTTTTAAATAGACACATTAAAAATGAAAATGAAACATTGAAGGAACAAGGAAAATTGGACAAGATCATTCATGATAATACCATGCTACATCTGGGACTATGGCAGAAGAAGAACAAGAAATTGAAGAAGAAATGCCAGAAGTTAAGCAGAGCACTGATTAATATCAAATTTAGATGCTTGATGAAAAAGCCCAGGATGTTAGCAGCACCAAGGAAGAGGAGGAGAGGACTGGATGTACTGGCTGAAGTGTCAAGGCATACGAATTGAAAAAGGATTATCAAAATTTTGGTTGCATGAGGACATGCAACACCTTCACAGTGGGGGTATGTTGAGTCTCAAATCTGCATCTTTCCTATACACCTTTCTAGACCTTTTTCATTCACCTGAACCTTCTAAGTCATCAATATCATTGCATATTAATTGTAAAAGAGCATCTAAAATGGTTTTTAACTATGTTTTGTGTCTTCTGTTTGATTTAGATTTTTGCTCATTTAGCTGCGGAATCTTGCCACTTTCCGCAGCTGCTGCAACTTTCCGCAACCATTTTGTGAAAGTCTATGTTGCAGGTGTCTTCAGGTAAAACGAGCCACATGGGCAAGTCAGAAATGATGTGGACATGGATCGTATCCTATTGGCTCGAGCAAATTCACTTAAGGAGGCTGTAGTCAAAGGTGGCCAAGTGGAAGTCAACCGTAGAGTCCCATGGTGACAGGACTTTGTTTCTCATCACGTGAGGATTTGCATGACCGTTTCTAACTTACGGGAGACACATCAACACCTGTACACGGCTCCATAAGCCGAATCAAACATCCACTCTTCATAGATTTACTCCTCAACGCGGCCATGATCCTAGATCTCTGGACGTAATGGTTTACGTGTTTTCTATCAGCATAAAATTTAGGGAATTAGTTATATTTCCTTTGTTATAAATAATGCGTTTGCATACGCATATTAGATTAGTCTCCATTAGCTATGTAATGTAATTGTGTATCCAATCATCTTTGTAATATCATTTTCTTTTATGACTACATTTTAATATATAAGAAGACTCTTGTTTCCAAGCGTAATTCATATTTGAAGAACATTGTCGAGGATGGTACGGAGGAACCCCTTGCACACTTAGCACGAGGTTTTGTGCATTATTGTATAGTTTCTTGTTTATTTCTTTAAGTTCATTGTGCCATAAGTCATTCACGTGTTTATACATTCATCTTTCATGGTATTTATGCTTCATCTCATTCATAATCTTTCTTTATTTATTTATTTATGCAGTCCATAATATTTCATGTTTTATGTTGTGGTTAACTGATCAGTGTTCATGTTTCAGATTACAATAGGCAGCTCGGGCACTTGCACATATTTTTATAATGACTAATGACATGGAATCAATATTGTCCTTCTGCTAATTTACTTTTTTTAGTTTTTGTTTAATTCCAGCACTGTTTGTTTATTTCAGTCTTTCACATTTGCTTCAGTAGTTAGATTTAGATATATTAAATTGCTCATGTCATTTTCAGTTACTTCTGAAAACCATAGCTGGACTAATGGTGAGGGATTGAAGTATGAGTGTGTATTTTGATATTAGTTTACTTTTTTCAAGTTAGAAATATTAAATTGCTCATGTCATTTTCAGTTACCTCTGGACGCCATAGCTGGACTAATGGTGAGAGATTGAAGTATGAGTGTGTAGTTTGATATTAGTTTACTTTCTGCAAGTTAGAAATATTAAATTTCTCATGTCATTTTCAGTTACCTCCGAAAGCCATAGCTGGACTAATGGTGAGGGATTGAAGTATGAGTGTGTAGTTTGATATTAGTTTCTTTTTCTGCAAAGTAGATATCAGGTTGCTCAAGTTGTTTATGGTTCCCTCCGAAAGCCATAGCTGGACTAATGGCGAGTGATCAGAATATAAGTTGATGTAATTTGATTTAGATTTACTTTGTTACAATTCTTGGATTTCTTTAAGCATAGTTTTTTTTGTATTTGGACAACAACAAGGATAATGAGTTTCATGATCAGTAGTTCACTGTTGTTTGACTAGAATAGTGATGCAATTTCATTTTCTTTGAAGAATTAATTTTTTCATTGTGTTTTTTAAAATTCTTTTGAAGTTTGGAAAATCATTAGAAGGACATCATTGTCTTGAATATTTGTCTCCATACTTGTCTTTTATAATTTCATAAAAATCCAAAAACGACAAAAAGTAAGAGATAGGTTATCTTGCACATATAGTGCGCCACACTTCATCAACTTACGAATCCCGGATTGATAAATTAATGTAGAAATTTAGGACACACTAAATTGACCAAACATTTTGGCGTCGTTGCCGGGGAAGTGTAACTAGGTAGCCAATTTCTTAAAAAAAAAAATAATAATAATAAAAGAAGGGAAAACTTGATAACTTCTTGAAGTATGCTCTCCTCTTGCACCTAGTGTGACCTGGAGGATCAGAAAAGAGAGTTATTGGTTTAGTAATTTCTTAAGTATGCTCTCTTCTTGCACCTAGTGTGATCTGGAAGATCAGAAAGAGAATTATTAGCCCAACTTTTAAAAAAAATAAAAAAAATAAAAAAAATGACATGCATAGAGCGAGAGATTCTAGGGGAAGGTTTATAGCTAAAGCCAAGAGTTCGATTTTCACAACTCCATCTTCTTCAAGGCATAGACAAGATTCACCACCATCTACCCCTAGCCTTAAGATTTTTGGAATTCAAGGAGCAGCTGAATTAGAGGATTCTCCTATACCACCTACCAAATCTCATTTAGAAAAGGAAGAGACTCCCTCTCATCCTCCCTTGATAGAAGAACCAGAGGAATTTAAGGACTCTAAAGAAACTATCATGGCAGAGGAAATAATAGATGGATTTGGAGGTAGAGGTAGAGGTAGAGGAGGAGGAAACAATGGAGACAATAATGGTGAAGGTAATAATGGAAGAAATAGGGAAGGAGACAACTTGTTTGGATTCCCTATAGTTGATGAGGAAAATCATACAACAATGAAAAATATCTCACCATCTGTCCTCCCCAACTTTTATCGATTGCGAAGTGAGGATCCTGAAACATTTCTGTTTGAGTTTGAAGTCGTGTGCCGAACCTATGACTATATGGAAGACTCTCAAAAACTCAAACTGTTTCCTTCAACATTGAAGGGAGCCGCTTTGAAATGGTTCATGGGATTAACCACCCAATCTATTAGGACTTGGAATGATATGAAACAAACATTTTTGGATAGATACTTGGACTATTGTATGCCCACCAATCACGAGGATGAGGTATTCAAAATGATGCAAAAAGAAGATGAAAATTTGATATTTATGAATTTCAATACAACTTGAAAAGAGCAAAGATGAGCAACTTAGATGATGAAACCTTGCAAGCCCTCATATTAAAAGCCATTAGAGATGAATGGATAGATATTTTAAACATGATGGGGAAAGGAGACATTTCTCAACTTCCACTTCGTGACATGACAGAACTATGTGTCCATCTCTCAAGAGGAAAATCTAAAACAGGAAAAGGGCCTAGGGATCCTTCTCTTATTAGGGCTAACAAATCTGCAACTGGATCAGTAAGTAGGGCAGAGATTGGTAATATGATTGATGAATTCAAAACTGATATCTTAGGGAGCCTTAGTGAACAACTAGACACCCTTAAAATCCAAAACAAGCAGAAAGAAGAAACAGATGCTCTAGCCATCTTTTGTCTGAAATGTAGGAAGAAACATGCTTTAAGGGAATGTCTCTTGGATGCAAAATTTGTAGAAACATGTATAATTTTCTCAGAGAATCATGAGATCAAGGATTTTCCTTCAATTCCTGGACTCAAAGATGTCATTCAAGAAGACCCAAATTCAATAGAATCTCTCTGTTTTGTTGCAAGAAGACCTTGGCAAGGACAACAAAATCAAGGGTTTAACAACCCTATGAATCTTCAAACCCCACAAAATTGGAATCCTTGGCAACAACCTTGGCCCCAACATCAAAATCCATATCAGCCATGGGTACAAGGGATGCAAAATCCTTATGGGATATTTGCTCAATTTTATCAATATCCTCCATCTTTTCAAAATCAACAAGCTCCACAACTTCCAAATGTAAATCCACAACTTTCATTTCCATTTCCACAACAACAACCTTCTCAACAAAATCCAAATCCTCAACTCATGCTCCCATACCAACAAAAGACAAATCAACTTCCAGCTCAGCCATTGCCAAATCCTAACGATAAAAATCCTCGGAATACTTACATGGTAGAAGGACAACAATTTCCTACCTATATGATTGTTCCTCTCAACGATGTACAACTCAGATCTGGTAGAGTTTTAGAAAAAACTTCTATAGATATTCAAGAACAAGATACCTCTGAGGAGGACTCTCTTAAAGTCAATGAGGGTTCTGAGGAAGCATCTCTTCAAAATTCAAACATTCAAAAAGAAAAAGAAAAGTTAACACCCACAACTCCTATAGTTGAGCAACCTGCATCTTCATCTACACCTCCTTTTCCTAAAAGACTACAAATTGACAAGGGGGTGGAAAAACAAATCTTGTTGCCTAACTATGACTTTCTAGATGAATTGAAGAATGTTTGTATCAAGATTCCCTTGCTACAAGCCATTCGAGAGATTCTTATTCTAGCAAAAACCATAAAGGAGTTGAGTTTCAAAAGACCAGGAAGGAAACTAAAAGACACAAGAAGAATCCACCTGGTAGGAAAGATTGCAGATATCATGATGGGAAAAATTACCATGCAGAAGTATGTAGATCCGGGAAGTCCAATTGTCAAGACACATATAAATGGGATAGAAATTCCAAACACATTGATTGACTTAGGGGCTGCTATCAACATTATGAGTAGACAGACTATGGAACAGCTAAAACTTCCTAACCTTCTTTTTACACCTACTTTACTGCAACTTTCAGATCGATCAATTATTAAACCAGATGGTGTATTAGAAGATATTTCAGTCTCCTTAGATTCTTGGGAATATCCAGTAGATTTTATGATTTTGACTCCCAAGAGTAATCTAGGAGGGCACCCACTTATCTTAGGAAGACCTTTGCTAGCCACAGCTGATGCTTTCATTAGTTGTAGATCTGGGGATATGTACATTTTTAATGGTAATTCGACAAAGAAATTCAATTTGTATTCTACAGCAAAAGAAATCGCAGAAGTAGGAGACAGTGAATGGGTTGATGATGAGGACACTATACAACCTGTCTTTACCATTTCTGAAATCAGGGAGGATAGTCAAATTTTGAACACATTAGAAAATTTTGAGATATCTTCAGAATATGACCCTACACAATTTCAATTGGAATCTGACATAGAATATTTATCTTCAAGGCAAATGTATCTTTACTCTATGGAAGAGTTTGGTAGTTCTACTATTGAGATTTTTCTAGGAAAAACATTGAATATCAACAAACATTTGGAAAAGTCACAACAAGAAGAACTAACCAAAATCATTGCAAAAACATTCTACTGCATTTGCATGGGAGTATACTGACATGAAAGGTATTGATCCTAAGACTTGCATCTATCATATCTATATTGAGGAAAACAGTAGACCAATCAGACAACCTCAAAGAAGGATGAATCCAAATCTTAGGGAGATAGTGAAAGAAGAGCTCCAAAAACTACTCAATGTAAACTTGATTTATCCAATTTCAGATAGCCGATGGGTTTCTCCTTTGGTTATAGTACCTAAAAAGAATGGTAAATGGAGGGTATGAATTGATTACAGGGAATTGAACAAAGCAACTTTGAAGGATCACTTTCCTTTGCCTTTTATTGATCAGGTATTAGATACATTAGCAGGTAAAAAGTACTTTTCATTTTGGGATGGTTTTAGTGGCTATAATCAAATTCAGGTAGCACCTGAAGATCAAGATAAGACCACATTTACTTGTCCATGGGGAACTTTTGCCTACCGAATGCTTCCTTTTGGGTTATGTAATGCACCAGCAACATTCCAAAGAGCAGTACTAGGAATTTTTTCTGATCTAATCCATGATTGTGTAGAGGTTTATATGGATGATTTTACGGTTTATGGTAATTCATTTGAAGAGGCATTAGAAAATTTGGAAAAAGTTCTCATAAGATGTAAAGAAACAAACCTTTCATTAAGCCATGAAAAATGCTTTATGATGTTTACTGAAGGGATTGTTTTAGGACATCATATTTCGGGAGATGGGATTAAGGTTGATAGATCAAAATTTGAAGTCATCTCCAAGTTGCCTATTCCAAATTGTCAAAGAGATGTTAGAAGTTTTCTAGGATTTACTGGTTACTATAGAAGATTTATAGAAAACTTCACTAAAATTGCATCTCCACTCTTCAAATTACTTACAAAAGATTGTGAATTCAAATGGGATCCTGATTGTCAATCAGCTTTTGAAACTTTGAAAACAAGAATATCTGAAGCACCTATCTTGAGAGGACCAAATTGGAAACTCCCTTCCCATATTTCTACGGATGCTTCAGATACAGCTCTAGGAGCTGTGTTGGGTCAAAAAGATTTAGTTTCTTATGCCATTTATTATACCAGTAAAAATTTGACTCCCACAGAGTTGAATTATACTGTGACTGAAAAAGAGTTTTTAGCTGTTGTTCATGCAATTAATAAGTTTAGACATTACATAACGGGCTATGAAACTTTTATTCATACTGACCATTCTGCAATTAGATATTTAATGAACAAACCTGTTACTAATGGCAGAGTGACAAGATGGCTCTTACTTTTACAAGAATTCAATATTACTGTGTTGGATAGACCAGGGAAACAAAATACAGTAGCTGATTTCTTGTCTAGGATTCAGAGTACTAAAGAAGATTCTCGTGTAGAGGATAAGTTTCCTGATGAATACTTGTTTGCAGTAACTATTAAGACTCCTTGGTATGCAGATATTGCTAACTATTTGGTTACAAGGAAACTACCTTCACATTTATTTCCAAGTGAAAAACGAAAAATTATTCAGGAGAGTTCAAAATATTCATGGATTTCTAACGAATTGTTTAAAACAAGGCCAGATATTGTGATCAGAAGATGTGTCAGGGAAGATGAAATGCCTGATATTCTTAAGGCATGTCATGATGAACCATGCGGCGGACACTTTGCAGACAAAAGGACGGCCTATAAAATCCTATCTTTAGGATATTATTGGCCTTCCCTCTTCAAAGATGCAAAACAATATGTCAAAAGGTGTGACAGCTGCCAAAGAGTAGGGAAACCTACCCTTTCAAATGAAATGCCATTGCAAACACAGGTACTCATTAAACCCTTTGAAAAATGGGCTTTAGATTTCATTGGACCTATTAATCCACCATATAAGAAAAAGAAGTATATATTGGTTTGTACTGATTATGTTACTAAATGGGTAGAAGCCAAAGCATTAGTATCTGCTACTGAAAATTCAGTTGTTCATTTTCTTTATGAGGATATTTTTACTCGCTTTGGTGTTCCAAGAGAAATTGTGACATATCAAGGAAGCCAATTCACATCCAACCTGGTGGAGAAGCTGATGGAAGAATAAAAAATCAAGCATAGAAGATCTACTCCTTACCATCCGCAAGCAAATGGTCAAGTGGAGTCTACCAACAAAGTTCTCGAAAGTATCATCACCAAAACTGTTCATTTACATAGAAGAGATTGGGCAGAAAGGCTTCCTGAAGCCTTGTGGGCCTACAAAACTACATGGAGAAATACAACAGGACATTCTCCCTATGAACTTGTTTATGGGAAGGAAGTCCTGCTCCCCATTGAGTTCCAAGTCAAGACCTTCAAGATAGCAGTTTAGTTGGGGATGGACTTATCAGAAGCCCAAAAGCATAGAATGGAGCAGTTGAATGAGCTAGATGAGATCAGACAAGAAGCAATTTTAAGAACTAATCTAGTTCAATATCAAAGAGCTAAA
Source organism: Pinus albicaulis (assembly GCA_034641835.2). Lineage (NCBI taxonomy): Eukaryota > Viridiplantae > Streptophyta > Pinopsida > Pinales > Pinaceae > Pinus > Pinus albicaulis. Next base: position 779,473,300 of record CM076571.1, read on the forward strand.
TGGCATGAAAAGTACATCAAAGAGAAGAAGTTTCAAGAAGGAGATTGGGCATTGTTATTTGATTCCAAGTTTAAAGATTTCCAAGGAAAATTTTAGACTCATTGGCTTGGGCCATATGAGATTGACAAGATCTTTAGCAATGGAGCGGTAAGAATCAAGACCATTGATGAGTTTCAAACTCCTCTTATTGTGAATGGCCACAGATTGAAACTTTATCATAAGCCACTCTCAAAAGAGGAATTTGTCAAAATGTTTCAAGAAAATTCTGCAATCAGGCTCGTACAGAAGAATTCTTCTACTCCACCATCCTAGCTTTTGTTCTTTTCAGTTAAAAAAATATAAATAAATAAATAAATAAATAAATAAATAAATTGTATAAGCCTGAAAACCAATCACTGATTGGCGGTCTTATACAGAAAATATATGGTGAAAATCAGGAACACGTGACACCCTATATTTTCCAAAAAAAAATAAAAAAATCTCTCTTTCATTTCACAAGTTTTGTGACCACCCACTCCATTCCATTCCACTTCATTTCACTCCACTTCATTCCATTTCACTTCATTTTATCTATTTCATTCCATTTTACCAATAAAATTCTCTTTCATGACCATTTCCATTTAGTCAATTGTCATCCGTTCATTTCCGTTCACCCAAATAATAGCTGTGTCAGTTTCCGCAGCTGACATCTGTTTCCGCAGCTGACACCAGTTTCCGCAGCCAGAAGCAGATTCCGCAGCTACCACTCTGTTTTTCAAAAGAATGTACAGCCAGATGTTATTTCCATAATCATGAAATAAAATGCAGGTATGAGGACCAAAAATGAAGACATGGAGCATTCAAGATATCAATGAGGAGCAACTAATTGAAGACCCAGGAAAAATGGCAAAGATTCCAAGGTATGAGTAAAAATTCATTTCAAATGGCATTTAAAACACATTTTTATATAGTTCTAAGCCATAAGCTCCATCCATTATGTGCAATGATTATATTGACAAACTCCGTAACCCTTTCACGATCTCCATATGATCTTCCCGCATTCATTCTCAAACGGTCCCATAATTAAACCTCCGATCTTCACTCATACTCCGATACTCCACCTGTGACAATGAGACGTAGTTGATTTGACTACGGCTTCTTTCAGCCGCATAAAATCCGTAGCCGTTGTTTAAACGTGCTTACATTTATTTTGCAGCCACCAAATTTTAAAACACTGCCGGATGTGTTATACTCCTCCTATTGTTCTATTAATCTCACAGCCGCATTTCCGTCGTGCTCACGTAACCCTTCTCTGTTCCGCTTCACCCCATTTCGTTCTCTGTTATGCTACAGTCTGTATACCCACTCTTTGATATCTACCTACAGTCATCGTGCTCATTTCCGTTCATTCAGCCGTCCTACTTCCATTGAACCCTCCTCACGCATGCAAGTTTTTATAGAGCAGAAAGAAGGATGGGTAAATTGTTGAGAGCAGAACCAGAGGGACCTAAATTCATGGAAGGATACCCGCAAGTCAGGGATATATTGAAGAAGGAAAAGTGGCTGCGGTTTATCCAAAAGTTTAGAGGCTACCATAAAGAGGTGACAAAAGCTTTTGCAAGGTCTTTCAATGGCCTGGAGGTAGAGATTGGAGACCTTAAGTTTACGGTGAATGAGGCATCTATAACATCTGCCACAGAACTTATTCAAGAAGGTGAACGTTGGTTTAAGAACAAAAGCATTAGTGATGAAGCCTGGAGAGTGATTCTACATAACCCAGGTATGGACATAACTATTTTTAAAAGAGGAATTCCTGTTCATGCTTTGAAAGAGGAATGGGATACTTTGTTGTTAGTTGTTCAAAAATTTATCATCTATGAGGGCCGTTTTGGGTCAATGTATATGTACCATACCTGATTTCTGATGAATTTTTTAGATAACCAGACCCTAAATCTGCCATAATTTTTATTAAATAGTTTGAAGAAAATGTCTGTGACTGTTCAGAAGCATTTAGCGGATGTAGAACCACATCTATATCACCATGGTCTTGTGAAAATTTTGATTTAAAAACAGTTAAAAGAGAAGAAGGACACATGGGAACAATTTTTGATTAGAAATTTCTTTGAGGAACCTCAAGAAATTCCTGAAGGTAGTACATCAAGAAGGAGTAGGAGAAAGAGAACAAATGATGAAATTCAAAGTACTCCTACTACTACAGTTGAAATAACTAGTAGGGAAGAGAGACTGTCAAAAAGGAAGAAGAAAGAAACCAAGGGTAAAAAGCCAATAACATCAAAAGAGAGAAAAAGTATTAAGGCTATGCATCAAACCCCTTCTTCCGAAGAAAATCATCAAGTGTTATATGAGAGAATAGTTCACCTTCAAGAACAGTCATCTATGGCCAAGAAGAGAGGGAAAGGAAAACAAAAGAAAAAAGACAGTGGTCCACAGCATATAAGAAGAAGTTCCAAGCTTAAGGGGAAGTTGAGGAAAACGCAAACGAAAGGACCCCATTTTATTGATTTGGGAGAAGAAACATCTGAACAATCCCCAGCTGGCCATAGTCCATCTCACTCTCAGTCAGACAGTGAACCTAGTTCATTTCATTCTCAGTCAGACAGTGAAACTAGTTCATTTCATTCTCAGTCAGACATTGAACATAGTCCATCCCATTCCCAGCCAGACGTTGATATGAGCCCTTCTCAGCCAGATTTTGATGACAACTCTCCTCCAAGGCATTTTGGGGACAACCCAATAAAAATGACACCTGAGATAGACCCAAAGCGACAAGAAGTATATGATTATATAGAATATTTAGAAAGAGTAGCTATGAGTCCCAATACTTCGTCCACTCAGCCTCACACAGCACAAGATGATCTAGTCCAATCACTGAAACAAGAAGTCTTTGAGCTAGAGCTTTTAAATAGACACATTAAAAATGAAAATGAAACATTGAAGGAACAAGGAAAATTGGACAAGATCATTCATGATAATACCATGCTATATCTAGGACTATGGCAGAAGAAGAACAAGTTATTGAAGAAGAAATGCCAGAAGTTAAGCAGAGCACTAATTAATATCAAATTTAGATGCTTGATGAAAAAGCCCAGGATGTTAGCAGCACCAAGGAAGAGGAGGAGAGGACTGGATGTACTGGCTGAAGTGTCAAGGCATATGAATTAAAAAAGGATTATCAAAATTTTGGTTGCATGAGGACATGCAACACCTTCACAGTGGGGGTATGTTGAGTCTCAAATCTGCATCTTTCCTATACACCTTTCTAGACCTTTTTCATTCACCTGAACCTTCTAAGTCGTCAATATCATTGCATATTATTTGTAAAAGAGCATCTAAAATGGTTTTTAACTATGTTTTGTGTCTGCTGTTTGATTTATATTTTTGCTCATTTAGCTGCGGAATCTTGCCACTTTCCACAGCTGCTGCAACTTTCCGCAGCCATTTTGTGAAATTCTATGTTGCAGGTGTCTTCAGGAAATTCGAGCCATATGGGAAAGTCAGAAATGATGTGGACATGGATCGTGTCCTATTGGCTTGGGAAAATTCACCTAAGGAGGTTGTGGTGAAAGGTGGCCAAGTGGAAGTCAACCGTAGAGTCCCACGGTGACAGGACTCTGTTTCTCATCACCTGAAGATTTGTATGACCGTTTCTAATTTATGGGAGACACATCAACACCTGTACATGGCTCCATAAGCCGAATCCAACATCCACTCTTCATATATTTACTCCTCACCGCGGCCATGATGCTGGATCTCTGGACGTGCTGGTTCACGTGTCTCTATTAGCACAAAATTTAGGGAATTAGTTATATCACCTTTGTTATAAATAATGCGTTTTCATACGCATAATAGTTAGCCTCCATATAGATCTGTAATGTAATTGCATTGCCACTGTGCTGTAATTTCATTTCTCAGTTATGACTGCATTTTAATATATAAGAAGACTCTGTTTCCAAGCGTAATTCGTATTTGAAGGCTGTTGTCCGAGGCTAGTGCAGAGGGCCCCTGCACACGCTGAGGTTTTCTGCATTACTGTATAGTTTCTTGTTTTATTTCTTTAAGTTCATTGTGCCATAAGTCATTCACGTGTTTATACATTGCATCTTTCGTGGTATTTATGCTTCATCTCTGTTCATAATCTTTCATGCTTTACATTTTACTTCTGTCCATAATCTTTCATGTTTTATGTTGTGGTTAACTGATCAGTGTTCTTGTTTCAGATTACAATAGGCAGCCTGGGCACTTGCACATCTTTTTATAATGACTAATGACATGGAATCAATATTGTCCTTCTGCTAATTTACTTTTCTTAGTTTTTGTTTAATTCCATCACTGTTTTTTTATTTCAGTCTTGCACATTTGCTTCAGTAGTTAGATTTAGATATATTAAATTGATCATGTCATTTTCAGTTACTTCCGAAAACCATAGCTCGACTAATGGTGAGGGATTGAAGTATGAGGGTGTAGTTGGATATTAGTTTACTTTCTGCAAGTTAGAAATATTAAATTGCTCATGTCATTTTCAGTTACCTCCGAAAGCCATAGCTGGACTAATGGTGAGGGATTGAAGTATGGTAGTTTGATATTAGTTTACTTTCTGCAAGTTAGAAATATTAAATTGCTCATGTCATTTTCAGTTACCTCCGAAAGCCATAGCTGGACTAATGGTGAGGGATTGAAGTATGAGTGTGTAGTTTGATATTAGTTTCTTTTTCTACAAACTAGATATCAGGTTGCTCAAGCTGTTTATGGTTACCTCCGAAAGCCATAGTTGGACTAATGGCGAGGGATCAGAATATAAGTTGATGTAATTTGATTTAGATTTACTTTGTTGCAATTCTTGGATTTATTTAAGCATAGTTTTTTTTGTATTTGGACAGCAGCAAGGATAATGAGTTTCATGATCAGTAGTTCACTGTTGTTTGACTAGAATAGTGATGCAATTTCATTTTCTTTGAAGAATTAATTTTTTCATTGTGTGTTTTCAAGTTCTTTTGAAGTTTGGAAAATCATTAGAAGGGCATCATTGTCTTGAATATTTGTCTCCATACTTGTCTTTTAGAATTTCATAAAAATCCAAAAAACGACAAAAATTAAGAGATAGGTTATCTTGCACATATAGTGTGCCACACTTCATCAGCTTACGAATCCCGGATTGATAAATTAATGTAGCAATTTAGGACACACTAAATTGACCAAACAATAAGTTCACATTAAAATCAATGAGTTGCTCGCATTCCAAAACATGATACCGGAGGAACGGATGAGATAAGAAAAACAATTGATAGGCACATAAAAGAGAAGTTACGTTCTATTGAGTATCAAAGACTAGAATCCTCCTTACAGATGAAACTTCTCTTCATTGAAACCCAACGGGCTCTGAAACTTTCATACAGGAGTTTAACAAAATGCATACAAAATTCTCTTACAGCATAGTTTTCTGATAAAATCTGGAACCTTGTGTTCTCTTCTGTTCTTGTTTATATAGGAACTTCTCTACATGGGCGAGAAGATATTTTGGGAAAATATCTTCCTCACATGCTACAAATTCATTAGAATTCCTTGTGAAAGTAACCAAAAATCATGATGAGGAATAAAAGCCTCTCATCCTTTGCTGTTAGGCGCTAGGCCATTTTAAAACCAAAATTGTATGTAAATTGCTGTGGTGGAATGTAAATTCCACCTGAAACTTGAAAAAGACTTAACTAAGATAAAAAGTAAAAAAAAGGCCACAAGGGCCGAATCATGAAATAACAATGCATCACTTGTGAGAAGGGGTCAAAGCTATTGCTGATACTGGTGGTGGCGCGTTTGCGGATGAACTGGAAATTTGGCTGACAAACTGAGAGCACCTCTGCTGACTGTCCGCGGCAGGCTCAGGCATCGTTTCAAATCCTTCTACCTTGATGAAGGCCTCGATGAGGTCACTCCTATTTGCCTCGGTAGGAATTTTATGTTTTAACAAGTGAAGGAGGGCAAACTCTGGGCAGAGTGATGCAACCATGGTTTCGGCTTTAAGCCAGGTGGCTTTATCTGACAGGACATCCGTCCGGTCCCTTTCTTTCTTCAGGCATGCTTCATATTCCGGTAATGGTTGCAGCATGGAAGGGGTGGTGGAGTCCCAACACGTCGGAAGCCTTGCCATCGTAATCTTGGTCCAAACTGCATCAAACCAGTCCACGCTGTATACTAACTGTTGCAAGGACTTCGAAGCCATGACACAAGCCGATTCCTTATCAATGATTTTCTGGCATTCCAAGGCTTCCTTATGCCGGCTGACTATGCCATGCTGCTTGGCTTTGTTAGCTCTTAGCCCTTTCAAGAATGACACATACTCTCTGGCACGTTGAGCTATGTTGACCAAATCGAGATCCCCTTCCTAAAATCGCCTCCTGAGATAGAGTGCTGAGGATTTCATCTCCTCGATGACTTTTAGAAACTCCCATTGCTCTGTCACGGCTGAAATGATCTCGGATCAAATAATCTTTCTACCATCCCTGAGAGTGAGGTTAACTTCTAGGCATGCGTTGAGATCATTTATGGTCTTCTCCTGGTCGGCCCTGGTTTTCTTTTCTTGTTCTATCTCTTTCTGCAATGCTTCTATTCTTCTAGTATTCTCTGACAGGGATTTTTCCAAATCCATGATCCTTTGCCTTGCAGTGGAAGCCTGCTTCTTTAGTATATCATTTGCAGCTTTCGCTGCGCCCAGCTTCTTTGAAAGTGAACTCATCTCAGGTGGTGTTGTAGCAGGCGCGCAACTGTGCGTGTCCCAAGTGTTCTGTAGCTCTGACAACCTACCCTAGAGAGTAGCGATTGTTCCTGCCAATTTCTCCTTCTCTTCTCTTTCTCTTGACAATGTGTCGGCCAATTCCATCTTTTCTTTCTTTACTTGTGCCAACTCGGCTGTCTACACATGCTGGGAGGCCAACATGCGAGCTTTGCTTTTCAATGAGGCAACTTCCTTCTGCAATTGTACAATTGAAAAGCCCTGCGAGTTTGATTCCTGGTATCCTTCCCTTTGATTTGATCCCAGAGACCACGTATTTGATTTTCCTGGACATGGGTACTTGCCTGATCATTCTTTACGGTAGCCCTCACCTGTTCATGCTTCTTCTCGAGTTTTCTCAGTGCTATGGTAACCCACATTACCTCGTCCTTCCGCATATCACCTACGACCTGAAACAGGTTACACATATCAGTTGTTGGCACCTTAGTCATATCAATTGCATGCTAGAGTACCTAGTAGCTAGTGGCACCTGTATCAGGGTCCAAAAGGGCTTCTACCATAGATAATACTAGGTGTTCAGTATCCACATTCATGGAGGCAGAAATCCTGGTGTGATACTTTTCTACATACCCTTCTAGCTCAGCTTTGTACTTATCTCTGATTATCCTGTTTTTCTTGATCCTTTCGGATGCCGCCGGTGAAGTATAGTCTCCCATGGCCTATGAAACCTCAGTGAAGTCGAAGGAGGTGGTGTTGTCTCTCAACACTTTGATTCCGGCCTTGCTGCTGTCAAGTGGTGCATATGGTATGAAAGGCTCAAGCAACTATTCTTCCCCTATAACTTTGGCTTCACTTGAGACTGTCTTCTGGTTTTTACGAGTGGGGGAACCTGCTCCTGAAGGACCCACTTCTTCTTCTTAGCCTTTATTGATGTCTTCCTCTTCCCCTGTGGTAGATGAATCTGTCTCCATCTGCGAAACCAAAGGCCAAATTTCCAAGTTAGCCTTCCACTCTATAAACGGTCTTGGTTCATGCACATAAGGGGTGGACCTGTTCCTCTTTCTTCTATTTGAAATGATCTCCTGAGGATCATAGGCCCAAGTTTTCCCCTGTCTTAGGTCCATGCCCTTCAACAGCTTCTCGACAATCGGAAGGACGAGTCTTGAATTTACGACGAACGGGTCGATATGGGTAGGAAGCCTCAGTATATAACCCTTCTTAGCGAGGACAAAGTGGAGATGGTCAGCCTTGAGGGCTTGCCGAATGTACTCCAGAGCATAAAATCATCGAGCGGGAAACACGGGTAGCAGGTGAGGGGTGACCTTGGCTCCATAGACCCGAATTTCAGTATAATTATCAAAGAGATACCAATCCCCAGTGCTCTAGATTTTACTAGCTTGTAGCCAATTCTTCATTTCGAGAAAAACCCTAGGTGATGGCGAATCACGAATGATGGTGTAAGTGATGGACATGAAATTGTTTAGGAAACCTGAATAACCCACCCCTTTTGGCAATTGGCGCACTGCAAATTTCTAGTCAAAAACAGGTTGGGGTGGAGAATTGACCTCGTATACTTTATCCAAGCCCAAACGCTCGAACCTATCAGCATGCTGATACAAGAAAAGATAAAACACCATTGAACAGAAATGAAAATGGTTGGTTTCTGAAAGCTCTTGGAACTGGGTGTGAATGCTGGCAGATAAGTAGCCCGAGATATCTAGGATGATCCCCTTCTGAGACATTAACCACAGAAAGAAAACACATACTTTGGAAGTTTCTCCCAACCCGCCTACACCTAAAAGACCTACGATGAGAGCGAGGATGGGTTGCACTTCTTCCTTAAACAGGTTTAATGGGAGGAGTTCCGCATCGGGAAGGGAAGTAGCCTGGCTTCTGGTAATAGAAGAAATGAAGCTTTTTTTATGTTCCCATGGTGATTTAGTAAACCAAGAAGTTAAAGCTTCTTCGCTGAAAGCAGTGTAGGTGGCGCTGGTGGGAAAACAGAGAGCTTGCTCGACGATGTCGGGCAAAGGGAGAAAATCTCGTTCCCTTGAGGGGAGGTAAACGTGCCTCGGTTTTCATCGTAGGTGTCTCTAAGCCAGCAGATAAACTCAACCACCGGGAAGACTGGGGGGTAATCTGATGGTAAAAGCCTGATCCAACCACCCGATATCGATCCCTATTATGGACATGTCGCGAAAATATTGCAGGTCTTATACTGCTAATGGGGAAAGGGTATTGGTGATCACAGATTCCAGCTTGTTGGTCTATGAAAGGCTCGAACCCGGGAGGGTTTCTGGTTTATCAGACCTGGGGAGTCTCTGGTTCATTTTTCTTGGGTGTGCCCCTTCCCATGACTGACATATGAAATCTGAAAAGAAAAACGAAAGGAAAACAGAGGGAATGTAAAGGACAGAGTACCTGCACAGTAGGTAAATTTGCTTGGGAAAGCGATGTAAAGGGTAGTCTGGTGATGATTGGGTAGACCTGGTACTTCTTCCCGCTTGGTATATGCCGTAACTGGAAGACCTGAGACTTTTACCGCAGTAAAATATGGGAAACTGCTGTCTAAGACTGGTAATTTTGAGGCAAAAAGGGGTAGAGGTGAAATAAACAGGGTAAGTGTCGTAAGGACACTGACAGTGGGGCACGTGGCATGTAGGGATTGGGCGTTAGTTGAGGACAGGTGAACACCACGTGCCGGGTTTAATACTGGTACGGGCCTCAGTACCAGCTCATCTAGGACTTACCTTACCTCTTTGCCGCATGCGCCATATTATTCCTGAAACATATCATCCCCAAGAGCGAATTAAATACGTAACCTACCAGTTGTAAGGCCCCCCATTGTGATCCGCCATGTCACCATATCTCCACACCTTGCTCTTGCCACTTCATTCTGACCTTGGGTCCCCACCATGTCACCATATTGCAACTCCGCGGGGGTATGGGTCTCTTCCCACTCTCGCTGCTCGACCCCCGTGGAAAATCCCAACTGCAGCATTCCCTTGTATGGATATTCGTAAGGTGGCATTTCTTTTAATATATTTGTTGTGCGCTCTTCGTACCACACAATTTCACTTTTGGTATTTCCGCTACCCCTTTTAATTTATACATCGGACTTTTCGTATTACTTCTGCCTCTAGATTTTAGGCACGTGACTTCTCTTACCTTGTTTCATTTCGACCCACTCTTTTAACATTTCACCATTTGATATAATGTTCGATGCATGACTTATCAAAATTTAATAAACCAATGACTTATGTCAAATAGTGAACAACAACTGGTTAGAAGCGTTTGGTGTAACAACATCATGAGTAGCAGCAACCGACTAACAACATCATGAGTAGCAGTAACCGAGTAATAGCACCACGAGTAACAGCACCATGAGTGGCAAAAATTGATGCTTTGGGAAATTGTTCTTTGATTTTTACTCCTCAGTAGTAGCTCCTGCAAAAAGACAACAAAATAAAACATAATTCTTTATTCTTTATTATTTTTTTACAAAAAGGTGCAGAGGAAGAATTATCTGCGTCGATGACCTTCAAGCTAGATTTCTCAGAGAGGTGTTTAATAAAGGCATCCTTAAAGGTTGGGCAGTGGTGCAATCTGAAGCGATGTCCATTGACTATAAATTAAGCACGTGTATCATCAATTGTGACTAGCCTGATTGTTCCATTATCAAATACAACATCCACCTCGTAAGGTCTCATCCAACGAGTGTAAATATTTCCTTTAAAATCCTTAAAGTGGGAGTCATAAAGTAGTGCCCAATCTCCACTTTGAAACACCTTATTTTTAATAAACTTATCATGCCATTTCATTCTCTTCTGTTGAATAGCAGTAGTTCTCTGGACAGCCATTGAACAGATTTCATCTAGTTCATTGAGCTAGGCGAGTCGGTGTTTTTGGGCATCTGATAGATCCAAACCAACTTCAAGAGCTGTTCTGAGCATACTGATTTTGATTTCTATTGGAAACAGTGGGGATTTCCCATAAATTAGCTCGAATGGTGAAAACCCGGTTGTATTTCACCATGTTGTTCTATATGCCCAGAGAGCTTCTAACAGCTTCTGAGCCCAATCCTGATGATGGTAAGCCACATTTTTTGTCAAGATGTTTTCCAATGTCTTGTTTGTGCTTTGGACTTGTCCATTTGCCTGGGGGTGTTATGGATATGTCACTCTGTCCTTGACGCCATATTTATGCATGAGATTTGCTATCTTGTGTGATGTGAATTGTGCCCCTCCATTTAAAACAATCTCTCTTGGAGTACCGTAACGAGAAAAAAATTCTTCAAATATAAAATCTGAGACCTCCTGTTCTATTTTTTTTGCCACAGCTTTGGCTTCCACCCACTTAGTCACATAATCAATACAGACCAAGATGTGGACTTTCTACTAGGAGGGTCAGTTAAAGGGTCCAACAAAGTCAACATCCCATTTCTCAAAAGGCTCAAGGACTACCTGTGCCTGCAAAGGAATTTCATTAGCTCGACTAGGCTGCCCCATACATTAGCAACTATCACACCTCCTAACATAATTCCGAGCATCACGAAAAATGGAAGGCTAGTAATATCCCATTTGTAGCACCTTATGGCCTGTTATTTTGTCCGCAAAATTCCCTCCACAAGGACCATCAATGGTCACTTTCAATACCTCATAAATATCAACTTCAGACACACAACACCGGATCTGCTTATCTGCTCCTGTATCAAAAAGGTACCCTGCCATTCAAGAATATCGGTTACTATGATGAATAATCTTCTATTGTTCCCTGTGTGACAAATGAGGAGGTACTTTCCCTGTAGCAAGATAGTTATAAATATTTGCATACCATAGAGGTTTAGTAGAAATTGCAAAAATATGTTCATCAAGAAAACTGTCTTCTATAGGTGTTCATTCATCATTTTTATCCATTATAGATAGGAAATCAACTACTACATTATCTTTTCCTGGCTTATCTACTTTTGTAATATCAAATTCTTGAAGCAATAGTAACCATATTGTAATACGGCCAGGAGTAATAGGTTTATTCAACAAATACCTGTTTTTTGCGTGATAAGTATGGAAAATAGTAGAATACTGGGTGATGTAGTGTCAGAACTTATTGACAGCATAAATGACATCTAGAATTCTTTTTCTATCACTATATAGTTTAGTTCAATAGGAATTAAATTCTTGCTGACATAGTAGATTGCATACGGTGTTTTGTCTACCTGTTTTCCTAAAATAGCCCCTACTGCTGTCTGAGAAGCATTAGTATGTATGTGAAACAGTAATTCCCAATTAGGTCCTCAAAGGATTAGAGCTGTGCACACCAGCCCCTTAATTTTCATGAAATATGTCTCGCAATCTTCAATCCACAAGAATTCTACATCTTTTGTTAGCAATTGAAATAGTGGATGTGTTATTTTAGCAAAATTTTCTATAAAGTGCCTGTAATAACTAGCACAACCAACAAATCTACGTACCTGTGTGGGTGTTTTGGGTACCACGAAGTGTAATATTACCTCTACTTTAGCTGGATCAAATTGAATTCCAAGAGCTGAGAGAAAATGTCCCAATACTACTCCTTCTTCCCTCATCATATGGCATTTGATTGTACTCAGAGATACATGGGTCTGTTTACATATTTTGAGTACTTTCTTTAAATTTTCCAATCCTTTGTCAAATGAGTTTCCATATGGAGTAAAATAATCCATATAGATTTCAACGCTATCATTGACCAAATTAGAAACTATTCCCATTATTGCCCTCTGGAAGGTAGCAGGAGCATTACACAGACCAAACAAGAGGACCTTGTATGCAAAGGTTCCCCAAGGGCATGCAAAAGTTGTTTTATCCTGGTCTTTCGGGGATATCTAGATTTAGTAATATCCACTGAATTCGTCTAGGAAGGAAAATAGTTTCTTCCTAGCCAAGGTATCTAGGACCTGGTCAATGAATGGCAAAGGAAAATGGTCTTTTTGAGTTTCCTTATTTAGTTCCCTATAATCTACAAAGATCCGCCATTTACCATTCTTTTTGGGAACGATAACTAGTGGGGATACCCATTGGCTATCTGAGGTGGGATAAATGAATCCTACATCCAATAATTTTTGTAATTCTTCTTTAACAGTGTTTTTGAGAGCAGGAATCATCCTCTGTTGAGGCTATCTTATAGGGCAACAATCTTCCTTAATATAAATATGATGAGTGCATAGGCTGGTAGGGATACCCTTCATGTCGGTATAATCCTACGCAAAAGCTTCCTGATGATCTTGAAGGACTTTCAAAAGATGTTTGGTCTGAGATTCGGACAGGTTCAGGTTGATATTAAGTGTCTTCCCTAGTCCAATCTCGATTGGAGTACTATCGTGGGATGAGGTTACAGGAATGTCCTCAATGTCATCTTCTGGTTCAATTTTTTCCTTTGTCTCATAGCTCATAGCATATTCTAGAATATGTCGAGTTGAATCGGAAAAATAACTAGAATAATTAAAAAAAGCATTAATGACATCATATTCAGTTTTTGTTTTAAATTGAAGGGCATGCCCAATAGTGATAACTGGTCTAACATCTTCGTTTTCAGGTTCAGGCTCTTCCACGGGTAGAGGTTTTTGACTAGGTAATGATTTTTTATATGGCCTTGGTTCTGTAGGAGGATAAAGATTGAGATTCTTCGTAACTATCCCATTTGATATGATCATATGCCCAGATCGGCATCCTATGTAGCCATCTATAGTTGCAAGCTAGGGTCTTCCTAGGATCAATGGGTGACCACCTCATTAGGGGAATTTTGAATTCTATAATGGGATTCCTAAGAAAAATGTACAACCAAAATAAAATTTATAAGAACCAATAAGATTCAATCTGGTGACATCAACCATGGAGGATGATTCACCATTTTTGGAGTAAAAAGGTAAAAAGGTAAAAAAATAATAAAAAAATAAAACTACTTTTTCAACTCATATTTTCAACTTATCTCCCTAAGTTTTTCTTCAAATTTTGAGAGGGAGTACTCATTGGATGTAAAATTTAATTTCTCATCCAATGAGTACCCATGTTGCATACTTTTGATGGAACCTGCTACATGAAAAATGAGAAATACATGAAAAAAGTGATTGCAATCACGTTTCTCATGTATTTCTCATTTTTTGTGTAGCAGGGTTCATGAAAATTATGCAACATGGGTACTCCTTGGATGAAGAATCAAATTCTTCATCCAACGAGTGCTCCCACTCGAAATTTGAGTAAACCCATAGGGAGATAAGTTTAAAATACGAGTTGAAAAAGTAGTTTTTTCATTTTTCCCTCCAAAATTTGATGATGTAATCTAATATTATCTTATTATTTCCACCATTATTTTATAATTTCTTTATAAGGCCCATTTTATAGCTCAAAATTCCCCTAATGACTGAAGTTCAAGTCTGCCATATAAGTAGGTCCACAGGGTAATGCCATGAGTCTACTGAAATGATCACATCCTCTTATTTCCCTACTGGTTTAATTGTGGATCTGTCTGCAAGTTCCAGGATAGTAGGGGTTGGTTTAATTTTTTTAAGTCCTAATGTGTTCATTATTTTAGCAGTAATAATGTTAATGGCTGCTCCCAAATCCACCAACATTTTTGGGATTTCCACCCCATTAATCTGTATTGTTAGAATTGGGTTCCCAGGGTCTTCATATTTTACGAGCATGATTTTTCCTAACATGATATCAGATAGTTTTCCCACTACATGAATGGTTAATGGATCCTTAGGTTTCCTCCTTGGTTTCTTTGAGAAATATTATTTCAGAGTTTTTGCGTATATAGGTACATCCCTCATAGCTTGTAACAAGGGTATTTTAACAAAGAGATTATGTAGTTCCCCTAGGAAGTCAAATTCTTCTTGAGGGTTTGGCTTACTCAAGGTCAATCTTTCAGGGTATGGAGGAGAAGTTAGATGACCTTCATTAGGAATAGCTTGGGGAGGTGTCTGATTTATTATGTTTTGATCTGAATTCTCCCTCACTGTTCTTTATTCTGGTTCCGTGTCTTCACTGTCAAATTGTTCTGTAATAATGGGTGAAGTAGCTGCATTTACTACTCGGCCAGACTGTAGATTTATTTCATTGAGCCCCACGGTAGAAATGCTATAGGATGGAAGGTTTAGAGTATCTATTTTTTAGACCCCTTTATTGTTTAGATTCGGGTTAGGCAGGATAGGAAGCTGGGGTCTAATGGTTGGGTTTCCTGGGGGTACATTGGAAGGCAACCGAAGTTGCTATTGAGGCATAGTTTGAGGAAACTATCGAGTAGGAGAGGGTTCTCACTAGGTCTGATTCCATGGAGGCTTCAAACTGGCTTGAGGAACCCATTTTTTCCAAGGGTGATACTGATATTGAGACCACATCATTGAAAATGGTGCAGATTGGGGTCCCGTATTGAAATTGTTAAAGTACTGAGATGGGTCCAAAAACATACCTAAATTCATAGCTGGTGGTCGAGGTTGCCATGGTTTATTTTTCCCCATGAAGTACAACTGGTCCACCATGATTTCTTCACTTGCTCCTTGGAAAACTACTTTCAGCCCGAGCAAGGAAGGACACAAACTGGTCACGTGAGCCTGTTCACAGATTGCGTAGGCTTCCATCGTGTTCAGCGGGCATTCCTTCAAAGGGATCTTCTTTCTGCATTGAGGGAAGAATACAACCATGGTTTTTTCTAACTCCATATGCTTCTGTTTTCCTTATAGAGTGTCCATCTAGGATGATGGTGTGCTCAGAATATCGGTTCTTATATTGTCCAATAGATTTCCAATTTCTGCTTTTGTGATCCCTCCACTGGAAGTATTTGATGACCAAATCCCTTGCTCACTCCTTGTAGCTCCTCGTGAACACTTGATATAGTAATCACAGATAGTTTCAAATATTTCTTTCAAAATATCCCCTTTTCCCACTATATTCAAAAGTTGTAGAGTCTCCCCTAATTGCTCAAAGAAGAATGATCTTCAGAATGTCTTTGTCTAGGTCACTATGTCCAGACCTTTGCAATATGTATTTAAACCATTCTACACATTCCTCCATATTTTCATCCCCTTTCTGTGCAAATTTAAATGTTTCTTCATTAATGTCACGGTACTTACAATAATCTTGGTACTTCTCCAAGACAGCTTCTTTCATTCCTTCCCATGAGGTAATCGTACTCCCTCCTAGACCCATAAACCATCTTAGGGCTGTCCCATTTAGGGTAGCAGGAAATATCTTCAATTTCCAGGCATAAAAAAAATAGTCATATCCGTGGAAAAAAAATTAAACTCAAAAAGGATCGTCAGGGTCTTCAGAAGAGAGCCCATGAAAACTAGGCAGGGTTGTTAAAGGGATGGGTCTCATTGGTGAATCGCCTGTGACGTTTCCTATGGGAAAATCAATGGAGGAACTTACAGGTGCCATAAATACCCTACAATACTCACTTGGAATCTCGACTGGTTCCGCAGCTAGTATCTGGAGTGACTCAACCATAGAAGGTTGCACCACGCTACCTTGGTCCCTTGGTGACTCAAAATCTTTCAAAAATTCCTTTACCAGATCAAAATCATTTAGTTCAGCAACAAGAATTTTTACAACGCTGCCTTGGTCTCTTGGGGCTGAAAACCCTTTTTAAGGTTCTTCTGATCCCCTACTTGCCACTTCTTCCCCTTCTACTGCTGATAAGGATGCCTCCTCCACTGATATCCTATTCGTTAAATATTCTGTTGTAGAAAGAACACCATCTGGTACTATGGATAGTAATGGTTGCTCCATAGACTACACTTCAGACTTCGTCGGGATTCTAACCCTAACAGCAACACGGGACGATGCCTCAGATCTAGATTTTTCAATAATTTCTTGAATGTATGTCTTCCTTCCTAGATCCTTCCCCTTCTTTGGGGGTCTTCCTCTGCCCCTCTTATTCAGATCGTTGTTCATACAAATTGTGAGGAGGGTACATCAAAAGGAATAAAAAATCAGTCAGGACCCGGAGTAGGACAGATAACTTCCTCCCCGGGACGAGAGAGGGGATTCAAACAGAAAAAATAAAAGATAAAAAGAAAAATAAAATTCAGGACCTGAAGCAGAGTAATAACATACCTTCCCTAGGACAAGAAGTTGGCCCCTAAAAGAAAACAACAGGAAGTAAAAGCAGAAAAACTGGAACTACACCTAGGACTTAGGGCAGGGTTACAAAATACCTTCCCCAAGACGAGGGACTAATTTTTAAGGAGGAAAAAAAAACAAAACAAAGCAGAAAGAAAGAAAAAAGAAAAAATAAGACAACATGCTATGCTCAAGTCTTAGAGCAGGGTAATAAATGCCCCCCCCAAGACAAAAGATCAATTATACAGAAAACAAAAATAAAAAAATAGGAAAGAAATAAAACAAAAAATAAAACATAAAGCAGTTATGCTAAGGACTTGAAGTTGGGCAATAAATTCCCTCCTCAGGACGAGAGATCAACCCTAAGATCTATTACAGATCTTGTTCTTTCACCTGTTAGCCTTCACTGGCAACGGTGCCAAAATGTTGGTGTCTGGATATGAACATAATTCAACCCCTTTCTCCACATAAATTATCAACCTGAGGGCGTTAGTTATTTCAAGAGTAATGGAAAATTATATGTAGATACAAGCACATGGTCTGTTGTAGATCACGAGTTTAATCTATAACACACAGATCACTGTAACAACAATGAAATGAACTACAAAAATTAAAGGGCATCCACAACAATTAAACCTAACTATAATAGCAGTAAATAAATCACACTAAAACACAACACTACAAGGAAAAAAAGGAAAATGCAACACCTGATCAGAAGAGTGGGCCCAACTCTCTGATCAGTGTTGTGGTAAACTCACGAATTACAGGAGAAACATCAAGGTATTGTGCATTCAATTAATGATAAAAGAGATTCGTTACAAGATCTGTATGTCAAAGGGCTTAACCCCGATTCACAACCCACAGGCCTCTTTATACAATTGTCCTGAAACTCCTAATTCCTCTTAGCAACTCCATAGTTACAAAAATACATCTTGTTACAATGGCAACCTAGTTGGCCAACAAGAAACTATGAAAAGGCCTAAAGTAGAACTGATATAAACAAGTATGTTACATTGTAACAACAAATAAGGAAAACACTGGAGATGATGGGTTGTGCCTTGACTCACAGCCGCAACGTTCCTGTTTTAGCCAAATCTGAAGAAACATTAGAGTTAATATGTAAAAAGGTAAAACCTCCATGGCAAATACTTCATTAATAAAATATCCCATGAAATATAGGAAAAAGGGTTTACCTCATGCGTTTAATAATAATAATGGTAGAAAGAGATATAAAGATAGGGTAAAATGGGAGAGGAAAGTATACAAATCCGGTACCCAACATCCACCAATCAAGGAACCCCCTCTAACAGGAATCCTAGTCATTTTCCTTCTTTTGGAAATATTGGTGCTCCCTATATGGAAATGTTGTCCCTTTCTAGATTTACCATTGGTTTTCCAGTTTGGTTATTTTCGACCTCTTTGGTTCCGAATTTCCAAATTTATTCTTAACCAAGTAGTCCTCCACCCGAAAAAAAAACCAACCTCAAGTTGATCCTAATATTGACCATTTCTCTTCTTCATTTTTTCTGTCTTCTTCCTCTTGATCTGATGAAAGCCTCAAAGTTAGTAACTAGGTGGATAAGAAGAAGAAAAGGATGAAGAATAAGATGCAAAGTAAGTAGGGGAAACCAAGAAACCATTGATAACGGTGCAAATAATATGGAGAAACCTTTGAATCAACCATGCAAAGTGAAATTACCTTGCAAGTTATGTAAGGGTGATCGCCTTCTTAGATATTGTCATGGTATTCCCAAGGTATTAGAAGTGTGGTCCACAGGCTCAAATCAACCTTTTCCATCAACCCTTGGAGATCATGTTGGTGATAAACCTTCAACTAGTGATGGTAAGGCTCATGGGGAAAAGGGTAAATTTAAGTTTCCCTTAGGTTACGTGAAGGGAATCATCCTATTCTCCTTTATCTTTATATGGATGAAGCCTCAAAAGTTTTGGAAAACCATACAACTTCTCAACCTCATCTTTTGGTTGGTTATCAAAAGCTTTCTCCAAATCCTCCACTAATTCATTAAGTTGTTGATCAAAATCCGAATCTAATCAATCCCACTCTCTGAATGTGAATCTCATGAGACCGTTCATGAAAAAAAAATATTTGAGGAAATGGTTGACTCGATTATACCTTCATTGATTGTACCTTTCCCGTAGAGTGAGAAATTCATTCCACTCATATTCTTCTTGTTTAATCTTATTCTATGAGACAAGGGGGAATTTATCTTGTTCCCATGAAACCCATTCCAAGAAAACATGTCATTTCCTTTGATTGGAGTCGATTGAAAAAAACGTTTCTCCCCTCTTACATCAATTTTAAGATCATGGTAAGGGATTATGATAAGAAAATCCATTGTGGAAAATCCTCATAGATTCAAATGATCTTGTAAAAAGATAAAATGAAATACTTGAATCTATTCTACAAATTGTAAAAACCAATTATGATCACACAATGACATGAATAAGAAAGAGAAATAATTTCAATCTCATAACATAAAGATGTATCTGGGGAAAGCGTCAGCTAAAAACCCCACTATTTTTTTATTTCATAAAGTCAAGAACATGAAACAATACAATGATTCTCTTAGGCTTGAGAGCTCTCTTCACTATCTTTGACTCTCTCACATTGATTGTGGAAATTTTGGTCTAATACTTAACCAATTAATTGCACCTGTCTAACCATACTTTCTCACACATTATTGAGGTAATCGAGCCCCTATTAATTAGGAAATTCCAACTAATTTATTGCGCAATACATCCAATCTGTCCTAATGACCTGATGCATGACCTATACAATTTTCTAATTAGGAAACTCATATTCTACTTCCCTTTAACTCCAATATCAATTGGTCATTCCTTAGAACTGACGTGCAACATCTATTTAGAGTGAATTATTAGTTATATGATTGATCACTGCATGTGAATTAAATCATATTTAATTCACTGGACCTCTCACTAACTCATATATCAGTTAGAACTAGTTAAACTGATTTTAACTCAAACAATTAGGTTAAACAATTATAAATCAAAATAAACTACAATTGGACCCTCTACAACTTAGAGTGAACTCTACATTCTTCCATTTTGACCCCCAACTCAAGTTGATTGAGCCAAGTAAGTCTTCCCAACTCGGTTAACTCATACAAACTATCATGTGATGTGGAATTACAATTTCACACATGAGATAAGTATCCATGACACATAACTTCTAGGTTTCAACCCCTATATACTGAATCACCATAATAAAAACTAATTAAGCCTCATAAAAGGGACACACATTTAATAAAATGCATGTGAAGCATGAAATATTAAAATGTAGTACAAATAACAAGCATAATCATACAAAATATGAAATATAAATTGATTTTTTAGTATGAACTAAACATAAAATTTGCATATTAATAGATGAAAGTAGAGAAAATTATCTTTTAATTGAATACGGTCATATAAATTATTTTTATAAGAACAATTTTCCACCTAGTTGTAGGTATTTTCCACAAATACCACTCCCTAGGTCAAGCTACGAGGCCTATAGTGTAAAAGGAAACAAGCTACATGGTTTTATTTTTCAACCAAACAAATTTTCTCTCATGCTTAGATAATATTCTCATTATATAGCATTACAAGCATTTCAGATAACCATCAATAGCCAAGGAGCTCTCTTTTACTACTCCACAAAACACAAGGAAGGCATACCATTTCTTTACTCCACAGTCTCTTTCAGTACCCTCCTCTTACAATAATCTTTAGTGTATGGATAAAGTGTTCAATCTATTGTGTGCTTTTTGAGAATGAACTACCAAAACAATACTTGGATCTCAAGCATTCAAAGATCAATAAATTCCTAATGGGTGAAGGTTTTCTGACTTGCCTAGCCTCTATGCTCACCTATAACCTTACCCTTTTACAAAAAAAAATGTGATTTTCTATTAATTTTGTTTATTACACAATTTGCATATTTATCATGGATCGAAAAATAAGCGCACAACATGAACATTATAGAGAGTGAACTTGGGAGAAGAGAATATTAGTGAAAATATAGTTGACATTACCTTTTTATTAAGGAACGTACGACTCTTACATTTACCACAATAATGGTTGTCAACCCACACTCCCATAACTACATGAAAAGGCTTTCCCATCAACCTCTTACATGCATTCAATGATTGGTTTTAATTAGTCAAAGAAGGTGAATGAATTTATTTAAAGTACATGATAGAAATATGAATAAGTTCTAAGGATGAAAATTGGGAATTGGGAATTTACTTTCCAAACGTGCACACAATTTTCACTCTCCCTTTTATTCTCCTCTAGTGGAATCATAGCCCCTCTCATAGTCTAAATAGCCACCTGAGAGGATTTTAGTATATAATACATTAATATTTACGTGATTCTACCATAGAAAATATAAAAAGTAATTTTTATATATGTGTTTACATCATATAAGCCTAACCATTCATTAATGAGTACTTAACTTTGAACTCCACATTATAAATATATTCTAGCATATTTACATATTATAATTGAATACATGCCAAATTAAAACTAAAATATTAAAACTAAGACTAACCATTCATTAATGAGTACTTAACTTTGAACTCCACATTATAAATATATTCTAGCATATTTACATATTATAATTGAATACATGCCAAATTAACACTAAAATATTAAAACTAAAATATTACATATTTGTATATTTTTTTAAAGATTTTAAAATATGCACTCTTAATTTATATAAACATAAATTGAATAACAATACAAATATTAGAACACCATAAAGTTTTTACACTAAACATCAAAGTTCAATACTAACTACTCTTATCTCAACATTTTTAACAAAATATTTAAATTTCTACCTAAAGAATGACATTTTCTTTCCATATTCTATTTCGAGGGAAGATCACTAAAAATATGATAATGATATATGCATCCACTCTTTTTCTTTCTTTTCAACACTGCATTCTAAAACTTTTGGCTACTTACACTTTTCATAAAGAACTAATGAAATTATTAAACATATATTACATATATATAGTTATCTACAATCAAAGTATACCTAACATTTAACATAGTATTACAGGACTTTATCCCTTACTTTGATTCCAATTCAAATAATGCTTTTAACAACCTTTTCATTTGTTTTCTTTTCTTACATATTATCATATTTTAATGTAAACTTAAGTTCATTTGCTGGATTGAATCGAATTAGTCCAACCCATGCTTGGAAACCAATTTTAAATTTTCTATATTATTATTTTTTTAAATATAATACATTTAATATAAAATACTGTAAATTTAATATAAATTAATAAAAATTAAAATCAAAATATGATTATTATTTAAAATAAAAAATTAAATATTAAATATTATTATTATTTTAAAAATATTATATATATATATATATATATATATATATATATATATATATATAATAAAAATAAATATTATAAATAAAAAATTAAAAAAAACCATAAATTTAAAAATAAATAGTATTTCAAAAAATCACTTATAAGGATAAATAATTATGATTTCAAAATCTAATGACAAAAGGTTTAAGGATGACACATTTGGAAACTTATACAAGAACTAAATATGAATATAAAGAAAAAAAATACAAATGAAGGGTACCTAAATTTAAAACACTAAAGAGATAGAAAAGGGTTGTTGCAACTAAACACTGATCCATTCACATTAATTAGATTAACTAATATCAACCTCTTATCTTAAACAATTCCATATTCTCAAGTAACTAGAGAAGAACAATGCACTATATTAAAGTTAGTGATAAAGCACATGGGAAAATAAACAAAAAAATATCAGGGCTCCTTTGCATTAAAGCCATGCAATTTAAAAAACATAAAGTTGTGATAACAATTTTTTTTTATAAACTTTTAATTTAATTATCAATAATTTTTTGATGAATAATAAGAACTTAATTTCTACAAAATATTCTAAAATATTATTAATAGTAATTTCTAATACATCTGTACATATAATAATATATAATTTAAGGTTAAGATTTTTTATTTCAATAAACATGTTTATTTTCAAATAGAGTTTCTAGGCTTTTAATTTAATTATCAATAATTATTAGGTTAATCTCTACACAATATTATATAATATTCTTAATAATAATCACAAACTAAGTTGTTTTATCTTTTTAATTAAGTTAATAAATAAATTAATTAAAAAAAGATAAACGTGAAGATGTGTAAAATGAATGAGTAATAGTTTTTTAAACATATTAACATGAATTATGGATTTTTCTAAATAAATATTGTATTATTCTATGGTATTTTAGAAAAGCCTATTTACAAGTTAAGCACCTTCATAATTAAAAAATTTATTATATATTTTTAAATATACATATTTAACTCATATACTAATTAATTTTATTATTAAAAATTAAAAATAATATGATTTTTTTTCAATTTAATAATATATTGAAAATATATTTAATATATTATGAAATAAATATTTAATATTTATAAGTATTTATGAATCATTAAAATTAAATTATGCCTTGGTAAAAATATGTTTTTATCTTTTTTAAATATTCTATGTCAAGAGTCCTAAGGATACTTCACTTGGTCTAGCTTATGGTCCAATTCTTGTTGCTAAATATTTGGATTATCCTGAAGTCATAGGTCAAAAAGTTAGTTCTTTCTAATTTGACTTGCTAGTAAAAAAAATTACCAAAAAATAAATTGTATGTGGAGACATTTAGATAAAAAAGAAGAAAAATATTGATTATTAATTATTATTATTTGAAAATATTGTATATAAATTTTATTATATATATATATATATATATATATATATATATATATATATATATATATATATATATATATATATATATATATAATAAAAATAAAAATAAAAATTAGAAAATAAGTTGTTTATGTGATGCAGGCTGACCTGCAAAAGCCAGAATCTTTCCCAATTCTGTGCATATACAAATGCATCATCATAACTGCCCAATAAAACTCCAAATTAAGATAATTTCACACACTGGCAATCTCAATTAATATGCGGAAGCTATCTTTTAATTCATGGCTATCAAAACCAAACAATCAGCCCAAAATTTAATATCTCATTCTGAAGCTTCATCACTTAACAATGATTATAAATCATTGAAATATCCATCTTAGGATTTTAAATCAACTATTCGAAAAGGCCAATACTATTCGTTTTTTCACCTTTTACCTTTCATTGCTTTTAAGGAACTCTTTTAATATATAACAGAACCATAGTTAAATCCCAACAATGATTCAAAGCTCCAATTATCAATGTGATACCACCGTCTACAGCCATACATTCTACAATTCATACCCATCTCTAATAAATATCAATCCACAATTGGTTTAAAACCGAGCTTATTAACATTAAGCGTTGACTATTAACACAACCTGCATTCGGCACCACAGTTCATACCTTTTACTGATCGCGTTCAACCAGATTCTGATGAATTCAATTTTGAATTGGAATCTGCTCATAATTCGAACCTCCGCCTTGAAGATCTGAATCGATTTTCAGATATTGATTCAAGAAAATGTATGGGTTGCATCAATTTGTATTGATTAAAATAGACAGAGTCTCTTTGCACGTTTTATACCCAGCAATCATATTCTATGACAGTGCATACGCCCTTCAATAAAGACCAAGCTTCATCGAACTTTTCACAGAGAGTTAAACATATGAAAATCATAATCAAAGAGTGGATTAAGGCATTTGACATGGGTGCATATTCTCTATTGTTATAACCAGAAGATATGGACCGATTTAATCGATCCCAATTGATCTCGATTAACGGAGTTAACGCCTATTCATACCTTGAACTGTCACGGTTTTAACATGACGTATCAATCTGCAATGCGGGATTATATGTCTTCCTCACCTTTAAATTACTCCACCATACCTCCATAAACTTGCAGAGGCGCAGAAACACAATATTTCAGCATAGGCGGTTACATTTCTTGCTCTTCGAACTCTGTACCTCCTAGAGTTGTGCAGATCATACACCCGAATGGCAGCATTCAGGACTTCCAAATGTGGGTAAATACGTTCAAGACAGAGCCCTTTACATAGAATATATAATTTAAAATGAACAACAACCTCTTTCAACCAATGATTGACCAATTCCTTATACAAGAATTCTTCTTTCATGAAATTGATCCATTGTGATCGATTTGCCAATTCCACAATTACAATTTATCATACGCTTCCACGCCTTCGAGTATACAGCCTTCCAACACTGTAGATATTCTTATATATACAATCTGCCAATGTGCTATACACACAGTGAAATCGACTTCTTCAAAACTAGTATTAAAATATCAATTTGCACTGAACTTCGATTCAATCCCGATTACAGAAATTAAACACCCAATTTCTAAATCCACCAATAAAGTTCTAAAACACAATTATCATATTAATAATGAAAATACTTAAAAACTTTTCTTCCTTGCCAGATATTCAACATTCAAGGCCCTTACAATTTGCCTAGAGGCTTACAGCCTTGGCTGTTCAAACCCTGCTCTCTACTCACACTCTCACTCCCTTCAACTATTCAAGTGTATTTTCCTCACAAAAAACACTCATATTTATACATAAATAATGCATTTAATTCACTCCAAAAATCTCTCCACCTAATCCTCAACTAAATCTATATTTTAGGTGTGGACTCAACAAAGTTCCATACATAGAATTCCTACTCTCTAATTTTGCTCCTAATCTATTTCTCTCATATCCTTTTAATTAATAAAAGAATATTTACAAAATCCTCACTTATATCATTTATCTCCTATTTTATTAAAAATAACAAATTAATTTATAAAATAACAAAAATGTCACACCCCCCTTTATTACATATTTACAAATGAAAAATGGCCTTGATGCTCCTGCATCACACTCCCAAGGTTGAAATTAAACATGATCGCCTGATCATGTGTTTGGATCTGTGTATTCCTGGATCCCATATCTTGTGTTGTAACTTCCCACTTGTCACTGCTTCTATCTGTCGTTCTTCTCTAGGTTTCCACACTTTATGTTGCATCGCCCCACTGACTAGGCTTTCACAATCTTCTGCTGTCTTTCTTTTTCTGCTTCTCCTTTGTTTTACTGCTGCTGGCCTCTTCCAGGATACTTTCATCATCATCTGCCTCATCAGTTCAATTTCTCTTTCTAATAGATTTTCTCTAGCATTTGCAATAAAACCTGTACTCACAAAACAATTGTTAGAATAAAAAACATAAGGCTTTAGTGGCCCCATAGATGTTTCTTCCTCCCAAACTTCTTGTCCTTCTGCAACATTCTTTTTCTCATCACCTGCAAATTCATCTGCAACTTATTTCTCTGGTTCAAATGTCTCCAGCAAACATTTCAGCCATTTCTTCTTGAGCATTTCATCAACATGCTACAAATTAACTCCAGCATAACCTCCATCTTCTCCTTCGACAATCTTCAGTAATTGTCCATCATCATCTTGATTGATTCTGGAAATCAAATCAAGTTCTTCAAACATTGTAGCCTCATCTTCTATCACTGTAGCAGTTCCAAAATTTTGTCCACCAGTCTTCTCTTGGCTATTCAGACAAGCCAACTCTTTTTTGTCACTCATGGCAACAAGCCTCTGCTTATGAGACATGATTGTCTCACCTTCTTTCTGCAATAGTTCTTCTCCTTCCAAGACAATTCCAAATGATGGACTGTCTTCTGCATCACCTGTAAACATAATCAATTTGTTAGCTTCAAAATCACAAGACCCAATGGTCTCACTTGTTGATTCAGTCACCAAGTTCTCTCTCTGCAGTTCCAAGTCTTCTTCAGGACTTAGAAAATCTTCACTGGCTTTTTCCTCAGCTTTCTCTGGCAACACTTCAGTATGTTGCTCTGAGTTCCTTTCCAACTCCTTTGTCAGCACATCAGTATGCTGATTTTCATTCATCATGAGACTGTTAGCTAGTCTCTCCCTCTTTCCATCCTCTGCTTCATAACTGTCATTCATGAAAACTTTCCTGCCTTACTTCCTCAACAAATTATCATGTATGTAAGTCCTCTGCCACTCCAATTCTCTCCTCTGAAGATCTAGTTTCCTATACAATTCAACAATTTCATTAGGGGTAGGACTTGGAAACTTCACACAATTTTCCATACCTTCACCAGCTCTTAACCAATCATTAACTGGTCCTTTTCTCTCTGCACCAATATTCTGATTAGACTCCTTTGTCTTCATTTCCTCCTGAGATCTTGCTATCTCAGCATCGATCTTAACAGACTTTAGATTAAACTCTTCTTGAACAAACTCTAAAGCTTTCTCATCTCCCTATGCTGTACCTACAAACATACACAACTCATTAGTTTTAAAACCACAATACTTTTCAGTCTTGACTGCTTCCTCAAACACTTCCCTTTGAACAGGTCTGCGTGTGGAATCTTCAAATTCCCTCTCTGGCTCAAGAACTCTAAGATCCTTCTTCAATAAGGCAATCACACTTTTCCTCAACTTCATCTACAATGGTTGCCAAATCACTCTCTTTCCCTTTAGTGGAAAGATCCATCCTCTATTCTAGTTTTCCTGCTCTTGCAGCCATTCCTCTAGTACCTGCAATTGTACCTTCATTACTGCAATCTTTCTTTCTCTGACCTCATCAGTCATCTCACCTCTGTGGCATTCTTTTGAACCTCTTCTCTGATCCTCCATGAGTTGTTCACTCACCATGAGTTGCACTAGCCTCTGCAACAACAATCTCTCCTACTACCCCTTACCTCACCAATCCACTTCACTGGACCCGGTCTTTTGGTAAGTACTGGTTCACTGCCTCTCGAACCTCTTGAGCACTCTCTTCTGCTCTCTTTCTAGGCTATCTCTTCAACTCACCTTCTTCTTCAGGACACTGCAATTGTCCTCCCTATCCAGCCTTTAGCTAAATGTCAGGTTCACTGCCATCATCTTGTCTGCAACCATAAACTTTAATCACAAATTTCAAATCAGAAAATCATCTCACCTTTAAGATCCTACATGATCTTTTCCTCCATTCATTTCTGCCATCTTGTTCACTGCAATTGTGTAGCTTGCATATCAGATTTAGAATACATTCAAACAAGACACTCTTCAGTTCTCAACAGAACCTTCCTGCACTCATTCAGAAAAAACAAACATCTTCCATTTCAACAGAGCCTTCCTGCTCTGATACCAAAAATTATGCAGGCTGACCTGCAAAACCCAGAATCTTTCCCAATTCTGTGCATATACAAATGCATCATCATAACTGCCCAATAAAACTCCAAATTAAGATAATTTCACACACTGGAAATCTCAATTAATATGCGGAAGCTATCTTTTAATTCATGGCTATCAAAACCAAACAATGAGCCCAAAATTTAATATCTCATGCTGAAGCTTCATCACTTAACAATGATTATAAATCATTGAAATATCCATCTTAGGATTTTAAATAAACTATTCGAAAAGGCCAATACTATTAGTTTTTTCACCTTTTACGTTTCATTGCTTTTAAGGAACTCTTTTAATATATAACAGAACCATAGTTAAATCCCAACAATGGTTCAAAGCTCCAATTATCAATGTGATACCATCGTCTACAACCATACATTCTACAGTTCATACCCATCTCTATCAAATATCGATCCACAATTGGTTTAAAACTGAGCTTATTAACATTAAGCGTTGACTATTAACACAACCTGCGTTCGACACCACAGTTCATACCTTTTACTGATCGCGTTCAACTAGATTCTCATGAATTCAATTTTGAATTGGACTCTGCTCATAATTCGAACCTTCGCCTTGAAGATCTGAATCGATTTTCAGATATCGATTCAAGAAAATGTATGGGTTGCATCAATTTGTATTGATTAAAATAGACAGAGTCTCTTTGCACGTTTTATACCCAACAATCATATGCTATGACAATGCTTATGCCCTTCAATAAAGACCAAGCTTCATCGAACTTTTCACAGAGAGTTAAACATATGAAAATCATAATCAAAGAGTGGATTAAGGCATTTGACACAGGTACATATTCTATGTTGTTATAACCAGCAGATATGGACCGATTTAATCGATCCCAATTGATCTCAATTAACGGAGTTAACGCCTATTCATACCTTGAACTGTCACGGTTTTAACATGATGTATCAATCTGCAACGCGGGATTATATGTCTTCCTCACCTTTAAATTACTCCACCATACCTCCATAAACTTGCAGAGGTGCAGAAACACAATATTTCATCATAGGCGGTTACATTTCTTGCTCTTCGAACTCTGTACCTCCCAGAATTTTGCAGATCATACACCCGAATGGAAGCATTCAAGACTTCCAAATGTGGGTAAAGACATTCAAGACAAAACCCTTTACATAGCATATATAATTTAAAAATAACAACGCCCTCTTTCAACTAGTGACTGACCAATTCCTGATACAGGAATTCTTCTTTCATGAAATCGATCCATTGTGATCGATTTGCCAATTCCACAATTACAATTTATCATACGCTTCCATGCCTTCGAGTATACAACCTTCCAACACTGTAGATATTCTTATATATACAATCTGCCAATGTGCTATACACACAGTGAAATCGACTTCTTCAAAACTGGTATTAAAATATCAATTTGCACTGAACTTCGATTCAATCCCAATTACAGAAATTAAACACCCAAATTCTAAATCCACCAATAAAGCTCTAAAACACAATTATCATATTAATAATGAAAATACTTACAAACTTTTCTTCCTGGCCAGATATTCAACATTCAAGGCCCTTACAATTTGCCTAGAGGCTTACAGCCTTGGCTGTTCAAACCCTGCTCTCTACTCACACTCTCACTCCCTTCAACTATTCAAGTGTAGTTTCCTCACAAAAACCACTCATATTTATACATAAATAATGCATTTAATTCACTCCAAAAATCTCTCTACCTAATCCTCAACTAAATCTATATTTTAGGTGTGGACTCAACAAAGTCCCATACATAGAATTCCTACTCTCTAATTTTGCTCCTAATCTATTTCTCTCATATCCTTTTAATTAATAAAAGAATATTAACAAAATCCTCACTTATATCATTTATCTCCTATTTTATCAAAAATAACAAATTAATTAATAAAATAATAAAAATGTCACACCCCCCTTTATTACATATTTACAAATGAAAAATGGCCTTGATGCTCCTACATCATTATGCAAGGAAACACTATAAATTTAAAGATAAATAGTGTTTCAAAAATAGTAGGGATAGATAAATAGAATTTAAAAAACAACTAGTAAAAATTTTAAAAATAAAACATTTCGAAGCTTATATATAAAAAAACTATATAATTTGTTATGAATCACAGAAATTTACGTTCGTATAAATTAAATATAAATTTTAAAATAATATATAAAAAATACAAATAAAAATACTTAAATTTAAAACACACTAAAAATAAAAGAAGATGATGCAACTAACCATTAATCCATTCGCATTAATTAGATCAACTAAGAACAACCTTCTACATTAAACAATGGCATATCGTCAAGCAATTGGGGAGGAACAATGCACTATATTAAAGTTAGTGATATGTCTAGGATCGTTGTTAGGATCCACCACTTAACTTTCATTTTTGCTTTTAGCATGGTCTTATGAAATAAGATTTATAAATTTTTAATTTAATTATCAATAATTATTAGATGAATAGTGAGCTAGTACATAAAAAGCATGCTTTTTAGAATAAGATTTATAAAATTTTAATTCAATTATCAATAATTATTAGATGAATAGTAAGAATTAATTTCCACAACATTCTAAAATATTATTAATAGTAATCTCTTAATTTAAAATTAAAATTCTTTTTTTGAATAGGTATGTCTATTTGGAAATAGAGCTTCTAGACTTCTAATTTAATTATCAATAATTAATAGGTTAATATCTACACAATATTCTATAATATTCTTAGTAATAATCACAAACCAAGTCGTTTTAACTTTTTAATTAAGTTAATAAATTAATTAATTAGAAAAAATAATGCAAAGATATATAAAATGAATACTAAAAATAAATTTTTAAACATATTAATGAGTTATGGATTTTTCTTAATAAAATATAGTATTAGTCTATAATATTATAGCAAAACCTATTTACAAATTAAGTATCCCCATAATTAAAAATTTTATTATATATTTTTAAATATATGTCCTTAACTTATATACCAATTAATTTTATTATTATAAATTATAAATATTATGAGTTTTTTTCAATTTAATAATATATTTAATATATTATGAAATAAATATTTTAATACTTATTAGTATTTATTAATCATTTAAAGTACCATAGTATAGTATAATTAACTAATAGAAATATTCTTTTATCTTTTTAAAGTATTCTATGTCAAAAGCCCAAAAATACTTCAATTGATGTAGTTTATGGTCCAGTTTTTGTTACTGAATACTTTAACTATCCTAAAGTCATGATCAAATCTCCTTCACACCCTTAAAGTTAGTTCTTGCTAATTTGATCGACTAGGAAAAAATACCAAAATTAAATTAGATGTGGAACCATCTAGAAACCCCAATGGTGATAACATGTCGGAGGGCAAAACCGTAAGACTCTAAGGTGGCTAAAGCCTTTCAATCCACAGGATGCCACGTTGACGCCAACAACTAATTAATAATGCCAGCCGTCAGAGGTTCAAGGCATAACATGGCGTCACTCCCATCATTCCGATAAGGATGACCCTACACAGATTCCTTATCCATATACTATACTACGACTAGACACCATATTTATCATTTTCAGGCCTTCCTGAGCAGCCCGGGGTTTGGATTTGAGAAGAAATGCTTAGTCTCACGTAGGATTTATGAGTATCATTACTTCAATTATTTTGAATAAATACGTTCAGGGAGATCACACTTCAATTAATACTTCTATGGCCACGACTGTATCTATGAAAATTTCCTCGGATGGAAAAGAATGAATTGAAGTGGTTTTTAAGTATATGGGATGGATTTACCGTACGTTATTCGATGGACTCAGATAACAGCGATAGGTATAGTAATTTTCAGTTTATGTTTGCCATTTATAGGGTTTTTTGCAATGTGTTTGTGTACATTTGGAGGATGTTTTGCAATTCTTCTTCTGGCTTCCTCTGTCCTCTGTTTTGCTTTCCTCCTGCAACTAGAAGCCTCGGCACCCGCAGTTGTGAAGCCATTGTTGGGCTTCATTGCTTGGGTTCTCCTTCATTTTTTGTGTAAAATCTCGGGCTTCAATGGCCAACTAGAGAACAAAGAAAGGTCTAGTAGTAATGACAGACATCATGTTGCAGGAATTGAGGAAGGAATATCATTTGAAAAGGAGACTTTAACAGTTGAGTTGGAACACTCGGAGGGACCTGGTTCCATGGAAGATATAAACGAAGTGGGGGCTGAAAATTTTGAGCCTTCTTACAAGTACAGTATTGGAACTGTCTGTAAACAAAACAAATATGAGTATACTTTGTATCCAAATTTTGTTGATAAAACTTCTAAAAAGGAAAAGAAGATATTAAATCCTGTTGTGAGGACTTTATACTCTGAGAATTCTGGAGAGAAGAAACATAAAGAGGTATTTAGTGTGCAGTTCGGAGGCTCTAATTCTAAGCAACGATTAATTCAGCCCACTCATGGTCATTTGAATGGGGTCTGCCAGTTAGGAGAAGAGGTATTCTCCTGTGATGAAGTAGCCATGAAATTTCTGCGTCTAAATTCCAATAATGGCCGTTTGGATCCTCGGTGGGGCTGTACTGATCACTATTGGAAGAATGATTATTTGAGGGAGTTAGAAGCATTGAGACATGTTGGTTTCTCTGCGACCGAAGCACGTCGATGTCTCGATGAGTTTGCTGCAGACATGCCACCTAGACAGGTGATCATTATTATAAACCCTTCCTCTAACTACTCTATATAGATAATTTACCACCTAGAACTAAGGTAAGGTATTTTTGTGGTGTAACAGTGTGTTTTTGCATGTACCAGTTTTATGAGTTATTGGAATTTTGGCAAAGGAAAGAAAGAGAAAACTCCAAAGAGAGAAGATAGTGCAACTTGAGTTCAACACTCCTATTGTAAGGTCGTTGTCGCTATATACCTTCTATTTTAGTTGAGCGTTAAGGTTGTTTCTGCTATCTACTTCCTAGTTTATGTACCTTTTATTAAATTTATTAATGCAATTGGTCAATAGTTGAACATTGACATGTAGGTTCTAAATAATAGGACATTGATCCCATTGTCTCCGAGATAAGGATTTTAAAATATATTTGTAAGGATTTTAAAATATTTTTGTAAGGTTGTACATAAGATTATCAAACTATGTATTTTCTTAACCTTATTGGATATCTAACTATATTTGCAATGGAAGAGCATAAACCATTTTGATATAATTGAAATGGAAGTATTAACACTGATGTATATTTGTTTCTTTATGGAATTATGGAGGAGAATTGTTTTGAAGGATTGTTTTGAGAGTATTTGATATATTTGATTGAGAAATTAGAGTGTTTGTAATTGAAGAACACAAACCATTATGATATAATTGAAATGGAAGTATTAACACTTTTGATATATATATTTATTTCTTTATCGAAGTATGGAGAATTGTTTTGAAGGATTTTTTTGAGAGTATTTGATATATTTGATTGAGAAATTAGAGTGTTTGCAATTGAAGAGCACAAACCATTATGATATAATTGAAATGGAAGTATTAACACCTTTGATGTATATTTATTTCTTTATCGAAGTATGGAGAATTGTTTTGAGAGTATTTGATATATTTGATTGAGAAACTAGAGTCTTTCCAATTAAAGAGCACAAACCATTCAGATATAATTGAAATGGAAGTATTAACACCATTGATGTATATTTATTTCTTTACCGAAGTATGGAGAATTGTTTTGAAGGATTTTTTTTTTTTTAGAGTATTTGATATACGTGATTGAGAAATTAAAGTGAGATAGAAGTATTGCATTACGTTATATTGTTATATAATTATTTCAATTGAAATAATATGTGATTTTTAAAATAATATATGGGATTTTTAAAATAATAAATAAGTGATAAATTAGAGATGGAAATAAATAATATGTGATTTTTAAAATAATGTATGAGATTTTTATAATAAATAAGTGATGAGTTGGAGATGGAAAGAAGTATAATTATTTTAGTGGGTTTGGAGTCTGTCTTAAAATTGTTTTTGTTTGTTTGTTTGGTTGATTGAAGGTTCTGAAACAATATTATATAATTGAAATTGAAGTATTAATACCTTTGATATATGCTTATTTTATTATATAAATATGGAGAATTTATTTGAGAGTAATTGATATATTTGATTGAGAAATTAGAATGAGATGGAAGAATTATATTATATTATGTAATTATTTCAATTGAAGTAATAGGTGATTTTAAAAATAATAAATAAGTGATGAATTAGAGATTGAAAGAAGTATAATTATTTTAGTGGGTTTGGAGTATGCTTTAAAATTGTTTTGTTTAGTTAAGGGTTTTTCTTTTTTCGAAATTAAGGAAACAATAGGCAAAGGCATTTGGCACTAGTGAAATCCTGAATGGGCCAACATTCACTGATAGTATACAATGATGTGATGAGTCAGCCTGCATTCACTCACTGATGGCAACTGATGATGGCTTCCCTCACTGTTGGTTTGGTTTGACAAGTGAGTTATAATAAGTTTTTTCACCATATGAAAAATATAATTATCTTAAAAATTATTAAATAATAAGTAATTATTAAAATAATAAATAAGTGATAGAATGCTCCCTAGGTTTGTTTTGTTTATTGTTTTTGGCAAGTGTGGTTATAGTTTTGCATACTTAGAAGTGCAATACAAATTGTAAGTTCTCATAGGAGTTTAACAGAAGTGTAATACAAATTGTAAGTTCACATAAGAGTTAAGTATGATTTTTAGGAGTTTAATATAATTTTTATTTAATATAATTTTATAAATTAATGTCTATTTGATATTTTTTTTTAATAAATCATATCATTTTATGAATAATAAAATAACAAATAATATTTAAAATAATTGACGGAGTAAGGATAGAAGTATAATAAGTAATATTTAAAATAAGTGATGAAGTAACATAGAAGTATTTGATTATCTTATAAATAATTAAAATGATAAATGATCATTAAAGTAATAAATAAGTGATGGAAGACTCCGAGGCTCATTTTCTTTATTCTTTGGTTAGTGTTAGTGTAAATATATTCACATTTTTTTGGATTTTTTGTAATCCATTTATATTGGTTGTAAGTTTAAGTAAGAGTAATATAAATTTTATTTTTTTATTTGTTGTAAGTTTATGTAGGAGTGTATTACAATTTCATTATAAGTTTATATGTATTGATTATAAGTTTACATATATATTTTTTTAAATTTATATAAGAAATTTTAAATTTTATTTTGATTTTGTTGTAATTGTAATTAATATTTATAAACACATTTCTTATATAATATGCATATTTTATTGCCCAATATGAAGAATATTTTTTATTTTATTCAGGTTTAAAGTGAAATTGACATGTCTCTCTTTAAAAATAAAAATAAAATATTATATAAATAAGAAAAACAATGTCTGCTATATTAAAAACAAATATAAATAAATATGTTGGTGTGTAAAAAATATTGCAATGAAAAGTACATTTTACAACCCAAAATGATTAAACGTGTTTGGTGTGAGAGAGATATGGTGAATATATTTCATTTTCTCTCACCCATAAATAAAATTATTCAAATATATTTCATTTTTTCTCACTATAAATAAAATAGTTCTATAATGTAAAAAAACACAATTTTATATTTATTTTATAGAAAAAAAGTAAAACCCAAAATGATTAAATGTTTTTGGTGTGAGAGAGATGTGGTAAATATATTCCATTTTCTCTCACTCATAAATAAAATTATTCAAATATATTTCACTTTCTCTCACCCATAAATGAAATAGTTCCATACTGTAAGAAAACACAATTTTATATTTATTTTATAGAGAAAAGTAATTAAAAGTAAACAAAATTATATTTCACTTTTGACTATGATTGTGAGTGAGATGTATAATTTTTATACTTTTTAAACACTTAAATAAATTAAACACTTAAATAAATTGTTTGAATATTTATAAGAATCAATTTAAAACAATTAAGTAAATTAAACACTTAAATAAATTGTTTGAATATTTATAAGAATCAATTTATTTCAAATTAAATAAATAATTTAATTAATATTAATTAATTTATAGTTTAGAGAGAAATGTTTATATTAACCCTAATAAAATATTCCAAAATTAATTACTTGTAAAATATATATATATATATATATATATATATATATATATATATATATATATATATATATATATATATATATATATATATTTGGGTCCGAATAAAAATAATAAGATCTAGATAATTCATTGATTTTTTAATATAGATAAAATATTTCAATGCCATGTTAACTAAAATATTCCAATATCTCATTTATATATGGGGTTAATAAAAGAAACTATGTATATATTATATACAACAATTTAAAAGATTAAAATTTTGTGTTTAGGACTATTTTACATTTTAGTTTATATATATATATATATGTTCAAATCCACATTCAACTGTTGTTTTGAAATTTCTAATATAGAGTTTGGATCTTAGAAATCACTTTTCTTTTTGCTCCTATGGCTAGCTGTACCAGCCATGAGTTTTTAAATTTCCGTTGTTTTAATTTACACATTTCCACTATTTTGGTACTAACATAACTTAGAGTTGCACCTGGGTCTACTAGAATAGAAACAGATTGAGATAATAATTTACCTTCCAACTCAATCATCGTTGGCTTATAATCCGCATGTTGATCCTCCAATGCTACGCAGATACGAGGAATGTTTTACGCCACATTGGCTACTGTGGAAGCTTCCTGCAAATTTGCAACGATATCATTTCTTGCACGTTGTGGGCAGTTTTTATAATAATGTGCCTCACCACACCCCCAACACTGAAGAGGTGGCTTGGCCCCTGTCCTTGCTCAGGTTTGCTGGATAATTCTGTAGGCTTATCTTCTACTGGCCATCGGGTTCTCTGTTGATTTCTGCCAAATTTCTTACCGACATAATTTCGGGTAAAGTTCTTAAATTACTGATTTTGGCTCCTTTGAAGTTGGAGTTTCTTTTCTGTCCTTTCCTTAGCTGCCAACTTTTCCCAACCTCTCCCTTAGCCTTGGACTGCTGATAGAACATTCGTGCCTTATGAATGGCTTCATCCATGGTTTTGGGATTAACAAAATCAATACGCTCTTTCATAAGTGTTGGCAGGTTGCTCAGAAATCTCTTCACCTTAGCCTTTTCCTCTCGAAGATAAGGAACATATTGTAATAGGAAGGTGAACTTCATTATATATTCATCCATAGTCATCTGTCCCAGTCTCAAGTCATGGAACTCCCTATATTTATCATCATAAAAATGTTCTATTAGATACTTATCTTTAAAGTATTGCTAGAATGATTCCCAGGTGACTTCTTGTTCTTCAATGCTACGAAATTTTTTCACTTCTTCCCACCATAGAGTGGCCTTCTCCCTTAGCTGGTATATGGCCAATCTGGCCTTCAGGTTGTTGTTGTATTAATACACTTGAAAGTATTTATTCATGTTGATCAACCATGCTTCCGCCACTTCTTCAGTTTCACCATAAAATGTTGGTGGTTTTATTTTTCAAAACCCCCCCTGAAGCTCTACTTTCTGCTTCTTAATCTCTTGCTGATGTGACACATTGCCAGACTCTGCCTCATTATAATTTTTGTTCTTATTAGTTTGGTGAGAATGGCTTCTTTCCCCTCTATCAGTGGTATGTTCCCTTGTTTGTTTCTCATCTCCATCCTGCATGTCCCCATCAGCACTGGGGTGTTCCATTCCTTGTTTTTTCTTATCAGACAAGCTCTTTAATATATTTTCCTATTCTTGCATCAGTCGTTCATTATCTCTTCGAACTCACACCATCCCTTCCTGCAATTGATGTAGTGTATTCAACCGTAAACTGGTTTGATGCTTCTGTTCCTCCAGAAGTCTACTCATTTGTTGGTGTTGATCAACACTCAGCTGAACCCACATCTCAGGGCTCACAAATGGTTGTGTTTGGGGTTCACCGATGTTATTCATCCACAATTTTCACTATATAAAGATGACTAAGTATAGGTTTTATATTTCTAGAAACAAATTTCATGAGCATTGTGAGTTTTAGAAATCTCACTACCTTTATTATCCTTAAGATAATTTTTTCACTATTTCATCATCCCATCATGTCAATTCTTAGCTCACCCATCTTAGAAGACCCATCATGGTATCATGTCACTCATTTTGTCTTTGTTGTGTCACCTTTGGCCTCAGCCCTCTATTTTGTTTTTCCTAACTCCTCTATTGTCCGTTTAGGGATTTTAAGGGCATTTTTTCTTGGTTTCATGACCTTCATGGTTAAAAATATACAAGGATTATATCTTGATGCTCTTACATCTCATCCTATCCCTAATATACCTTCATAAACACTTCCCATCACTCATATTCATCAAATTCATCATTTTTCTACAAAACCTAGTCTATTGCCACAATTTGACACTTTTTAAGAACAGGCTTGTGTTTTTCCCTTTTATACCCCTTCCCCTCACTCAATCCTTGAAATTAACTTTCCCCTATTCCCTAACATCTATCCCTATCCCCAAAAATTTCCCCAATAATTTAGACAACCCTTAACCCCTGCATTCCCCTCCCTCTACAAGGCAGTCCTAAATCCCCTACACCAAACCCTAATTTCCTCTTCCAACAAAGCTAGGGTTTTCTATGGAAAATAGGAATAAGAGTAGAATATCCATATGGTAGGTCATATCAGCAATCATGAAGCCATACCAACTCACAAAAATCATGCCTTCGTCATTTTCCAAAAAATCATTCCAAACAACAAGCCATGTGTCGCACCTAGGGCCAATTTTGTTTCAAATTCAGTTTCCGACCAAACAGAGATGAATTTGAAAATGTGAGAGAGGTTTTTTTCCCATATAGGCCCAAGACAAAAAACCTCCATTTTTTACACAGGTATCATGGTTTGGGAGAAATATAAAAAACACAGGTGTCCCAGGAGAATTTCTACACTATTGGAGTGACCTTGGGAAATTAAGGTTTTCTCATAGCTGGAGTATCCAAATGACTTGCCTGATGGGTAAAAAGACAAATAGACTTAAATATATTTCCAATGAGGTATCAGGAGCTCAATTTGGAGTTAAGGAAGGCCTCCAAACGTTGTCTGCACCAACATTTTTCATTTCTACACCGTCACTCAACACTTTTTGACCCATCTTAGGAAACTCAACTATTGACAAGGAAAATCAACTACAATCAGGTAAAAAATGGTATATTTGGAAATTAGATAGGTTACGTGTTCCAAAAAGCTATCACAGGCCCAAATCTGACTTCGGGAAGGTCCCCAAAACATGTTTGCAAGTTGACCCTTTTTGGCGTTGCACATAGGAGAAGTTTCGCCAGAATTGCCAAAAATTGGTCAAAATTAGTCTTTTTTGGGAAGAATGAAAAATAGGTCAAATGATGATGATAAGGCCTCCTTCATAATAGCAGATGGAATTTTAGGTGGTATTCAAACTGCCTTCTAGGGTTTGACAAAGAAGCACTGATTCCACGTCACCAAAAGGAAAAATGACAAAGAGTATCCGTACAAGGGATTGAGCTTTCAAATACAGTCAGAAGATTTCAAAATGGTCAAAAGGGAAGCAAGCATGAGATGAAAAGACTAAGGAGAAACCAGATATATACCACTGTCAAAATGATCAAAGGAACAAACAAGTAATTGATCTAGAAACAAGAGAAGCCTCCAAAATGGTTTCCTTATCAAAAACATATTCTGCAAGAGATAGATTAGCCATGAGTGACACTTCTGCAGGACTGTAAAAGATGGCTACCTACAAAAAGGTTGATATGGACAAACAAACCTAATATTTCTCATAATGGTGGCACATATGGAAACTAAAGACGCTGTTGATACCAACTGGTAGGGTTTTCACACCAAGAGGTTTTCATTACTTCAAAGAGAAAACATGGCAAAAGCTCAATAGAAATAAGGTATAAATTCTTCTTTTCAGTCTATTCACCAAGAAATCAAAGGCATAAAGATGCAGGACTGAAAATTCCAAGGAGAGAAGGAGAGTCGTTAAAAATGTTTTTTTAGGATTTTCTACAAAAACTTGTTGAAGTTTTCAGGCACTACGCATTGACAGAGGCGCTACGTACAGAGCCATCGGCGCTGTGCATAGAGGAGAAAATATAGTGCAAAAAAGCACTGCTCACCGGAGAAGCAGTGCCACGCACCGGCAGAGGCGCTGCGCACAGACCTAGTTCGGGCTCGACTTGCCCACCATTCAACAACACTGCACACAGGGAAGGCCTGACCTAACCCAACACTTCACACAGGGAAGGCCTGACCTAACCCGACACTACACACAGGGAAGGCCTGATAGGAATGGCTTGTCGGGTGACACTACACACAGAGGAGATTTGGCTAAATTTGCCAAAAATTTATCAAACTCACTTTTTATCCTCCTCAAGCTTTCCCTAGGCTTCTGCATGAGTTATACAAGGTTGTTAGTCATTTTATTTGCCCTCCAAATTGATATTTTTTCATTCATAATCAAAGGAGGATATCAAAAACCTAATTTGGCCAAACCCTAACCTTCATGGAAATAAAATATTTAACCTTTTAGGGAAATAATTACCAATTGGAGAGTTGTCATTAGCATAAATACACTCAATAAAAACTAAGCCTACTTCTAAACTCTGAAATTATTCCTTGAATTCTTCCATTTTGCCTCCATTTGTTAAAAATTTCCCTCACCATCACTCATTTTTTCTTCCCTAGACCTAAAGCTCTCACCAATCTAAAAACCATTGTGTTCAAAGACACAATAATTCACCATGTCTGGAGATGAAGAAATCCGTAGGGTAGACATAGAGTTTAATGAGGAAGAGCAGGAGAATGATGATGACAAGGAAGAGGGAGATGAACATGGCAGTCAATAAGACAAACACAGTGAGCACTTGGATGAAGGCATTGATGGTAATGATTCTAATCAATCAATCCCAAGTATAGAAAAGGGTGGTGCTGATGAAAAAGATAAGGACCAATATGATAGTGATGAAAGTATAGAGGGTGCCAGTGAAAATGACAACCCCAAAAATGAAAAGGCGAGTAGCTCAAATGAAGAACAAAATGACAATGAAGAAAATCAATGAAGAGGATGAGAGTGTTGATGATGTTAAAGACAATGATGGGGCAGAAAATATGATGACTAATGATGCCAATAAAGAAAATGAAGAAGTTGAGGATCGCAACAAGGATCATAGCCATGATCAAGGCACCTACAAAGCCACCATCACACCTCTTCATTAAAATTTAAGCACTCAAAGAAGGCAAAGACAACGAAAAACTGAGAGACATGGCTCAATATTTTCCATAGGCTTCTC
Source organism: Pinus albicaulis (assembly GCA_034641835.2). Classification (NCBI taxonomy): domain Eukaryota; kingdom Viridiplantae; phylum Streptophyta; class Pinopsida; order Pinales; family Pinaceae; genus Pinus; species Pinus albicaulis. Next base: position 779,514,686 of record CM076571.1, read on the forward strand.
AAACCCCTGGAATAAATTTTCTACCAAATTTGAGGGAATTTTGAGAAAATTTTGTTTTTTTAGAAATTTTGAGGCCTCTATGCACAACACCCTTGGCGCTATACACAAATTTGGTGCATCCTCATCTAAAAAAATTTACATTTTTGAATTCCTCTCATCATCATCAGTCTTCTCACAAAATTTCAGATCATTTGGAGAAGTTTTGACCCCCAAAAAGGTCTAAACACACCAAACTTTTGACCATTCTGCCTCATTTTCAGGCAAGGTGCTGCGCACAGAATAGTGTTGGGATAATGGATTTTTTGATTGAAAAATGGCACTCATTCATAAAAAAAAAAGTGTATTTGGAAAGCCAACTTGACAAGCTTTCCAACGAGCCATCACGGAGCAAACTCTAACATCGGGAAGTGGTCCAAAAATTAGCTACAACATAACCTATTTTCTACAGGAAGTGGCACTGCGCATAGAGAAATGTTGGGAGAATGGGATTTTGGATAGGAAAATGGCACTCATTCAAGACAAATCAAGCATTACTGGAAATTAAAATCATCAGGCTTTCCAACGAGCCATCACAGATCCAAATCCGGAATCGGGAAGGGGTCTAAAACTTAGTCACCAAAGACCCTATTTTCTGTTGAAGTGGTGCTGCGCACAGAGACTCTCTAAGTGTGTTTTGGACCAAAAGTAAAAAAAACACACTCATTTATTGCAAATTGATATTTTTGAGTTTTTTGAGGCAAAACACTCTAGAATTAGGTGCAAATAGTTATTTTGGGATTTATTTCTTAGGATATTATGTGCCTTGGGCCTTGCATGGTCTCTTGGCCATAAATGACATTTATGGTTGAATTTGACATTTTCCTACCATATTTAGGGTTTTTTTCCTCCTTTGTTCCATAAATAGAGCATGAGGCCCTCTTGTATTTGGTTGGAATTTGATGAGCGTGAAGAGAAATATACATGGTTTCATGAGCTTGGAGAAGAAATTGGTTTTGTGAAGTGGATGAATGGCTTGTTTGGCTTGATGATGGAGAAGCTTGTTTGCAGGATTCCATAGCTTGGTGAATGGTGATATCTTCTTAACTTGTTAATGTTTTCTTGTTCTCATTTTGTTTCATTCTTCTTGGCTGCTATAAATCAGAAAAGTATAGGTTGAGACATGTTCTTTGAGGCACCTCAGTCCTCCTGTTTTTTATAGCTTTGATGTTTTCCTCTTTTGGCCATCTTAAGGAATTCTTGATTGCTCCTTAGATCCACGAAAACTTGTTTTTGTTTCATGTATGGTTAGTATGCTAGTTTACAAGTATGATTCATGCTATTCCTTGCTTATTTGAAACTTTCAAAACCCTATCTTGAAGCCTTTCTGTGGAATATTGATTGCTAGGTTAATTCAAAGAGGTCTTGTTCGATCTTGCCCTTTTTCCATGCTTACCAAATTGTTTCAGAGTTCCCAATTTCTTGAAATATGATGTTTAGGAGTTCCCAATTCATAAATTGAGTTATTTGTGTTATCTTATATGTTTTCCCAAAATCTGAAAATGTATTTCTAAAGTTAGAAGCTCTTATGCTCTCTATGTTTCACTCGAATGTTTATCTTGGATGTTTATCAGTTTAAAGTATTGTTCATCGAGCTTAATGGTTTTCCCGACCTCATGAGTTGTAACTTTTAACTATATCTGTTTAAGACCTCCTAGTTTTTTCCCAAACTTGATGTTCATTACACCTCATACATCACCTTAAGGATCCATTAACCTTGCTAAATTGGCCCTGCAACATACTCTATTTCATCATTTAGACACCCTTGACTTCATTTGAATCCATAGCCCAATGGATTTGACAAACTCTCACTCCACCTATTCCACTTGATCATCATACCCAACCAAAACAATCAACAAACCCTACACTTAAGAACTAGACTAAAATCAAAACCCTAGAGGAAAAAGAACACATCCTTTGCACCTAATAGAGAGATCCCTCTATGAGTCCAGGAAGGCTAGGTCATCAAACTCTAAATCTGGTTCCATGTTACCCTATCATTTGGTCTGCAAATCTCCCAAATCACGGGACCCTAACAACCGGTATCTTGCGGTGGTTGCTACATTGTTCCCCTTCTCATTATGTTTCTAAACTCTGTGCCTCAATACACACACAACTTTAATGTTATTTGACCCTTAAGGTCCCAGCGTATGAACGCTGCGCTGATACCACTTGTAACAATTAACACACAATTTTTTATTTATTTATTTTACTATCTTTTACTTAAGAATTACCATAGCATAATTCTAGACATAGCGATTAATTTTTGTTATGTATCAGATGGTTAATTTCGTTCAAGTCCTTCTTATAAAATATAATCGACATAGTCTGCAGTTGCCTATATACGAGAATAATATATATATATATATATATATATATATATATATATATATATATATATATATAGAATTATATTATCCGTTCCTTTGCGCCTGACCTTGTTAATCATATGGGAACTACACTATTGTTATTTTATAAAGTTGATATAATGTAAGTTATCGTAAACCTGCAATTAATTAGAGTTTATCAGAAATTAAATAAACAACCGTCTATGAGCTGGTGCTTACTGCTCATTTACTAGTCTCGGTTTACGTGTGTACTTACCATAACAGCTGGCAGAGGTCTAAGATCTAAAACTAGGTTCAAGTTTGTTCGGCCTTATCTCCACTGTCTAATTCTTCCAACGATCTACGGTCCAGGCGTTTTGGCGGGACAACTTGGTGATCCACACCATAACCCTAGCCATCCCTCCTTACGTTTCGGATTTTTCTTCTCCTGTCTTCGTTTATCATTTTCTTTTCATAGTTCAGAGAGATGCTTATGGTGAAAGGCATGGTTGAGACTGACTTTGGGTAGAAAAAATCTAGCATTGCATCCCTCGTTTACCATGGATGACATTTCCTTCCTGGCATTCCGGATTGCTGGTATTCTCAGCTCTAAGTGGAAATTTCCTCAATGCTTACCAGGTAGTCACAGCAAGAATCCTTAGCAGTGATTCTTAGTTTACTTTTCGGTACGCATCACAGTTTTATCATTCAAAAAATTTATAACTCTCCTAAATCTGTATTTGTTGTATGTAATTTCATTAGTTATTCGAAGCTGGAATAAAAGCGATACACACCTCATAAAGGTAGTTAGTTTACATTTTAATTTCTATTTTATAGTCTCTTTTGTACAATACATCTACCGATCGTTCTATGAACAAAAGTTGATACTCCATTTCTTTTTCGTTGATTGGAGGAGGAGTTATAAAGCTTAGAGCTTAGTCTCCTAGCATCCTTCCATTTTTTATATCCCTTGTTCTAGACCCAATTCTGAAAATAACTGACATGGATTCTCTAGGTATGCTTATTTGGGGATTCCGCATAATGGAAAGCTTCTGAATGCATCTCCTGCATATTTAATTTTCCCAGAAAAAAAAAAAAAAAAATTACTCTTCCGAGTTGTTAATTTAGTGTCTCCTCCAATGAGCACACTACTATTTTTTTTTAGATAATAGTTACAGTTTTTAAAGGGCTCTATATTCTCTTGTTGTGAAGACCCTTATTTCTCTGATACACAGGCTTTTCTAAAGATTACGTTGTTATTTTCTCTGACTATATGTTGATTCCCAGGCCTCAGCCTTTAGGGTTTGAAATATTGTTTATAAGAGGACAATTTATACAATTAATGTTTCAATCAGTTTTTTTTTTGAGTTTATTATTACTGCTCTTGTTGATGTACATAAATGGTTCATGGTTCTTACTCTCCCTTTCCTTCATTAATTAAATAGGCTACTTACAGGGAAGGATACCTTCAGTTTATGTATATTATTTATTGTATTTTCTCTATTTAATTTCATCACTGTAATATTTCTATTTGAATATTTTTCTGTATGTGGTCTCAATAACTCATTTAATTTATTGATGTAGTATTAAGAAAGTTATTTATTTCATTTTACTACATATTATACATCTTATTGCGGGTGATCGGACCACCGAACCACACCATTCGTGTGTAGTTGATAGGAGTAACAATGTGTACTGGTTTGGTTCTTCCATACCCAATACCAATAGTTTCTCCTACTCAGGTTCTGCCATAATAACACTTCTTTTCTAAATTCTTTGCATGTCTCAGTAATGATAATATTATTTTAAGTTCTTTCATCTTTTCCTATTACGTTATTCCGTGATAGTTTCTATTGCATGCTTCTGTTCTTTTTAACTAATTGGAACTCTCTAAATTTTAATGCATGTCTCTGTTTTAAGAACTTCACAATTTTAAATAGTTTACTAAGCTTATTTGTCCAGCAATGTTTCTTTATAGCCTTAGTTAACTATAATTTCTTTTACAAAATTATACTGTATTACCTTCTGCTAGTTTTCATAGCAATTTCCTTATTGCACGAAGTAATTTTATTTCTCGTAACTTCTCAATCCTTTTAAGTCTCTCTCTCTCTCTCTCTCTCTCTCTCTATATATATATATATATATATTACAACAACATATTTCATTCATGAATCTATACATACAGAATAGGAAAGTTTTCCCAACCGAGAATTATCATTAACAGTTCATAAAAAAAAACAGTAAATATTTTTAGCGATGAAATGTATTATAACATGGCTGTCTAAATACATGTTCTATATAAAATAACATGTGGAATGATCTTTCTATTCTATATAATAATAATATAGAGATACTCACTAGAACTATCATTCTATTCTATCTTTAATAATAAATAGAAATTCACTTATCTGTAAAAGTTTGAATCAGACTGTGGCATCCTCCCAACCAACAAGAGAGGCTATGATGTCCTGTTATTCCCTCGTTCTTCCACTTAATGGTATAGGTTGACAGTAGATTTTCTGCTATGACCTCAGGACTACCAGTCCAGTCAGTACTAGAAATCTTCAAGGATTGTCTAAGGGTTTTTCCACTGGTCTGTACCAGCTCAGGAAACTCTACACTCTTCCCTTTTTCCAACAACAGAAACCCTACTCCTCACTGGGATGAGTCTCTTATCCCTAGAGGAGTAGGTAATTGTTCAAATTGTCTAACCACCTTTTCAGTTCTTGGAACACATTTACCAACAGTCTGTTCACTTTTTAATTTCCATAGCCAATTTTAATATTCATAATTAAGAAGTAGGAAAAAAATAACCTTTCCAAATAATAATAATTGTCTTAGTCTTTCCTTTAAGAAATAATTAAAAATGTCTTTTTAACTAGTTAACATCTAGTTATCATTAATTTAGTTGTCACAACTTCCCCCCTTGGAAGTAACACCATCCTCAGTGTTTTACTCAAGCTCTAAAAAAAGCTCCGGGTAAGCCTCTTGCACAATTTTTTCGTCCTCCTAAGTAGCCTCATCCGGGCCGAAGTGCTTCCACTACACTTTGACTTGGGTGATGGCTCGATTTCAAAGAATAATTTCCCTCCGATCAAGTATGTGTTGTGGATCGACCAGGAACTCGCCGTCCAACTCTACCTATGAACAACAAATTTTCATGTCAAATTATCATAAATAAAACATATATCAAGTTAGGATTTTAAATTATATCCTACCTGTATATTTTACCAATGTATTACGTGCTTTGCATCATGCACATAACGCTTCAATAGGGACACATGAAACACATTGTGTACTTGTATGTGACTTGGTAAAGCCAGCCAATAAACCACAGGTCCTACTCTTTCCAAAATTTTGAAGGGTCCACACAACTTGGGGGCCAACTTGGCATAAGAGGTCCACCGCAAGGTACTCCTCTTGGGTTTGATCCTCACATACACATGATCCCCCACTTCAAATTCCCGATAAGGCCTCTTTTTGTTTGCATAGATCTTCTACCGATCTTGTGCAACCTTCAGATTTTGCCTTAATTTATTTACTTCCAATTCTATCTCAACAAGAATCTTTGGTCCCAACATTAATTTTGTTTCGGGGCTGCTCTAATTTATGGGTGTGAGACACTGTCTCCTATACAAAGCCTTGAAAGAACTCATCTTCAGGGATTCTTGGTAACCATTTTCGTAAGAAAATTCAACCAGGTGCAAATAATCTTCCCATTTGGTTGGTTGTTGCATCACATACATGCACAACATTTCTTCCAACACTTGGTTTACTCGCTCAGTTTGATCGTTGGTCTGAGGATGATAGGCAGCACTAAAGTTTATTTGGGTCCCTAGACCTGTAAACAGAGTCTTCCAAAATTCAGAGGTAAAATTAACATCTCTTTTTGAGATAACTGTCTTTGGAATGCCATGTAGCCTAAAAATTTCCTTCATAAATATGTCTGTTATCTGTACAGTATTATAGGTAGACTACACAGGTATGAAATGTGCAGATTTACTCAATGTGTCCACTACCACCATGATGGAGTCATTCTGCCTCTTTGTTCGTGGTAATCTTGTAATGAAGTCCAAGTAGATAACCTCCCACTTCCATTCAGGTACTGATATGGGCTGTAACAATCCTACGAGATGTCGATGGTCCAATTTTACCTACTGATCCTCCAATCACTTACTGAAATACTCAACAATATTTTTATGCATACCAGGCCATAATTATACTTTCCTAATTGCAGTCAATATTTTCTAGTATCCTGGGTGTTCTGCATAAATGTTCCAATAGTACTCATTCAATATCAGCTCTTTTAGATCCATACAGTTTGGTAAATACACCTTACCTATAAAGGTTAGTATCTGATCATTATTTACTCCATACTCAAAAGTACCCCTTGCTTTCTAATTTCTTCCATTTCTTGCCATAGGAATCGATATTCCGGATCTTTTTGTGCTTCTTCTTTCACTTGTTTTAAGAATTTATTTTCAAGCTGATGGTAGTAAATCTCATAAACATAATGCAAATTTCTACTTAAAGGATAAACCACCCGATTCTACTTACCCTTCACCTGCTGAATATCCATATCAAACTCACTTAAGAAGGAATTCCATCTTGCATGTCTTGATTTTAAATTAGCTTGCTTGAAGTAACTAGTCAAGCTACTATGATCTGTTTTCAACACAAAATTTTTACCCAACAAGTAGTGTTTGCAAACCTGGAGTGCATGTACTACTGTTGTTAGTTCCGGATCAATCGCTGAGTACCTTTGTTCATGCTCCTTTAACTTTCTTGACTCATATGCCACTACTTTTCCTTCTTGCGATAAGACTGCCCCAACACCTTATTTTCTTGCATCTGTACAAAATTCAAACCATTACTAGGGTCAGCTACTCTCAACACGAGTGTAGTGGTCAAAAGATTTTTAGCTTTTAAAAACTATTTTGACACTCAACAGTCTATTTGAAAACTTTTCCTTTTCTTTGCAAAGAGGTAATGGGAAAAGAAATTCTGGAAAATCCTTCTATAAATATTCGATAGTACCCAGCTAATCCAATAAAGGATCGAATGTCTGCCACATTCTGGGGTAGTCACCATTCTATGATTGTCTTGATCTTCTTTAGATCAACAACAATTCCCTCTACTAAAATAACATGGCCTAAATACTGGATTTCTGTTTTAAAGAAATCACATTTTCTAAACTTAGCGTACAACTGGTGTTTTCTTAGCATTTCCAGCACAATCCTCAAATGATCTTTATGTTCTTCCTGGTTTTTAGAATATATTAAAATATCATCAATAAATATGAGTACTGTTGTCGACAATTGTTGTCTACCCTAGAGACAGTCTAGAGCTACCATAGACCAGTGCCTAGGATATCTTAGCATAGCAAGAGGCATGTAATAAAGCTGGGTTGTCAATCCAAAAGCTCTCCTACTATCTCTTGTTAAACACGAAAATTGATTTAAAATGGGACCAGCAATTACAGAAGCTATCATAGGGAAAGTAATGTTGCAGAGGCACAATGCAAAGCTCCAATATAAAAGCATCAGAAAGTTAAGAGACAATTTACTGTAAAGAGGGCCGATTCAAATAATATGTCACAGAAATCAAATATCAGAACGTGCATGGAGGGAAAGAAACACGAGAGGATATTAGTTAACTTTGGTCTGATGCCCAGATACACAACAGAACCACATATGGGCTTATCATTCTAAGAATCCATATATGACAATGGCGTTTTAAAAGCACCCTCCCAAAGCAACTAATATAGCAGAAAAGTGAATGAGATGAATATGAAACAATATATCATGCCTGAGCCTATTTAAAGCGCTTGACTGATCCAAATATGGGCATCAGCTAGGATGAATCCTTATCTAAAATCAGTGAGCCACTCGCATTCCAATAACATGATACAAGAATATGTATGAAATGGAATATTGTATTAAACACATAGGGAAAAGTACATAATGTGAAATACCAAAGACCAGAATCCTCATTACAGATAGAACTCCTCCTCACTGAGACCCTATGGGCTCTGAGCCTCAATACAAAAGCTTTACAAAATGTATACAAATATGCCTTTCACCGCACAATTTTCTGAATAAAGTCTGGAACCCTTACAACGTTTTTCTTCTCCCCTTTTATAGAGGAAGGAGGAGAGAAAAATCATAAAAGAAGTAGGTGAAACAATTAACTATCTCATTGAAACAAAATGGTGAGAAAATGTCTGCCTCAAAGTGTTTGACGACGCAAGAAAGATGCAAGTACTCTGTGGTTGCTCCATAATATAAATGCAGTAGGTGCGAATTTCTTCAGGGATAAGACATGAAGAATAAAATATGCAGCAATCTGCACCTCCCCGAGAGAAAAATCTATTGAAATAAAACCTGGAGGATAAGATTTTGGTGCACTTGTACTCTTTTCCTTCTGAAAGTTGAATGGGAACTTAAATTTTCCAATGCCAGACACTGCATCCCTTCATTCTCGACTGGTATCCCTTGTTGTGAAATTAATGCCTTCAGCTACCAGAATCTACCTTTTGGATTTCTCTGAGGGGTTTGATAAGTTCCGGCCTAGCTTTATTAAATGAAGGTCATATCAACGATATCTCCCTGGATCCCTGCTCCATCATTCCGTGCCTGATAGATGGTCCTCTGGAATGCTCTTGACCTATGTATGTAAGCCATAAATAGCGATAATTCTTCAGCGCTAGTCACCTGCAAAAACCACAAACATATTAAAGGAAACCAGACATAGGGATGGACATGCAATGGAGGTGGCCATGTGACAGAGTGACATAATAGCAATGGCGGCAGTACGCAGGGTGGTGGTGAAAACACAGTGGAATATTGGTGGAAGAACCGGGCGTAACATAAAAAGTTAAAATACAACGTATGAATAAAATATATGCATGGTGGAGGAAGGACACGATGAACACGTGGAACGCTGACGTGGTTGTACAAAATACCAAGCGGAAAGGATGACAAGATGGTGGACCTGGTCAATCGGCGGGGTGCAATTAGATCTTGACCGTCCAACCTTACGACAGGATCAATGGTTAAAATGGTGTCAACGGGCAACGTATGGTGGGCCAGGGGCACAATGAGCTTGGACTAAAACTCGGGCAGCTTAGGAGGAGGACCACCGTCGGATGAAGTGCGCAGGATCAGACGGTGTAAATGAATTCCGTTGCCCGTCCATCGACCGAACAATAACGCACGAAATAGAAGCGGTTTTGGGACATACAGAGGGACACTTGGCAAGCAGCGTATGGAATCGCTGCGTTTCACGAAAAACTGCCAGCCTTCGAAAGGCGGTGTGGAATATACAGGCTGGTTTGAGCGGTGGTTTTTAGGGGGCAGGGACCACAAGGACAGTGCACTATGGTACGTTGATTTATATTCGATCAGACGGTCCAAAGCATGCCCGATGAGTATACACTACTAGCGCCCGTAATGTTTTTGGATGTGCTTTCGGAGTGAGGGATAGGCGACAGTCAGTAAGATGAATGCACTAAGCCAGGATAGGGAACTTGAAGGTTGAGGGGGAAGGAGTTGAAGATCAGAAATTTAAATGAGGGGCTGTCATGGACAACAAGTACAAAGTTATCTAAGAAATGATGAAAGATTCCATGCATCAACCTCATAAAGGTTGCTGGTGCATTTGTTAACCCAAAAGGTAACACCATGAATTCATAATGCCCATACCTATTATGGAATGTTGTTTTGCATATATCTTCATCCTTGATTCAAATCTGGTGATATCCAGATCTTAAATCAATTTTAGAAAACATTGTGGCCCCCTTTACTTGATCAAACAGATCATAGATCCTTGGTAAAGGGTATTTGTTCGTGATTGTTAGCTTGTTGATCTATATATAATCCATGCACATTTGCATGGTCCCATCCTCCTTCCTCACAAACAAAACTGGTGCTCCCTAAGGGGACACACTTGGAAGAATGTAACTTTTTCCACAGTTCCTGTAATTTCATTTTTAATTCAGTTAATTCAGGGACACTCATCCTATAAGGAGCCCTTGACACAGGTGAAGCCCCTGGTATTAACTCTATAGTAAAATTGATATTTCATCTTGGTGGTAAACCAAGAATATTTTCTGGAAAGACATCCAGAAAATATTGCACCACAGGTATATTTTCCATCATAGGTGCTTTTTCCTTGGAATTTACATATCCTACATGAATAACATATAACTGGCATCCCTTCCTTATAAATTTATTCATCTGGGATGTTGCGATTGTGTGCAACTATAATGGATTTTTGATTCCTTGAATCTCCTTGCATGTTCCATCTTACATTCTGTAATAGATAATCTTTTCCTTGCAGTCCACTAAGTTCCAATGTTTTTCTAGCCAATCCATGCCCAACAAAACATCATAGGACCCTAATGGCAGTATGTTCAAATCCAAATTCAATTGTTGTTCTGAAATTTCTAATATACAGTTTGGAATCTTAGCAATCACTTTTCTTTTTTCTCTTATGGCTAGCTATACTAGCCATGAGTTTTTAAATTTTTGTTCTTTTAATTTACACATTTCCCCTATTTTGGGACTAACATAACTTAGAATTGCACCTGGATCTACCAAAATAGAAACAGATTGAGAGAATAGTTTACCTTCCAACTAAATAATCATTGGCTGATAATCTGCCTATCGATCCTCCAACGCTGTGCTGATACGAGGAATGTTTCGCGCCACATAGCCTACTGTGGAAGCTTCCTACAAATTTGCAACGATATCATTTCTTGCTCGCCGTGGGAAATTTTTATAATAATATGCCTCACCACACCCCCAACACTATAGATGTGGCTTGGCACCTGTCCTTGCTCAAGTTTTATAGATGCTTTTGTAGGCTTATCTTCTATTGGCCATCGGGTTCTCTAGTGATTTATGCCAAATTTTTTACTGACATAATTTCGGGCAGAATTCTTAAAATTACTGCTTTTGGCTCCTTTGAAATTGGAGATTCTTTTCTGTCCTTTCCTTCATTGCCAACTTTTCCCAACCTCTCCCTTAGCCTGGGACTACTGATAGCACATTCGTGCCTTAAAAATGGCTTCATCCATGGTTCTAGGATTAGCAATCTCAATACGCTCTTTCATATGTGTTTGCAAGCTACTCAGAAATCTCTACACCTTAGCCTTTTCCTCTCGAAGATATGGAACATATCGTAACAGGGAGGTGAACTTGGTGATATATTCATCCCTATTCATCTGTCCCAGTCTCAAGTCATGGAACTCCTTAGCTTTCTCATCATAAAAAAGCTCTGTTAGATACTTGTCTTTAAAGTATTGCTGGAATGATTCCCAGGTGACTTCTTGTTCTTCAATGCTGTGAACATTTTTCACTTCTTCCCACCACAGAGTGGCCTTCTCCCTTAGCTGGTATATGGCCAATTTGGCCTTCAGGTTGGTGTTGTATTAATACACCTGAAAGTATTTATTCATGTTTATCAACCATGCATCCGCCACTTCTTCAGATTCACCATCAAATGTTGGTGGTTTTTTTTTTGAAATTCCCCTTTAAGCTCTACTTTCTTCTTCTTAACCTCTTGTTGATTTGACACATTTCCAGACTCTACCTCATTATAATTTTTGTTCTTATTACTTCGCTGAGAATGGCTTCTTTCCCCTATTTTAGTGGTATTTTCCCTTTTTTGTTGTTCATCTCCATCTTGCATGTCCCCATCAGCACTGGGGTGTTCCATTCCTTTGTTTTGATTGTCAGACAGGCTCTTTAATATCTTTTCCTATTCTTGCATCAGTCGGTCGTTATCTCTTCGAACTCGCACCATCTCTTCCTACAATTGTTGTACTGTATTCAACAATAAACTAGTTTGATGCTGTTGTTCCTCCAAAGGTCTACTCATTTGCTGGTGTCTATAAACACTCAGATGAACCCACATCTCAGGGTTTAGAAATGGTTGTGTTTGGGGTTCACCAGTATCTTGCGGTGGTTGTTGCATTTTTCCCCTTCTCATTATGTTTCTAAACTTTTTGCATCAGTACACACAGAAATTTAATGTTAGTTTACCCTTAAGGTCCTAGCATATGAACACTGCTCTGATACCACTTTTAACATTTAACACACAATTTTTTATTTATTTATTTTACTATCTTTTACTTAAGAATTACCATAGCATAACTCTTGACATAGTGATTAATTTTGTTATGTATCAGACGGTTAATTTCATTCAAGTCCTTCTTATAAACTGTAATCGACATAGTCCACAGTTGCCTATATACAAGAATAATATATATATATATATATATATATATATATATATATAACCAAAGTCTGCTTGTTAATCATATGGGAACTACACTATTGTTATTTTATAAAGTTGATATAACGTAAGTTATCGTAAACCTGAAATTAATTAGAGTTTATCAGAAATTGAATAAACAACCATCTATGAGCTGGTGTGTACTGCTCATTTAGTAGTCTCGGTTTACACATGTACTTACCATAACAGCTGACGGGAGTCTAAGATCTTAAACGAGATTCAAGGTTGTCCGACCTTATCTCCATCATCTAATTCTTCCAACAATCTACGGTATAGGCCTCTTGGAGGGACAACTTGGTGATCCACGCCATAACCCTAGCCATCCTTCCTTACGTTTCAGATTTTTATTCTCCTATCTTATTTTCTCATTTGATTTTCACAGCTCAGAGAGACGCCTATGGTGAAAGGCATGGTTGAGACTGACTGCGGGTTGAAAAAATCTGGCATCGCACCCGTCGTTTACCATGGTTGACATTTCCTTCCTGGCATTCCGGATTACTGGTATTCTTGGCTCTAAGCGGAAATTTCCTCAATGCTTACTAGGTAATCACAACAAAAATCCTTAGTAGTGATTCTTAATTTAATTTTTGGTACGCATCACATTTTTTTCATTCAACAAATTTGTAACACTCCTGAATTTGTATTTGTTGTATGTAATTTCATTAGTTATTCAAAGCTGGAAGCAAAGTGATACATGCCTCATAAAGGTACTTCGTTTACATTTTAATTTCTATTTTTACAATCTCTTCTGTATAATACATCTACCAATCATTCTATATACAGAATTTCATACTCCATTTCTTTTCCGTTGATCGCAGGAGGAGTTATAAAGTGTTGGGCCTTAGTTTTGGTCTTATTTTGCTCAAAGAAACTTACTAATCCATCTATTTTCCATCCATTTTCCATTCATTTATTCCATTTTGACATATATTTGATATCTATTCAGGTATTTAATTTTAATTTTTCAAATTCTAAATTTTTTATGAAAGTTTGGTTTTTAGTGCAAAATTGGCAGATTCAGAAATTCCCGTAATAGCTCTATGGTTGATGTGGTTGCAGGACACTTGGGCACGAATTGAATGCATGGATGGACAGCTTGGCAACTAGGACTAAGCCACCTATGCTTAGTTCGAATAGAACAAGCTTTATTAGGCCCATTTAGTTCTAGTCAATCATGACTAGTCATTCAGAAATCCCATAGAAATAGGACAGTTTTGAGATTCTATGGGATTGGCCATATTTCTTGGGATAAGAATAATGAATTCGACTTAGATAGGTGGATGAGAAGTAGATGGGTTTGTTTGAGTAAAAATAGATCAGTTTGTTCATGATACTTCTTATTTAAAGCCAAAGCTTTGATGGCTTATGTATTAGGATTATTATTGACTTATATACTTTTATATTGTGACAATTTTGGATTGAGAAGTTAATTTGAAGACTTGTGCTGTTATCATTTTGCTGTTCAATGTTATGGATGTGTGACTGAAGTTATGCTTCTGAGATCATTTATCAAGTGTGCAAGGAAAGGGTGGAAGGGCCCCCATTCCAAGCTAAGTACACTTTCTTGTTAACTAGTTTTATTTCCTTGTAATTTGATGATTGTAGAACTGGTTTTTCAAAGCTTTATTTCAGATTGCTTCATGGTTCATGCATAATGATTGATTTCATTAGTTTATAGCATATTCATCACTTTATCAAGTTGGAAAAACAGATGTATCAAGTTGAGCATCCCTTCTATGAAAATGATGAATTAAAATTGGTTTCTTTTGTTTGTGTGCAAGTAGTTTCTTGTTGAGATTTTTGATATTAAGATGAATGAATTATAATGGAATACTTTACATGTCTCTTAAGTTAAGAGCTTCTTTCATTAATAATTTATCCATCTTAAGTTCTTGGTTTTAATCTCTGATTCATTAAGTGGTAATTGAGGTGAAAGTGGATTTCTTGAGTCAAGAACCATTTCAATATTATTCCTCTCTTTAAACTAATTGAGTTAGAGTTATAGAATGTATTACTTTCAGCTTTTGAATAGCTTATCTTTCAAGGTTTGATTATATCTGATCTTCACATATATTGAACTTGCCTCAAAGCATAAACAACCCGGATTGATAATAAATAATTGTGTTAGTTTAGGTACATAAATTAGCTCAACATTTTGGCGCCGTTGCCGGGGAGGCAAATATCGGCATAGTCAATAGAAAGAAGAAAAAAAACACAAAAACAGTAGTTACACTTTTTAGTTATGTTTCTTTATGCCTAGACATAGAGATCCTCATGGTAGATTTATTAAAAACCCCCCACAAATAGAGATAGGATCATCAAACACCCCAGTTACTGGTAATCCAATCATTGAGGAATTGGCAGAAAAAAAAAGAAGTGGACAAAGATTAACTTTGATTGAGAGACAAACTTTGTTAGCTTGGGAAGCAAAGCAAAAACAATCTTCAACTTCTGGAAAACAAAAAGAAATTATCAAAGGAAAACAATCTTTATTTCCATCCATAAATCCTCTTATCTTCGACCAACCCGAAACTCCACTTAAAATTGAAACAAATCAACCAATGGCAGAAGAAGGACATGGATCTGTTATTCTCACTCCTGAACAACGAGCTCAATATGAAAGACAACAAGCAGAATGGAGAAGAAAGAGAGAGGAGGATACAAAACAAGAAAATGATAGAAAAATAGAAAATGATCAGAAAAGACAAGAAGATGAGACTACCTTTGGCTTTCCAATAATAGACACAAGTGCAATATTAGGAGAAGAAGTGAAAATGAAAAATATTCCACCTTCTGTATTGCCAAATTTTTATGGAATGTCAATAGAAGATCCTGATTCATTTATGTTTGAATTTGATATTCTATGTAGAACATATGGATATACTGATGACATTCATAAACTTCGTCTTTTTCCTGCAACATTAAAAGCAGCAGCCTTGAAATGGTTTATGGGTTTAGGAGAACATACAATAGCTTCTTGGGATGATATGAGATCGGTCTTCCTTAAAAAATATCAAGCTTATTGCAGATCTAGAGATTCAAAGGAAGATATTTTTAGAATGACACAACAAGAAGATGAAAGTTTAGAAGAATATTTGGAAAGATTTTTGTATAATCTACAGAAATCTAAACAACACTCTCTAAATCAAGAAACCATTCGAACCATCTTTCTCAAGGGTATAAGAGATGAATACCTTGACATTTTGAATGTGATGGGTAAAGGAGACATCTCAAACTTACCATTCGATGAAATTGTTGACTTATGTCAAAAATATTCTAGAGGAAGAGCAAAAACAGGAAGAAGAGAAGTAAGTTCAAAAGCAGCAAAGTTAGCTGCAGGAGGGATAACAAGAGCTGAAATAGGAAGTTTATTGGAGAATTTCAAAACAAATATTTTGAGTACATTAGGGACACAAGTAGATGTGCTAAAGGAAAATAAGAGGAAAGAAGAACAAGAACAAGCTTTAGCAATCTTTTGTCCCAAATGTAGAAACAAACATCCATTAAGAGAATGTCCTTTGGATAGTGTTAAGAGTGTTCAGGTTTGTGGTCTTTGTACAGAAAAACATTCCACAGAAAATTGTCTAAAATTGAAAGAATTACAAATGAATTCAATGGAAGAAGTGCCAGGAATGGAAGGTTTTTATTATGTAGCACCACGAAGACCATGGCAACCTAGGATGCCTCAACAAAATCAGCAACAATTCCCTCAACAAAATTACCTCTATCCACCTCAAAATCCTTGGACCCCTCCAATGCCATGGCAAGCTTGGCCTCCACAACAATATCCACAACAACCTGCACAAGGTTGGAGAGGATATGGTTATGGAAACCAGCCACCTCAACAATATCAACAACAATACCAGCAAAAATATCAACAGCCATTTACATATCCACAATATCCTCAATCCATACCATTTCAACAACAACATTCTGCATATCCACAATCCATCCCATATCCGCAGCAGAATCCTCCACCGTTGTTGACCCAACCACAACAGTTACAACTACCCACAAATCAACCCAGACCAACTCAATTACCAGCCCAACCAATTGCAAATCCGAATAATAAGGTGGACAAGGCTGCATACACTGTAGAGGAAGCAACATGTTTTCCCACATATTCAATTCTTCCTCTTAATGAAGTCCATCTAAGGTCTGGAAAAGTGCTTAAAAAGGATTCTCCTCCAATTATAGAAGAACCAATTGAACAAGGAGAATCACCAGAAACATCACAAACTAAGATAGAAATTCAGAAAGGAACAAACATTACAACACAAACACCACCTTATCCAGAAAGGTTAGTGGAACAACAAAAAGAAATAACCCTTCCTGAATTTGATATTTTAGATGAGTTAAAAAATGCTTATGTAAAAATTCCTTTGTTGAAGGCAATTAAAGAAATACCAATATATGCTAAAACAATAAAGGAATTGTGCATTAAGAAATCACAGAAAAAGAAGAATGATCCTACTACAATCCAAGTCATTGGTAAACTAGCAAGCCTCATGTCTACTGAAACCAAAGTAGAAAAATATATTGATCTTGGTATCCCTATGGTTACTATATCAATAAATAATTTCTCAGTACCAAACACATTAATAGACTTGGGAGCAGCTATAAATGTAATGACAATGGAGACAATGAAAACTTTGCATTTGAACAACATTAGATCAACCTCTACAATATTAGAATTAGCAGACAGATCTAAAGTTGTTCCTGAAGGAATATTGGAAGATATTATAGTCTCTTTGGATTCATGGGAGTATCCTGTTGACTTCCTTATTCTGCAACCAAAATAAAATTTGGGAGGACATCCTCTAATCTTAGGCAGACCATGGTTAGCTACTGCTGATGCCTTTATAGGATGCAGATCAGGAAGCATGATTATTTCACATGGAGAAGAAAGGAAACATATTGCTCTTTATTCACCTACACGGTCAACTTCTTTAGAATCAGTACTTGAAGCTCAAGAAAAACAGCAAACTAAATCAGTTTTAAGTATAAATAAATTCTTTGATTTAAGAGAAGAAGAAGAGAATGAAGACTTAATGGATCTTTTCATTTCAGAACCAAGTATTTCAGAGCAGCTTAGAGAAGTGCAATATGAAGCTGCAAATAACCTTTTGAATCAATGTTTTCAAGAAACCTGTACTATTCAAACTTTGCGAAATTCTTTTATAGACATCTTTCCTGTAAACACAATCTCTAATCCAACAATAAAAACAATTGAGGTAAGTCCTGGAAAACATTTAAACATTGGAAATGAGTTGCAATCAGAACAAGAACAAGAGGTAATTGCATTATTACAGAAATATTCAAAAGCTTTTGCTTGGGATTATACTGACATGCAAGGAATCCATCCTAACACATGTGTCCACCACATCTATACAGATGAACAAATTAAACCTGTAAGACAACCACAAAGACGAATGAATCCGATGATGAAAGAAATAGTGAAAGATGAACTGCAAAAATTGTTAAATGTTGGATTCATCTATCCTATTTCAGATAGTCAATGGGTTTCTCCACTGGTTATTGTACCAAAGAAAAATGGAAAGTGGAGGGTATGTGTGGATTATTGAGAACTAAACAAAGCTACACTCAAGGATCATTTTCCTCTACCATTTATTGATCAAGTTTTAGATTCATTAGCTGGAAATAAATTCTTCTCTTTCTTAGATGGGTTTAGCGGGTACAACCAGATTAGAATAGCAACAGAAGACCAAGACAAGACAACATTCACTTGCCCATGGGGAACCTATGCATATAATGTTTTGCCATTTGGTTTATGTAATGCACCTGCAACTTTTCAACGAGCAGTGCTTGCAATTTTTGCTGATCTAATCCATGAATGTGTAGAGTTTTATATGGATGACTTTACAGTTTATGGAAACACATATAATGATTGCCTAAATAATCTTGAGAAAGTGCTGAAACGATGCATTGAAACAAATTTGTCATTAAGCAATGAGAAATGCTATATAATGTTGACAGAAGGAATAGTTCTGGGACACCATATTTCTGCTTCAGGAATTAAAGTGGATCCAGCAAAAATCCAAGTCCTAGTAAACTTGATGTCTCCTACAACACAGAAAGAGGTAAGAAGTTTCTTAGGCTATGCAGGCTATTATAGACGATTCATTGAAAACTTCAGTAAAATAGCCCAACCTCTGTTTAAATTATTAGCAAAAGATATTGAATTTCACTAGACAAATAACTGTCAAAATGCATTTCAAAATCTAAAAGAAAAATTATCAGTTGCACCCATTCTCCGTGGGCCAAATTGGTCTTTGCCATTTCATATATCAACTGATGCATCTGATACTGCAATAGGTGCCTCTCTTGGACAGAAAGAGAACTTGTTCAATTATGCAATATATTTTATAAGCAAGAATCTAACACCTGCAGAATTGAACTATACAGTCACCGAGAAAGAAATGTTAGCCGTTATACATGTAGTAAACAAATTCAGACATTATATAACAGGATATCAAGTTTTCATTCATACAGATCATTCATCAATGAAATATTTGATGAATAAACCTATAACCAATGGAAGAATAACAAGATGGTTACTGTTATTGCAAGAATTTAATATCACAATACAAGACCGGCCAGGCAAGGAAAATCAAGTGGCTGACTTTCTGTCCCGCATACATTCACCCAATGATCCAAATCCGGTTGTAGATAAATTTCCCGATGAACATCTGTTTGCTATCACAGTAAGAACACCATGGTTTGCAGACATGGAAAACTATTTATCTTCTGGAAAGTTACCAACCCAATTCACTAAAAAGCAAAGACACAAAATTGTTAGAGAGAGTTCTAGGTATAGTTGGGTAAATGGTGATTTATTTTATACTGGTCCAGATTTGATAATTAGAAAATGTGTGCGAGAAGATGAAATATTAGATATTCTAAGGGCATGTCACGAAGAACCATGTGGTGGCCATTTTGCAGATAAACGAACATCATATAAGGTGCTGCAACTGGGCTACTACTGGCCATCCATCTTCAAAGACTCTAAGAAATATGTCAAGCAATGTGACAGTTGCCAAAGAACAGGGAGACCAATCACAAGAGATGAGATGCCGCTGAATCCACAGGTCCTCATAGAACCATTTGAGCAATGGGCACTTGACTTTGTTGGACCCATCAATCCATCATCAAATGGAAAGAAGTACATCTTAGTATGTACAGATTATGTAACCAAGTGGGCAGAGGCTAAAGCAGTGAATAGAGCAACAGAAGATATAGTGGTCAACTTTCTTTTTAAAGAAATCTTTGTCAGATATGGAGTACCTAGACAAATTGTAACGGATCAAGGAACACAATTTACATCAAAACTGGTACGAGATCTAACAGAGAAGTACAAGATCAAACACAGGACATCTACACCATATCATCCTCAAGCAAATGGGCAGGTTGAATCAACAAATAAAGTCCTAGAGAATATCATGACAAAAACAGTACAACTGAACAGAAAAGATTGGTCTGAAAAATTACAAGATGCACTATGGGCCTATAGAATTACATGGAAGAATACAACTGGTTTTAGTCCATACCAGTTAGTATATGGAAAAGAGGCCTTATTGCCTATAGAATTTCAAATACAAACATACAGACTAGCAGCTGAACTAGGACTAGACCTGACAGAAGCACAACAGCAACGGATCATGGAACTGAATCAGTTGGATGAGCATCGTCAACAAGCCATAGAACATACTACATTGGTGCAACAACAAAGAATGAAATGGCACGACAGATATATCAAAACAAAGACATTTCACAAGGGAGATTTGGCATTACTTTTTGATTCCAAGTTCAAAGATTTCAAAGCAAAGTTCACAACACACTGGCTAGGCCCATATGAAATTGATGAAATCTTCGACAATGGAGCAGTCAAAATCAAGACAATTGACCAGGAATCCACCTCCTTTATAGTGAATGGACATAGGCTCAAAGTTTATAATAGGCCTATCAGTAAAGAAGCATTTATGAAACAACTGACAGAAGATACAGAACTGGAAGTCATGGCACACCATGCTCAGCCATCTTCCAGTCCTGTAGTTGAATAAAAAAAATAAAAAAATTAAAAAATAAAAAACATAAAAAAAAAATATAAAATATAAAAAATATATATAAAAAAAAATAAATAAAAAATTTTGTTTGCTAGTGAAAACCAGGCAACTGGCACTATGCAAACACGAATTCATAGGGGAAAATCAAGGCAACTTGGACTCTATGAATTCCTTTTCTTGTTCTACTGTTCTCACATAATTTCAATACAGGTACTCTCCATCAACAATTGACTTGAGGACAAGTCATATCTTAAACAAGGGGGAGACTTGTATTAGATCTTTAGCTGGAAAGCTGAAGTATAGAAGGAACTTGTATTGTCAACAGAGGGACCTGAAAGAAGAAATCAATACAGAGGGACCTGAGAGACCTGCCAATGTCAAAACAACATGTGCATATTATGTAAGCAGTGCAGAGGGACCTGAAACAAAGAATAATTACAAAGGGACCTGATTTTTCAATTCAAGAACCAGAGCATGAAGAACAAGGAGCAGCAATAAAATTTACTTTTTGATTCATCTACAACATCTGACTTCATTCCACCTGTACAAACATCATCCAGGGAAGTATATGTATAGTCATTTTGTGCTTGAAATTCAAATTTTTCTTAGGAATTTTTAGTTTTTGTTAAGTTAAAGTTAGTACCTGAGGATATTCAATATTCCCTATACATATCCTATATTCATTATTCCCTATACATATCCTATATTCATAATGCCCCTATACATATTCCATTTCATTCACACACATTTCCCATACATATTCCCTATAATCCTAAGTATTTTTCTTTAAGAGCAAAAGACCAAGCTAGGACAACTTTTTCCACCTGCATATACAAATCAAGCATTAGTATGGTGATGATTTTAAACATGACCTAGGATGGTCATTTTAAAATCATAAAGATGTGCATAGAAGGCAAAACAAATAATGCGCTATATTAAAACTATATACCATAATGTAAATAAGGAATGCGTTAAAACCATCTATATAAAAATTCAGCGCAAAGGATATAAGCTGGGGAACAGGGTAGAGCCAAAATTTCAAATAGAAAGCTGGGGAAAAGAGACTATAGAAAAACTTTATCAGGCAGGGATGATAGGCTTCTTACAGAAATTTAATGGCCATTCTGAGGAGATAACCAAAGATTTTATAAATAATTTCAATCAAGACCAGACTCGAGTAGGAGAAATCATTGTTCCGGTAACCCAAGAATACTTGTCCAAAGCCTTAGATTTGCCAATGTTAGGGGAGAAGTATTACAAAGGGCTACACTTCAAGGAGAAAGCATGGACTTTCTTCCTTGAGAAAAACCGGAAGGGAACATTTGATAGGACAAAAGGTATACCCAGGGAATGGTTTAATGAGCCATGGGGAGAATTGGTCTTGATCATCCAAAAGTTTTTGACTTGTGACCGAGGATATAGTGTTGCCCATTTATATCATGTTAAACTTCTACAGCACATTAAGGGGGAAGATAGGATTAATTTACCTTATTTCCTATATAAAAGCCTCCTAAGAATGATTGAAACAGCAAGACATGAAAACAGGCTTAAGGCAGGATAGATGTATCATCAAGGATTGATTAAAATCCTAGTTGAGTATCAAGTGAGATTGCAGGGCATAGTGTGGAGAGAATTCATGGTTAAAAATCATTTTACTGAACAAATTAAAGAGGTACAAGATAAAACAGAGCAGGAAAGTAAAGGAGTGATGAATTCACCCTTATATCCTAGAACAAGAGCCAAACAGCAAAATAACATGGCCATGGATAATGAAATTTCTGTGATGTCTATTCCCAAAAGATTTACAAATAAAAGTCCCATTAATTTAGACAGGGAAGAAGAAACATATTTTCCAAGACCACAAGAAGAAAATAACATTCCACAAGAAGAATTTGAGAGGGATTCTTCATATGATGATGAAGCAGCAGCATCATTAATGAAAACAACTCAGGATTTTGAAAAAGAAATCAATGATGGAAAAATCAGGGATTTAACTGACCAATTAGAAATTAGCAAAATTGTGGAAAAACAATTAAAAGAAGAGAACAAAGCAAACAGGAAAGATAATGTTAAATTGGTCAAAACAAATGAAAAATTGAAAGAACAGTTGGGGAGATTGAAAAGGAAAAATGATCTAATTTCTAAACAAGCATTTAAGTGGTTGAAGGAAAAGAACATGTGGCAGGCCAAGTATGAAAAGCAGAAGGTTAAAGCAGCTTTGTTCAAAGAAAGACATGACACAGGTTTGGATTGTTTGGCAAGGGCAGCACAACAGGAAGCATCCACAGGTACAACATCTACTTCAGAAAGAAGAAGGTCAAAGAGGAACAGGCAAGCATGGGGACATGCTTGATGATAAGCAAGGGAGAGATGTTGGGCCTTAGTTTTGGTCTTATTTTGCTCAAAGAAACTTACTAATCCATCTATTTTCCATCCATTTTCCATTCATTTATTCCATTTTGACATATATTTGATATCTATTCAGGTATTTAATTTTAATTTTTCAAATTCTAAAGTTTTTATGAAAGTTTGGTTTTTAGTGCAAAATTGACAGATTCAGAAATTCCCGTAATAGCTATATGGTTGATGTGGTTGCAGGACACTTGGGCACGAATTGAATGCATGGATGGACAGCTTGGCAACTAGGACTAAGCCACCTATGCTTAGTTCGAACAGAACAAGCTTTATTAGGCCCATTTAGTTCTAGTCAATCATGACTAGTCATTCAGAAATCCCATAGAAATAGCGCAGTTTTGAGATTCTATGAGATTGACCATATTTCTTGGGATAAGAATAATGAATTCGACTTAGATAGGTGGATGAGAAGTAGATGGGTTTGTTTGAGTAAAAATAGATCAGTTTGTTCATGAGACTTCTTATTGAAAGCCAAAGCTTTGATGGCTTATGTATTAGGATTATTATTGACTTATATACTTTTATATTGTGACAATTTTGGATTGAGAAGTTAATTTGAAGACTTGTGTTGTTATCATTTTGCTGTTCAATGTTATGGATGTGTGACTGAAGTTAAGCTTCTGAAATCATTTATCAAGTGTGCAAGGCAAGGGTGGAAGGGCCCCCATTCCAAGCTAAGTACACTTTCTTGTTAACTAGTTTTATTTCCTTGTAATTTGATGATTGTAGAACTGGTTTTTCAAGGCTTTATTTCAGATTGCTTCATGGTTCATGCATAGTGATTGATGTCATTAGTTTATAGCTTATTCATCACTTTATCAAGTTGGAAAAACAGATGTATCAAGTTGAGCATCCCTTCTATGAAAATGATGAATTAAGATTGGTTTCTTTTGTTTGTGTGCAAGTAGTTTCTTGTTGAGATTTTTGATATTAAGATGAATGAATCATAATGGAATACTTTACATGTCTCTTAAGTTAAGAGCTTCTTTCATTAATAATTTATCCATCTTAAGTTCTTGGTTTTAATCTCTGATTCATTAAGTGGTAATTGAGGTGAAAGTGGATTTCTTGAGTCAAGAATCATTTCAATGTTATTCCTCTTTTTAAACTAATTGAGTTAGAGTTATATAAGAATGTTACTTTCAGCTTTTGAATAGCTTATCTTTCAAGGTTTGATTATATCTGATCTTCACATATAGTGAACTTGCCTCAAAGCATAAACAACCCGGATTGATAATAAATAATTGTGTTAGTTTAGGTACATAAATTAGCTCAACATAAAGCTTAGAGGTTAGTCTCCTAGCATCCTACCATTTTCGATATCCCCTGTTCTAGACCCGATTCTGAAAATAGATGGCATGAATTCTCTAGGTATGCTTCTTTGGGGATTCTACACAATGGAAAGATTCCAAATGCATCTCCTGCATATTTCATTTTCCCGAAAAAAAAAGAAAAGAACTCTTCTGAGTTGTTAATTTAGTGTCTCCTCCAATGAGCACACTACCATTTTGTTTAGATAATAGTTTCAGTTTTTAAAGGGATATATCTTCTCTTGTTGTAAAGACCCTTATTTCTCTGACACACAGGCTTTTCTGAAGATTACGTCGTTATTTTCTATGACAATATGTTGATTCCCAGGCCTGGGCCTTCAGGGTTTGAAATATTGTTTATACGAGGACAATTTATACAATTAATGTTTCAATCAGTTTTTTTTTTAACTTTATTATTACTCCTCTTGCTGATGTACATAACCGGTTCATGGTTCTTACTCTCCCTTTCCGTCATTAAGTAAATAGGCTGCTTACAGGGAAGGATACCTTAAGTTTCTGTATATTATTTATTGTATTTTCTCCGTTTAATTTCATCACTGTAATATTTATATATGAAGACTTGTCTGCATGTGGTCTAAATATGTAATTTACTTTATTGATGTAGTATTACGAAATTTATTTATTTCATTTACCTGCATATTATACATATTATTGTGGGTGACCGGACCACTGAACCACAACGTCCGTGTATAGTTGACAGGAATAATGATGTGTACTGGTTTGGTTCTTCCATACCCAGTACCAATAGTTTCTCCTACTCAGGTTCTACCGTAATAACACTTCTCTTCTAAATTCTTGGCATAGCTTAGTAATGATAATATTATTTTAAGTTCTTTCATCTTTTCCTATTACGTTATTCTGTAATAGTTTCTATTGCATGCTTCTGTTATTTTTATCTAATTGGAACTCTCTACAGTTTAATGCATGTCTCTGTTTTAATAACTTCAGAATTTTAATTAGTTTACTAAGCATATTTATCCAACAACATTTCTTTATAGCCTTATTTAACTACAATTTCTTTTACAAAATTATACAGTATTACCTTATTCTAGTTTTCATTGTAGAAATTATATGCACTATGCATGCATATGTCCAAGATTCTCCTGATCACACACTATTTTAACTTCATGCACAATACCGAATCTATTCCACCGTTGATCATCACATGCGGAAATTAAATCAATTGCATGCACACATTGAAACCATAAAAATTCACACATATGAACATAGTGTTTTAATGGGAAAGCCTGAAGCTAAAAACCCCAACTATCTGTATATAATATATGTCATAGAGATCATGTAACAATCCTCATACAAAGCTTATCACAAGCTCTCAGTACAATCCAATCACTACACACTAATCAGGCTCGATCTTGCAAATCCATGCACCAATCTTTGCCAGCCTTTAGCCTGCCTCTACTATGCAATACCTGCTAAAGAATGGCTTTGGATGAAATCCAATTTCTCCAGCCTTGCTCATGCAATCCTTAAAGGCATCTCCACTAAATTTTTGTTACAAACAATGCAACACTATAGTCACAATTGATAGTCACACTTGCTCTTTCACCTATCTCTCCACTGGTCTCCACTGAACTGTCCATGCACTGTAGTTAACTGATGTATTCTTCAGTTGATTAATGAGTTAATATTTAGTGAATTTTTTGTTAATTAATTCACACCACTCTCACTAGTGCATCAATCAGTTAGACTAGATACAACTAGCTCAACTGTGTCTCACTGAGTTAAATTGAACACAACTCCACCAACTACTTCTACAACTCCATCAAACTCTGTCACATGAGTTCTAACTGAATTCCTCCATGCAATAGCTCCACTAAACCCTCAGGAATAGCGTAATTCCTTCTGTCAGCTCCTGTGCCACATATGGGCACTTAACTGAAGTGCTCCAAGAGAATAAGATAATGTTTACAGTCCAAATATTATTAAGAGCTAATAATATTGACAGTACTATTTTTAGACTGCCAATCTAAAAATAGATTCTCATTTCAATATGTCTAAAAATATAAGTCCATCTATTTTTCCAACTTGACCAACCATCCACAAATAGCATCCCCGCAACTCATAGAATATGATCAACATGTCTAAAAATATGTAATGCGCCTCAAAAATCACCTTGCAGGGGCCCCACCTAGTTTAGGTGATTATTTTCCAACTAGGATCAGGAATGATGTTTCAGGATGCCTCCTTCACTATTTCTTGTTGCAATATTCAACACTCCCTCTCAACAAGAAAGGACTGTCTTTGCATGTGACATGTAACTCCATGCATTCGCCCTGCAACCTTTGCAAGCGCCATGCAACTCCATGCATCTGCTCTGCAACTCTTCTAAAACTGAATAGGCTCTAAATAACTTAATCAATCTAATGCATCTATCATCAAAGTCTTTGACTTATTCTTAGCTACTACACATGTCTTCAGGAACCACTATGCTGTTGAACTATGCACCCATGCACTCTCCACTTGCTGTCAACTCTGAACCGCACTCCAGTATCCAACACTGTCACTTTAATATGCTTGCATCAATCCAAATGATCATGCTACTGCTGCTCTATGGGAACCTTGTAGCTAGGTTCAATTCATGAGATCCACACCATCTCCATGAATCTTGCACAGAAATTTCCTCTTGGGATTACTCATGCATGTCGCCCCACCTCTCACCTAGTGGTATAGTTGCATGCACTCCCTCTACCCATCTGGCATGAAATTTCTTTGCATAAGTGGTTGCTCCCACTCCATGATCCTCATCCTGTGGCTGCTCCACATCCCGAGGTTCACTCTTACCTGCATGAAAATCCTGCTCCCTCTCAAGCTTCAATTGCATGTATTTCTTGTACTTCCCAACAGTAGGAAGCTACGTATAATTCCCTTCTACTTCAAGTATGTAGAGATCCATGGCTCGAATCCCAACCTTCTTGACTTGTCTTGTTGCTTTGCACCGAAGGAAAAATTTTCCTTCACTAAAGACAACATCATACCCTTTATCCTCTAACATTGAGACTGAGATTAAATTCTTCTTTAAACCTAGAACATGCACTACATATTGTAAAAGAATGAGTTTACCTAACTCCCTCTGAAAGGTAATGGTACCAATGTCGGTCACACTGTATCATCCATTTTCACCCAACTCAACATGCAACTGGAGATATTTCTCCACCAAGTCAATGAAAAGGTTCACATCTCCCGTCATGTGAAAGGAAGCGCCACTATCAAAATACCACCCGATCCCAATGCACTAGACACCATGCATGCGATCAATGAGAAGCCCAGCTCAAATTTCGAGGCAAGAGCCTCACTGGCTGTAGCTCCAGCAGCCTGCTTGTTCTTCTTCTTCTGTGGAAAATGTGTGGCGAAATGCCCATGTTCGTGACAGTGAAAACACTTCACTTTGGACATGTCACGCTCTTTGCCATCCGTACCGGATTGAGAAGGATTTTTCTTCCCCTTCCCCTTCCTTGCTTTGGTAATTAAAGCGAAATGCTCTTCGTCATCATTCTTTGATGAAGAGCCATCCCTGGTACTCTGCCTTATCTCCTACTGCACCAGATATGACCAAAGTCGCTCCCATCCTAGTCGTTTCTCCCGACCATTGACAAAGTCCTCATAGCTATGCCAACTCTTCGGAAGCCCAAGGATATCCAAGCTCACCAAGTCTTCTTCATCCACACTAAATCCTACACTCCCAAGCTCATCCCTACAGTGAACAAACTTTGTCAAGTATACCAGAATAGTGTCATTCTTCTCCATTTTTATTTTCCTGAGCTTGTCTTTAAGCGCCAACTTCCTCTGGTCACTTCTGCTTTGGAAAAATTCTGTCAAAGCCTTCCACATCAAGAATGGAGTGGATTTACCATGAAGGCTGGACACAATGTGATCCTTCACACCTTCCAATAGAATCCTTCGACACCTTGCTACCTTATTTTTCCATGTGTCAAGTGCGGCTACATCGCTAGAACCCAGTTTAGGAATTTCAGCATCTATGAAATCCTTCAACCCATTATCCTCCAACATCGTCTCCATCCTGTCCTTCCATGAAATATAATTCGAGCTACCATCAAGGGAATACTCCAATCACAATCCATTGAAATACATTTCAATGAAATCTCAACTTCGACACCAAGAAAACACTACAGCAAATTCAAATTCCACCAGCACAAAACTCAACTGTTTCAATAATTGCAATTGCTCCAATGATCAATGCTCTGATACCATGTAGAAATTATATGTACTACGCATGCATATGTCCAAGATTCTCCTGATCACACACTATTTTAACTTCATGCACAATACATAATCTATTCCACCATTGATCATCACATGTGGAAATTATATCAATTGCATGCACACATTGAAACCATAAAAATTCACACATATGAATACAGTGTTTTAACAGGAAAGCCTGAATCTAAAAGCCCCAGCTTTCAATATATAATATATGTCATAGAGATCATGTAAAAATCCTCATACAAAGCTTATCACAAGCTCTCAGTACAATCCAATCGCTACACACTAATCAGGCCTGATCTTGCAAATCCATCCACCGATCTTTGCTAGCCTTTAGCCTGCCTCTACTATGCAATACCTGCTGAAGAATGGCTCTGGATGAAATCCAATTTCTCCAGCCTTTCTCATGCAATCCTTAAAGGTATCTCCACTAAATTTTTGGTAAAAAAAATGCAACACTATAGTCACAACTGATAGTCACACTTTCTCTTTCACCTATCTCTCCACTGGTCTCCACTGAACTGTCCATGCATTGTAGTTAACTGATGTATTCTTCAGTTGATTAATGAGTTAATATTTAGTGAATTTTTTATTAATTAATTCACACCACTCTTGCTAGTGTATCAATCAGTTAGACTAGATACAACTAGCTCAACTGTGTCTAATTGAGTTAAACTGAACACAACTCCACCAACTACTTCTACAACTCCACCAAACTCTGTCACATGAGTCCTAACTGAAGTCCTCCATGCAATAGCTCCACTAAACCCTTAGGAATAACGTAATTCCTTCTCTCAGCTACTGTGCCATATCTGTGCACTTAACTGAAGTTATCCAAGAGAATAAGATAATGTTTAGAGTCCAAATATTATTAAGAGCTAATAATATTCGACATATCTATTTTTAGACTGGAAATATAAAAATAGATTCTGCCCAATATGTCTAAAAATAGAAGTCCATCTATTTTTCCAACTTGACCAACCATCCACAAATAGCATCCCACAACTCATAGAATATGATCGACATGTCTAAAAATAGACTTTGTGCCAAAAATCACCTGTGTGGGCCCCACCTAGTTTAGGTGATTATTTTCCAACTAGGATTAGGAATGATGTTTCAGGATGCCTCCTTCACTGTTTTTTGTTGCAATCTTCAACATTCACAACATTTACCTTATTGAAAGAAGTAATTTTATTTCATGTAATTTTGAATCCTTATATATATATATATATATATATATATATATATATATATTCCAACAACATATTTCCTTCATGAATCTATACATACAAAATAGGAAAGTTTTCCCAACCGAGAATTATCATTACTAGTTCATAAAAAAAACAGTAAATCTTTTTAGCAATGAAATGTATTATAACAAATTTGTCTAAATACCTCTTCTATATAAAATAACATGTGGAACGATCTTGATATTATATCTAATAATAATATATTGATACTCATTCGAACTATCATTCTGTTCTATCTTTAATAATAAACAGATATTCACTTATCTGTAAAAGTTTGAATCAGATTGTGGTGTCCTCGCAACCAACAAGAGAGGCTATGACGTCCTGCTCTTCCCCTGTGCTTCCACTGAATGGTACATGTTGACAGTAGATTTTCTGCTATGACCTTAGGACTACCAGTCCAATCAGTACCAGAAATCTTCAGGGAATTTCTGAGTGTTTTTCCACTTGTCTCTACCAGCTCAGGAAACTCTACAATCTTCCCTTTTCCCAACAACATAACCCTTACTCCTCATTGGGATGAGTGTCTTATCCCTGGAGGAGCAGGTAACTGTTCAAAATGTTCAACCACCTTTTTAGTTCTTGGAACACATTTACCAATATTTCATTCAATTTTTACTTTCAATAACTAATTTTATTATTCATAATTAAGAAGTAGGAAAAAAATAACTTTTCCATAAAATAATAATAATTCTGTCAGTATTTCCTTAAAGCAATAATTAAAAATGTCTTTTTAACTAGTTAACAACTAGATATAATTAATGCATCTCTCACAACTTCCCCTTGGAGGTAACACCATCCTCAGTGTTTTACTCAAGCTTTGAAAAAAGCTCTCGGTAAGCCTCTCTCGCAAATTTTTTGTCTTCCCAAGTAGCTTGATTCGGGCCAAAGTGCTTCCACTGCACTTTGACTTGGGTGATGACTCACTTTCGGAGCATAATTTCCCTCCGGTCAAGTATGTGTTGTGGCTCGACTAGGAGCTCACTGTTTTCCTCTACCCACGAACAACAAAATTGCATGTCAAATTCTCATAAATAAAACATATCTCAAGTTAGGATTTTAAATTATATCCTACCTGTATATTTTTCCAATGTATTACGTGCTTTGCATCATGCACATAACGCTTCAATAGGGATAGATGAAACACATTGTGTACTCGTATGTGACTTGGTAATGCCAGCCGATAAGCCATAGCTCATACTCTTTCCAAAATTTGGAAGGGTCCACAGAACCTCGGGCCCAACTTGGCATAAGAGGTCCACCGCAAGGTACTCCTGTAGGGTTTGATCCTCACATACACATGATATCCCACTTTAAATTCCCGATAAGAGTTCTTTTTGTCTGCATAGATCTTCTGCCGATCTTGTGCAGCCTTCAGTTTTTTCCTTATTTTCTTTAATTTTGATTCCATTTCAACAAACATCTCTGGTCCCAAAATTAATTTGGTTTCAGGGCTGCTCCAATTTATGGGTGTGTGACATTTTCTCCCATACAAAGCCTCAAAGGACTCATCTTCAGGGATTGTTGGTAAACACTGTTGTAAGAAAATTCAATCAGGTGAAAATAATCTTCCCATTTGGTTGGCTGCTACATCACATACATGTGCAACATGTCTTCCAACACTTGGTTTACTTGCTCAGTTTAACCATCGATTTGGGGATGATAGGGCATACTAAAGTTTATTTTTGTCCCCAGACCTGTAAACAGAGTCTTCCAAAATTCAGAGGTAAAATTAACATCTCTTTCTGCAATAATTGTCTTTGGACTGCCATGTAGCCTAAAAATTTCCTTCATGAATATGTCTGCTATCTGTACAGTCTTATAGGTAGACTGTACAAGTATGAAATGTGTATATTTACTTAATCTGTCCACTACCACCATGATGGAGTCATTCTGCCTCTTTGTTCATGGTAATCCTGTAATGAATTCCAAGGAGATAACCTCCCACTTCCATTCAGGTACCGGTATGGGCTGTAACAATACTACGGGATGTCGATGCTCCACTTTTACCTACCAATCCTCCAAGCATTACTTAAATACTCAGCAATATTTTTACACATACCAGGCCAGAAATATACTTTCCTAATTGTAGTCAACATTTTCTGGTATCCTGGGTGTCCTGCGTAATTGCTGTGATGGTACTCATTAAATATGAGCTCTTTTAGGTCCACACAGTTTGGTACATAAACCTTATCTCTAAAAGTTAGTATCTGACCATTATTTATTCCATACTCAGAAGTACCCCCTTGCTTTCTAATTTCTTCCATTTCTTTCCAAAGGAATTGATATTTTGGATCTTTTTGTGCTTCTTTTTTCACTTGTTCTAAGGATTTATTTTCAAGATGATGGTAGTAAAGCTCATAAACATAATGTAGCTTTCTACTTAAATCATCAGCCACTCGATTCTCCTTACCCTTCACAAGTTGAATATCCATATCAAACTCACTTAAGAATGCATTCCATCTTGCATGTCTTGAGTTTAAATCAGATTGCTTGAAGTAACTAGTCAAGTTGCTATGATCTATTTTCAACAAATTTTTTTTACCCAACAAGTAGTGTCTCCAAACCCGGAGTGCATTTACTACTTCTGTTAGTTCCAGATCATAGGCTGAGTACCTTTGTTCATGCTCCTTTAACTTTCTTGACTCATATGCCACTACTTTGCCTTCCTGCGATAAGACTGCCCCAACACCTTCTTTGCTTGCATCTGTACAAACTTAAAATATTTACTGCGTTTAGCTACTCTCAACATAGGTGCAGTGGTAAAAAAATTTTTTAGCTTTTCAAAACTGTTTTGAGACTCAATAGTCCATTTGAAAAATTTTCCTTTTCTTTGCAAAGAGGTAATGGGAAAAGAAATTCTAGAAAATCCTTCTATAAATATTCGATAGTACCCAATAATCCCATAAAGGATAAAATATCTGCCACATTCTGGGGTACTCGCCATTCCATGACTGTCTTGATCTTCTCTAGATCAACAAAAAATCCCTCTGCTGAAATAACATGGCCTAAATAATGGATTTTTGTTTTAAAGAAATCACATTTTCTGAACTTAGCATATAGATGGTGTTTTCTTAGCATTTCTAGCACAATCCTCAAATGCTCTTTATGCTCTTCCTGATTTTTAGAATAGATTAAAATTTAATCAATAAATATGAGTACAAAGTTATCCAAGAAAGGATGAAAGATTCCATGCATTAACCTCATAAAGGTTGTTGGTGCATTTGTTAACCCAAATGGTAACACCACAAATTCATAATGCCCATACTTGGTACAGAATGTTGTTTTCCATATATCTTCATCCTTGATTCAAATCTAGTGATATCCATATCTTAGATCAATTTTAGAAAACATTGTGGCCCCCTTTACTTGATCAAACAGATCATCAAACCTTGGTAAAGGGTATTTGTTCTTGACTGTAAGCTTGTTGAGTTGTCTATAATCCGTGCACATTCCCATGGTCCCGTCCTTCTTCCTCACAAACAGCATTGGTGCTCCCTAAGGGGACACACTTGGACAAATGTAACCTTTGTCTAGCAGTTCATTTTTAATTAAGTTAATTCAGGGACACTCATCCTATAAGGAGCCATTGACACAGGTGATGCTCCTAGAATTAACTCTATAGTGAAATCGATATCTTGTCTTGGTGGTAAACCAATAATATTTTATGGAAAGACATCCATCATAGGTGCTTTTTCCTTGGAATCTTCATATCCCACCTGAATAGCATATAACTGGCATCCATTCCTTATACATTTATTCATCTCAGATGCTGTAATTGGGCGCAACTGTAACGGATTTTTGATTCCTTGAATCTCCTTGTGTGTCCCATCTTGCATTTTGTAATAGATAATCTTTTCCTTGTAGTCCACTAAGGTCCAATGTTTTTCTAGCCAATCCATGTCCAACAAAACATCATAGGACCTTAATGGCAGTATTTTCAAATCCACATTCAACTGTTGTTCTGTAGTTTCTAATATACAGTTTGGAATTTTAGTAATCACTTCTCTTTTTTCTCCTATGGCTAGTTGTACCAACCATGAGTTTTTAAATTTCTGTTCTTTTAATTTACACATTTCCACTATTTTGGGACTAACATAACTTAGAATTACACCTGTATCTACCAGAATAGAAACATATTGAGACAATAATTTACATTCCAACTCAATATTCGTTGGCTGATAATCTGCCTGTCGATCCTCCAAGGCTACACTGATACAAGGAATTTTTCACGCCATATCACCTACTATGGAAGCTTCCTGCAAATTTTCAACTGTATCATTTATTTCTCGTTGTATGCAATTTTTATAATAATGTGCCTCACCACACCCCCAGCATTGTAGAGGTGGCTTGGTACTTGTCCTTGCTCAGGTTTGTTGGATGCTTCTGTAGGCTTATCTTCTGCCGACCATCAGGTTTTCTGGTGATTTCTGCCAAATTTCAAGCAAAATCCTTAAAATTACTGCTTTTGGCTCATTTGAAGTTGGAGATGCTTTTTTATCCTTTCCTTAGCTGTAAAATTTTCCCAACCTCTCCCTTAGCCTTGGAATGCTGATAGCACTATTGGAAATGTTGTCATTGATGGCAAAGGAATTGGAAAAGATAGGAGCAACACCTAAACTATCCATAAGGCAAAAGAGACACAGAGGTAGCAGAGGCAACAGATGAAACAGAGGAATTAGAGACAGAGCAGTAGAGTTAAGGGTTTAATACAGTCTGCAAAGGGGATGACAAAAGGGAGAGATGCTAGCAAGAGACAAGGTAATAGATTGAAGGTCAAATTGAATATCTGGCCAAGATTTGAAGAACTGTGGCATTGTGTTAAGTATGGTTGAGTAAATCTGGAACATATATGACTTGTGTATTTTTTCGTAATGGGCAGAGGATACCTACGGTGTCCGGAGAGGAATGAAATCATTGTTGCAGAGTTAGGGATATGTGTATTATATGTATTGACTGATGTAATTCTTGTGTGGAATTCCCTGAACTTCTGTATGAGTCTCTGCGTATGGAGTTAAAAGTGAAATCCTGTTGAGGATTCATGGTGGTAGGATTCGAATTCCAGGATGAGACCTTCTTGTAATAAAGAATTGGCTTAGTTTGATATTTGCAGTCGTGGAACTACTTGGTTGAACATATGAGGGGCTCTCGAGGCATTCACTATATCCATTGAAGAATTTAATGGCGGCAGAGATATGAGGTTTTTAAATGTACAGGTAGAAGCGGAACTGTGATAGGATAGAACTCCAAATGGAAGATTGATATGTTATATATACCATAGCAGAATTGAAGAATGACATTGAATTGTCACGAGTTAATGTTTGTAGGGAAATCCCATCGGAAGATAACTACTTTTGCTCGTTGAATATTGGAAATCCTGATAAACTAGAGTTATAGCGCAATCCCTGTACATTTTTACAAAACCTCTTTTCACTATGTGCCATCGCGCGTTATAGTTCGACCCAGGATGCCCAGCGATATTGTTGAGCGTCGTTGATCTGGGAAGGGGTCATCAGACGATCGTCATTTGTTAAATATGCGCGAAGATTAACACAGGTACGTCGGACCATCGCTCATTAACATACAACATCGGAGGTCGAGCGATATACATATACGCCGTTGATCTGGAAGCTTTCTAATCTAACGGTGATCAGACGCTGGACTTGCGAAAAGATTACTGTGGTACGATGGGCATATTGGATTGGATATTGACTATGTATGTGGGCCCAGGGGTCAAAGATTTATCAAAAGTTTAATTTATTTTGGATGTTTCTATAATGTCCGAAGGGTTAAATTCAAAAGTTGTAAATATATTTATTTGTCAATTTCTTTAAAATTGATAAATAAATTAAAAAGAAATAAAAAATCCCATTGGGACAAACCAAAAAAAAGAATTACTGACAGAGAAATACCACTAGCAGTTCGTGTTTTTGACTCATGGTTTTAATAAAGGAAAAACTATATAAGGAAAATAAAAATAAAGAACGAGTGTGCATTGTAAGGGTTATGAATGAATAAATATTTCTAAGGAATATCTGCAAGGGTAAACTCTGATCTTAACTGATATATCTGAATCTACAATGCACCCATGGATAGAATGATCTAACAACGATGAATCTCTGGTTTGATTGACGGACGAAATTGTAAAGAACTGGTGACCAGCAAGGTATGTCGTACAGAAACTGGTGGATCCAGTTTGAAAATTGATGAAACGTGGTCCACAGTGGTGTTGAGGGTCGAAGCCTTTAGTGAGGGGGTTGTAGCTCCCTTCCAGTGGTAGCTGGTAAACAAGAGCAGGGGGTAGTAACTCCCTTCCAGGAGAGGCTGGTAAATGAGAGAAGGTTGTAGCCTTCCGCAGGTGGGTGCCTGCGTGCTGGTATAAGCCTGCATCAACATATATTGTAAGAAGTTTTCACTATAATAAATATTAAAGACTGAATTTACATCAGCGGTGGTTTTCTCCCGAATTGGGTTTCCACCTTAAATCTTGGTGTTCATATGTGTTGTTTATGTTTGATGGTTTGTTCTGTTATTTATGTTCATGCTTAATGCTTATCTGATGCAATGCTCTAAGTAAATAAATAATAAGATATCTGGACATACATGTTGGATGCAATATTGTAACATATGGTTTTAAGAGAAAGAAAATAAAAATTGTTTCAGCCCTAAATACTGATTCACCCCCCCCTCTCAGTATTTTTCCCAACAATTGGTATCGGAGCAAGGTCCTTCTGAAAAATCTTAGCCGCTAGAAGGAAGATCAAGCAAGATGAGCAATCAAGATGGAACAACATCTATCA